>JAPDVR010000001.1:75445170-75862728 GCA_026230005.1 Gila orcuttii | reverse complement strand
ACATGTCTCTCTAGGACATTGCTGGGTTCACTTTGGTGTTTGTATTCGGGGAGCGGCCAGTAGAACGACGGACCGTGCCTAACCTGAACTTGTCTTCGGACAGTTTATGGTATTTATTTCCCCTAACCAAGCCAGTGCCTCTGCCTCTGGACCCTGGAGACTGCATTTGAGTGTTCCTTTTGGTGTTTGTGAGTGTTTATGTATAATTATTAAATTTTAAAATTGAATACAAATTTATTGATAGTGAAAAAACGATTTATGATGCACCATACAGTGCTGAACAGTGTGTTCTTGCAGTAGTGGGAGGGGCCCAGCCCTCTGAACTATAAAGTCCAGGGGGACCACGCCCTCTACCACATTTCAGTAGAGTGAGTAAGAGACAGCAGTCATTCCAATCCGCCTGATGAGAACCTTGGGAAAGTTCGAAACGCGTCGCGAGAGTACCTGAATGACACAATACCGTAAAAATGAGTACAGCTGCCATCATTTTGAGTGGGGATGATGTTGAACAGCTCTGGAAAATTTTCTCTTCAGCCCATATAGGCGTTGAGTTGGTTCAGAAGGCCTCCATCATTGAGTGTCGTGATGTTGATGAGCCAAATTAATTTTTTCTCCGTCCACTGTGACGTTGAGTGTCTCTCCAATGTCCATACAGACGTTGGAAAATCGTGTTTGTGCCCTTCCACACATCTGCACTAAAACCTACCCTCGTTTTTTCTGCAAAATTAACCCTTTCTGGCGTAAACCTCGGCAATATAGCCCTATTGGATTTAGCACATGGCGAGTTAGCCCTCCATTTTATTATTTTATAATTATACATGTCTCTCTAGGACATTGCTGGGTTCACTTTGGTGTTTGTATTCGGGGAGCGGCCAGTAGAACGACGGACCGTGCCTAACCTGAACTTGTCTTCGGACAGTTTATGGTATTTATTTCCCCTAACCAAGCCAGTGCCTCTGCCTCTGGACCCTGGAGACTGCATTTGAGTGTTCCTTTTGGTGTTTGTGAGTGTTTATGTATAATTATTAAATTTTAAAATTGAATACAAATTTATTGATAGTGAAAAAACGATTTATGATGCACCATACAGTGCTGAACAGTGTGTTCTTGCAGTAGTGGGAGGGGCCCAGCCCTCTGAACTATAAAGTCCAGGGGGACCACGCCCTCTACCACATTTCAGTAGAGTGAGTAAGAGACAGCAGTCATTCCAATCCGCCTGATGAGAACCTTGGGAAAGTTCGAAACGCGTCGCGAGAGTACCTGAATGACACAATACCGTAAAAATGAGTACAGCTGCCATCATTTTGAGTGGGGATGATGTTGAACAGCTCTGGAAAATTTTCTCTTCAGCCCATATAGGCGTTGAGTTGGTTCAGAAGGCCTCCATCATTGAGTGTCGTGATGTTGATGAGCCAAATTAATTTTTTCTCCGTCCACTGTGACGTTGAGTGTCTCTCCAATGTCCATACAGACGTTGGAAAATCGTGTTTGTGCCCTTCCACACATCTGCACTAAAACCTACCCTCGTTTTTTCTGCAAAATTAACCCTTTCTGGCGTAAACCTCGGCAATATAGCCCTATTGGATTTAGCACATGGCGAGTTAGCCCTCCATTTTATTATTTTATAATTATACATGTCTCTCTAGGACATTGCTGGGTTCACTTTGGTGTTTGTATTCGGGGAGCGGCCAGTAGAACGACGGACCGTGCCTAACCTGAACTTGTCTTCGGACAGTTTATGGTATTTATTTCCCCTAACCAAGCCAGTGCCTCTGCCTCTGGACCCTGGAGACTGCATTTGAGTGTTCCTTTTGGTGTTTGTGAGTGTTTATGTATAATTATTAAATTTTAAAATTGAATACAAATTTATTGATAGTGAAAAAACGATTTATGATGCACCATACAGTGCTGAACAGTGTGTTCTTGCAGTAGTGGGAGGGGCCCAGCCCTCTGAACTATAAAGTCCAGGGGGACCACGCCCTCTACCACATTTCAGTAGAGTGAGTAAGAGACAGCAGTCATTCCAATCCGCCTGATGAGAACCTTGGGAAAGTTCGAAACGCGTCGCGAGAGTACCTGAATGACACAATACCGTAAAAATGAGTACAGCTGCCATCATTTTGAGTGGGGATGATGTTGAACAGCTCTGGAAAATTTTCTCTTCAGCCCATATAGGCGTTGAGTTGGTTCAGAAGGCCTCCATCATTGAGTGTCGTGATGTTGATGAGCCAAATTAATTTTTTCTCCGTCCACTGTGACGTTGAGTGTCTCTCCAATGTCCATACAGACGTTGGAAAATCGTGTTTGTGCCCTTCCACACATCTGCACTAAAACCTACCCTCGTTTTTTCTGCAAAATTAACCCTTTCTGGCGTAAACCTCGGCAATATAGCCCTATTGGATTTAGCACATGGCGAGTTAGCCCTCCATTTTATTATTTTATAATTATACATGTCTCTCTAGGACATTGCTGGGTTCACTTTGGTGTTTGTATTCGGGGAGCGGCCAGTAGAACGACGGACCGTGCCTAACCTGAACTTGTCTTCGGACAGTTTATGGTATTTATTTCCCCTAACCAAGCCAGTGCCTCTGCCTCTGGACCCTGGAGACTGCATTTGAGTGTTCCTTTTGGTGTTTGTGAGTGTTTATGTATAATTATTAAATTTTAAAATTGAATACAAATTTATTGATAGTGAAAAAACGATTTATGATGCACCATACAGTGCTGAACAGTGTGTTCTTGCAGTAGTGGGAGGGGCCCAGCCCTCTGAACTATAAAGTCCAGGGGGACCACGCCCTCTACCACATTTCAGTAGAGTGAGTAAGAGACAGCAGTCATTCCAATCCGCCTGATGAGAACCTTGGGAAAGTTCGAAACGCGTCGCGAGAGTACCTGAATGACACAATACCGTAAAAATGAGTACAGCTGCCATCATTTTGAGTGGGGATGATGTTGAACAGCTCTGGAAAATTTTCTCTTCAGCCCATATAGGCGTTGAGTTGGTTCAGAAGGCCTCCATCATTGAGTGTCGTGATGTTGATGAGCCAAATTAATTTTTTCTCCGTCCACTGTGACGTTGAGTGTCTCTCCAATGTCCATACAGACGTTGGAAAATCGTGTTTGTGCCCTTCCACACATCTGCACTAAAACCTACCCTCGTTTTTTCTGCAAAATTAACCCTTTCTGGCGTAAACCTCGGCAATATAGCCCTATTGGATTTAGCACATGGCGAGTTAGCCCTCCATTTTATTATTTTATAATTATACATGTCTCTCTAGGACATTGCTGGGTTCACTTTGGTGTTTGTATTCGGGGAGCGGCCAGTAGAACGACGGACCGTGCCTAACCTGAACTTGTCTTCGGACAGTTTATGGTATTTATTTCCCCTAACCAAGCCAGTGCCTCTGCCTCTGGACCCTGGAGACTGCATTTGAGTGTTCCTTTTGGTGTTTGTGAGTGTTTATGTATAATTATTAAATTTTAAAATTGAATACAAATTTATTGATAGTGAAAAAACGATTTATGATGCACCATACAGTGCTGAACAGTGTGTTCTTGCAGTAGTGGGAGGGGCCCAGCCCTCTGAACTATAAAGTCCAGGGGGACCACGCCCTCTACCACATTTCAGTAGAGTGAGTAAGAGACAGCAGTCATTCCAATCCGCCTGATGAGAACCTTGGGAAAGTTCGAAACGCGTCGCGAGAGTACCTGAATGACACAATACCGTAAAAATGAGTACAGCTGCCATCATTTTGAGTGGGGATGATGTTGAACAGCTCTGGAAAATTTTCTCTTCAGCCCATATAGGCGTTGAGTTGGTTCAGAAGGCCTCCATCATTGAGTGTCGTGATGTTGATGAGCCAAATTAATTTTTTCTCCGTCCACTGTGACGTTGAGTGTCTCTCCAATGTCCATACAGACGTTGGAAAATCGTGTTTGTGCCCTTCCACACATCTGCACTAAAACCTACCCTCGTTTTTTCTGCAAAATTAACCCTTTCTGGCGTAAACCTCGGCAATATAGCCCTATTGGATTTAGCACATGGCGAGTTAGCCCTCCATTTTATTATTTTATAATTATACATGTCTCTCTAGGACATTGCTGGGTTCACTTTGGTGTTTGTATTCGGGGAGCGGCCAGTAGAACGACGGACCGTGCCTAACCTGAACTTGTCTTCGGACAGTTTATGGTATTTATTTCCCCTAACCAAGCCAGTGCCTCTGCCTCTGGACCCTGGAGACTGCATTTGAGTGTTCCTTTTGGTGTTTGTGAGTGTTTATGTATAATTATTAAATTTTAAAATTGAATACAAATTTATTGATAGTGAAAAAACGATTTATGATGCACCATACAGTGCTGAACAGTGTGTTCTTGCAGTAGTGGGAGGGGCCCAGCCCTCTGAACTATAAAGTCCAGGGGGACCACGCCCTCTACCACATTTCAGTAGAGTGAGTAAGAGACAGCAGTCATTCCAATCCGCCTGATGAGAACCTTGGGAAAGTTCGAAACGCGTCGCGAGAGTACCTGAATGACACAATACCGTAAAAATGAGTACAGCTGCCATCATTTTGAGTGGGGATGATGTTGAACAGCTCTGGAAAATTTTCTCTTCAGCCCATATAGGCGTTGAGTTGGTTCAGAAGGCCTCCATCATTGAGTGTCGTGATGTTGATGAGCCAAATTAATTTTTTCTCCGTCCACTGTGACGTTGAGTGTCTCTCCAATGTCCATACAGACGTTGGAAAATCGTGTTTGTGCCCTTCCACACATCTGCACTAAAACCTACCCTCGTTTTTTCTGCAAAATTAACCCTTTCTGGCGTAAACCTCGGCAATATAGCCCTATTGGATTTAGCACATGGCGAGTTAGCCCTCCATTTTATTATTTTATAATTATACATGTCTCTCTAGGACATTGCTGGGTTCACTTTGGTGTTTGTATTCGGGGAGCGGCCAGTAGAACGACGGACCGTGCCTAACCTGAACTTGTCTTCGGACAGTTTATGGTATTTATTTCCCCTAACCAAGCCAGTGCCTCTGCCTCTGGACCCTGGAGACTGCATTTGAGTGTTCCTTTTGGTGTTTGTGAGTGTTTATGTATAATTATTAAATTTTAAAATTGAATACAAATTTATTGATAGTGAAAAAACGATTTATGATGCACCATACAGTGCTGAACAGTGTGTTCTTGCAGTAGTGGGAGGGGCCCAGCCCTCTGAACTATAAAGTCCAGGGGGACCACGCCCTCTACCACATTTCAGTAGAGTGAGTAAGAGACAGCAGTCATTCCAATCCGCCTGATGAGAACCTTGGGAAAGTTCGAAACGCGTCGCGAGAGTACCTGAATGACACAATACCGTAAAAATGAGTACAGCTGCCATCATTTTGAGTGGGGATGATGTTGAACAGCTCTGGAAAATTTTCTCTTCAGCCCATATAGGCGTTGAGTTGGTTCAGAAGGCCTCCATCATTGAGTGTCGTGATGTTGATGAGCCAAATTAATTTTTTCTCCGTCCACTGTGACGTTGAGTGTCTCTCCAATGTCCATACAGACGTTGGAAAATCGTGTTTGTGCCCTTCCACACATCTGCACTAAAACCTACCCTCGTTTTTTCTGCAAAATTAACCCTTTCTGGCGTAAACCTCGGCAATATAGCCCTATTGGATTTAGCACATGGCGAGTTAGCCCTCCATTTTATTATTTTATAATTATACATGTCTCTCTAGGACATTGCTGGGTTCACTTTGGTGTTTGTATTCGGGGAGCGGCCAGTAGAACGACGGACCGTGCCTAACCTGAACTTGTCTTCGGACAGTTTATGGTATTTATTTCCCCTAACCAAGCCAGTGCCTCTGCCTCTGGACCCTGGAGACTGCATTTGAGTGTTCCTTTTGGTGTTTGTGAGTGTTTATGTATAATTATTAAATTTTAAAATTGAATACAAATTTATTGATAGTGAAAAAACGATTTATGATGCACCATACAGTGCTGAACAGTGTGTTCTTGCAGTAGTGGGAGGGGCCCAGCCCTCTGAACTATAAAGTCCAGGGGGACCACGCCCTCTACCACATTTCAGTAGAGTGAGTAAGAGACAGCAGTCATTCCAATCCGCCTGATGAGAACCTTGGGAAAGTTCGAAACGCGTCGCGAGAGTACCTGAATGACACAATACCGTAAAAATGAGTACAGCTGCCATCATTTTGAGTGGGGATGATGTTGAACAGCTCTGGAAAATTTTCTCTTCAGCCCATATAGGCGTTGAGTTGGTTCAGAAGGCCTCCATCATTGAGTGTCGTGATGTTGATGAGCCAAATTAATTTTTTCTCCGTCCACTGTGACGTTGAGTGTCTCTCCAATGTCCATACAGACGTTGGAAAATCGTGTTTGTGCCCTTCCACACATCTGCACTAAAACCTACCCTCGTTTTTTCTGCAAAATTAACCCTTTCTGGCGTAAACCTCGGCAATATAGCCCTATTGGATTTAGCACATGGCGAGTTAGCCCTCCATTTTATTATTTTATAATTATACATGTCTCTCTAGGACATTGCTGGGTTCACTTTGGTGTTTGTATTCGGGGAGCGGCCAGTAGAACGACGGACCGTGCCTAACCTGAACTTGTCTTCGGACAGTTTATGGTATTTATTTCCCCTAACCAAGCCAGTGCCTCTGCCTCTGGACCCTGGAGACTGCATTTGAGTGTTCCTTTTGGTGTTTGTGAGTGTTTATGTATAATTATTAAATTTTAAAATTGAATACAAATTTATTGATAGTGAAAAAACGATTTATGATGCACCATACAGTGCTGAACAGTGTGTTCTTGCAGTAGTGGGAGGGGCCCAGCCCTCTGAACTATAAAGTCCAGGGGGACCACGCCCTCTACCACATTTCAGTAGAGTGAGTAAGAGACAGCAGTCATTCCAATCCGCCTGATGAGAACCTTGGGAAAGTTCGAAACGCGTCGCGAGAGTACCTGAATGACACAATACCGTAAAAATGAGTACAGCTGCCATCATTTTGAGTGGGGATGATGTTGAACAGCTCTGGAAAATTTTCTCTTCAGCCCATATAGGCGTTGAGTTGGTTCAGAAGGCCTCCATCATTGAGTGTCGTGATGTTGATGAGCCAAATTAATTTTTTCTCCGTCCACTGTGACGTTGAGTGTCTCTCCAATGTCCATACAGACGTTGGAAAATCGTGTTTGTGCCCTTCCACACATCTGCACTAAAACCTACCCTCGTTTTTTCTGCAAAATTAACCCTTTCTGGCGTAAACCTCGGCAATATAGCCCTATTGGATTTAGCACATGGCGAGTTAGCCCTCCATTTTATTATTTTATAATTATACATGTCTCTCTAGGACATTGCTGGGTTCACTTTGGTGTTTGTATTCGGGGAGCGGCCAGTAGAACGACGGACCGTGCCTAACCTGAACTTGTCTTCGGACAGTTTATGGTATTTATTTCCCCTAACCAAGCCAGTGCCTCTGCCTCTGGACCCTGGAGACTGCATTTGAGTGTTCCTTTTGGTGTTTGTGAGTGTTTATGTATAATTATTAAATTTTAAAATTGAATACAAATTTATTGATAGTGAAAAAACGATTTATGATGCACCATACAGTGCTGAACAGTGTGTTCTTGCAGTAGTGGGAGGGGCCCAGCCCTCTGAACTATAAAGTCCAGGGGGACCACGCCCTCTACCACATTTCAGTAGAGTGAGTAAGAGACAGCAGTCATTCCAATCCGCCTGATGAGAACCTTGGGAAAGTTCGAAACGCGTCGCGAGAGTACCTGAATGACACAATACCGTAAAAATGAGTACAGCTGCCATCATTTTGAGTGGGGATGATGTTGAACAGCTCTGGAAAATTTTCTCTTCAGCCCATATAGGCGTTGAGTTGGTTCAGAAGGCCTCCATCATTGAGTGTCGTGATGTTGATGAGCCAAATTAATTTTTTCTCCGTCCACTGTGACGTTGAGTGTCTCTCCAATGTCCATACAGACGTTGGAAAATCGTGTTTGTGCCCTTCCACACATCTGCACTAAAACCTACCCTCGTTTTTTCTGCAAAATTAACCCTTTCTGGCGTAAACCTCGGCAATATAGCCCTATTGGATTTAGCACATGGCGAGTTAGCCCTCCATTTTATTATTTTATAATTATACATGTCTCTCTAGGACATTGCTGGGTTCACTTTGGTGTTTGTATTCGGGGAGCGGCCAGTAGAACGACGGACCGTGCCTAACCTGAACTTGTCTTCGGACAGTTTATGGTATTTATTTCCCCTAACCAAGCCAGTGCCTCTGCCTCTGGACCCTGGAGACTGCATTTGAGTGTTCCTTTTGGTGTTTGTGAGTGTTTATGTATAATTATTAAATTTTAAAATTGAATACAAATTTATTGATAGTGAAAAAACGATTTATGATGCACCATACAGTGCTGAACAGTGTGTTCTTGCAGTAGTGGGAGGGGCCCAGCCCTCTGAACTATAAAGTCCAGGGGGACCACGCCCTCTACCACATTTCAGTAGAGTGAGTAAGAGACAGCAGTCATTCCAATCCGCCTGATGAGAACCTTGGGAAAGTTCGAAACGCGTCGCGAGAGTACCTGAATGACACAATACCGTAAAAATGAGTACAGCTGCCATCATTTTGAGTGGGGATGATGTTGAACAGCTCTGGAAAATTTTCTCTTCAGCCCATATAGGCGTTGAGTTGGTTCAGAAGGCCTCCATCATTGAGTGTCGTGATGTTGATGAGCCAAATTAATTTTTTCTCCGTCCACTGTGACGTTGAGTGTCTCTCCAATGTCCATACAGACGTTGGAAAATCGTGTTTGTGCCCTTCCACACATCTGCACTAAAACCTACCCTCGTTTTTTCTGCAAAATTAACCCTTTCTGGCGTAAACCTCGGCAATATAGCCCTATTGGATTTAGCACATGGCGAGTTAGCCCTCCATTTTATTATTTTATAATTATACATGTCTCTCTAGGACATTGCTGGGTTCACTTTGGTGTTTGTATTCGGGGAGCGGCCAGTAGAACGACGGACCGTGCCTAACCTGAACTTGTCTTCGGACAGTTTATGGTATTTATTTCCCCTAACCAAGCCAGTGCCTCTGCCTCTGGACCCTGGAGACTGCATTTGAGTGTTCCTTTTGGTGTTTGTGAGTGTTTATGTATAATTATTAAATTTTAAAATTGAATACAAATTTATTGATAGTGAAAAAACGATTTATGATGCACCATACAGTGCTGAACAGTGTGTTCTTGCAGTAGTGGGAGGGGCCCAGCCCTCTGAACTATAAAGTCCAGGGGGACCACGCCCTCTACCACATTTCAGTAGAGTGAGTAAGAGACAGCAGTCATTCCAATCCGCCTGATGAGAACCTTGGGAAAGTTCGAAACGCGTCGCGAGAGTACCTGAATGACACAATACCGTAAAAATGAGTACAGCTGCCATCATTTTGAGTGGGGATGATGTTGAACAGCTCTGGAAAATTTTCTCTTCAGCCCATATAGGCGTTGAGTTGGTTCAGAAGGCCTCCATCATTGAGTGTCGTGATGTTGATGAGCCAAATTAATTTTTTCTCCGTCCACTGTGACGTTGAGTGTCTCTCCAATGTCCATACAGACGTTGGAAAATCGTGTTTGTGCCCTTCCACACATCTGCACTAAAACCTACCCTCGTTTTTTCTGCAAAATTAACCCTTTCTGGCGTAAACCTCGGCAATATAGCCCTATTGGATTTAGCACATGGCGAGTTAGCCCTCCATTTTATTATTTTATAATTATACATGTCTCTCTAGGACATTGCTGGGTTCACTTTGGTGTTTGTATTCGGGGAGCGGCCAGTAGAACGACGGACCGTGCCTAACCTGAACTTGTCTTCGGACAGTTTATGGTATTTATTTCCCCTAACCAAGCCAGTGCCTCTGCCTCTGGACCCTGGAGACTGCATTTGAGTGTTCCTTTTGGTGTTTGTGAGTGTTTATGTATAATTATTAAATTTTAAAATTGAATACAAATTTATTGATAGTGAAAAAACGATTTATGATGCACCATACAGTGCTGAACAGTGTGTTCTTGCAGTAGTGGGAGGGGCCCAGCCCTCTGAACTATAAAGTCCAGGGGGACCACGCCCTCTACCACATTTCAGTAGAGTGAGTAAGAGACAGCAGTCATTCCAATCCGCCTGATGAGAACCTTGGGAAAGTTCGAAACGCGTCGCGAGAGTACCTGAATGACACAATACCGTAAAAATGAGTACAGCTGCCATCATTTTGAGTGGGGATGATGTTGAACAGCTCTGGAAAATTTTCTCTTCAGCCCATATAGGCGTTGAGTTGGTTCAGAAGGCCTCCATCATTGAGTGTCGTGATGTTGATGAGCCAAATTAATTTTTTCTCCGTCCACTGTGACGTTGAGTGTCTCTCCAATGTCCATACAGACGTTGGAAAATCGTGTTTGTGCCCTTCCACACATCTGCACTAAAACCTACCCTCGTTTTTTCTGCAAAATTAACCCTTTCTGGCGTAAACCTCGGCAATATAGCCCTATTGGATTTAGCACATGGCGAGTTAGCCCTCCATTTTATTATTTTATAATTATACATGTCTCTCTAGGACATTGCTGGGTTCACTTTGGTGTTTGTATTCGGGGAGCGGCCAGTAGAACGACGGACCGTGCCTAACCTGAACTTGTCTTCGGACAGTTTATGGTATTTATTTCCCCTAACCAAGCCAGTGCCTCTGCCTCTGGACCCTGGAGACTGCATTTGAGTGTTCCTTTTGGTGTTTGTGAGTGTTTATGTATAATTATTAAATTTTAAAATTGAATACAAATTTATTGATAGTGAAAAAACGATTTATGATGCACCATACAGTGCTGAACAGTGTGTTCTTGCAGTAGTGGGAGGGGCCCAGCCCTCTGAACTATAAAGTCCAGGGGGACCACGCCCTCTACCACATTTCAGTAGAGTGAGTAAGAGACAGCAGTCATTCCAATCCGCCTGATGAGAACCTTGGGAAAGTTCGAAACGCGTCGCGAGAGTACCTGAATGACACAATACCGTAAAAATGAGTACAGCTGCCATCATTTTGAGTGGGGATGATGTTGAACAGCTCTGGAAAATTTTCTCTTCAGCCCATATAGGCGTTGAGTTGGTTCAGAAGGCCTCCATCATTGAGTGTCGTGATGTTGATGAGCCAAATTAATTTTTTCTCCGTCCACTGTGACGTTGAGTGTCTCTCCAATGTCCATACAGACGTTGGAAAATCGTGTTTGTGCCCTTCCACACATCTGCACTAAAACCTACCCTCGTTTTTTCTGCAAAATTAACCCTTTCTGGCGTAAACCTCGGCAATATAGCCCTATTGGATTTAGCACATGGCGAGTTAGCCCTCCATTTTATTATTTTATAATTATACATGTCTCTCTAGGACATTGCTGGGTTCACTTTGGTGTTTGTATTCGGGGAGCGGCCAGTAGAACGACGGACCGTGCCTAACCTGAACTTGTCTTCGGACAGTTTATGGTATTTATTTCCCCTAACCAAGCCAGTGCCTCTGCCTCTGGACCCTGGAGACTGCATTTGAGTGTTCCTTTTGGTGTTTGTGAGTGTTTATGTATAATTATTAAATTTTAAAATTGAATACAAATTTATTGATAGTGAAAAAACGATTTATGATGCACCATACAGTGCTGAACAGTGTGTTCTTGCAGTAGTGGGAGGGGCCCAGCCCTCTGAACTATAAAGTCCAGGGGGACCACGCCCTCTACCACATTTCAGTAGAGTGAGTAAGAGACAGCAGTCATTCCAATCCGCCTGATGAGAACCTTGGGAAAGTTCGAAACGCGTCGCGAGAGTACCTGAATGACACAATACCGTAAAAATGAGTACAGCTGCCATCATTTTGAGTGGGGATGATGTTGAACAGCTCTGGAAAATTTTCTCTTCAGCCCATATAGGCGTTGAGTTGGTTCAGAAGGCCTCCATCATTGAGTGTCGTGATGTTGATGAGCCAAATTAATTTTTTCTCCGTCCACTGTGACGTTGAGTGTCTCTCCAATGTCCATACAGACGTTGGAAAATCGTGTTTGTGCCCTTCCACACATCTGCACTAAAACCTACCCTCGTTTTTTCTGCAAAATTAACCCTTTCTGGCGTAAACCTCGGCAATATAGCCCTATTGGATTTAGCACATGGCGAGTTAGCCCTCCATTTTATTATTTTATAATTATACATGTCTCTCTAGGACATTGCTGGGTTCACTTTGGTGTTTGTATTCGGGGAGCGGCCAGTAGAACGACGGACCGTGCCTAACCTGAACTTGTCTTCGGACAGTTTATGGTATTTATTTCCCCTAACCAAGCCAGTGCCTCTGCCTCTGGACCCTGGAGACTGCATTTGAGTGTTCCTTTTGGTGTTTGTGAGTGTTTATGTATAATTATTAAATTTTAAAATTGAATACAAATTTATTGATAGTGAAAAAACGATTTATGATGCACCATACAGTGCTGAACAGTGTGTTCTTGCAGTAGTGGGAGGGGCCCAGCCCTCTGAACTATAAAGTCCAGGGGGACCACGCCCTCTACCACATTTCAGTAGAGTGAGTAAGAGACAGCAGTCATTCCAATCCGCCTGATGAGAACCTTGGGAAAGTTCGAAACGCGTCGCGAGAGTACCTGAATGACACAATACCGTAAAAATGAGTACAGCTGCCATCATTTTGAGTGGGGATGATGTTGAACAGCTCTGGAAAATTTTCTCTTCAGCCCATATAGGCGTTGAGTTGGTTCAGAAGGCCTCCATCATTGAGTGTCGTGATGTTGATGAGCCAAATTAATTTTTTCTCCGTCCACTGTGACGTTGAGTGTCTCTCCAATGTCCATACAGACGTTGGAAAATCGTGTTTGTGCCCTTCCACACATCTGCACTAAAACCTACCCTCGTTTTTTCTGCAAAATTAACCCTTTCTGGCGTAAACCTCGGCAATATAGCCCTATTGGATTTAGCACATGGCGAGTTAGCCCTCCATTTTATTATTTTATAATTATACATGTCTCTCTAGGACATTGCTGGGTTCACTTTGGTGTTTGTATTCGGGGAGCGGCCAGTAGAACGACGGACCGTGCCTAACCTGAACTTGTCTTCGGACAGTTTATGGTATTTATTTCCCCTAACCAAGCCAGTGCCTCTGCCTCTGGACCCTGGAGACTGCATTTGAGTGTTCCTTTTGGTGTTTGTGAGTGTTTATGTATAATTATTAAATTTTAAAATTGAATACAAATTTATTGATAGTGAAAAAACGATTTATGATGCACCATACAGTGCTGAACAGTGTGTTCTTGCAGTAGTGGGAGGGGCCCAGCCCTCTGAACTATAAAGTCCAGGGGGACCACGCCCTCTACCACATTTCAGTAGAGTGAGTAAGAGACAGCAGTCATTCCAATCCGCCTGATGAGAACCTTGGGAAAGTTCGAAACGCGTCGCGAGAGTACCTGAATGACACAATACCGTAAAAATGAGTACAGCTGCCATCATTTTGAGTGGGGATGATGTTGAACAGCTCTGGAAAATTTTCTCTTCAGCCCATATAGGCGTTGAGTTGGTTCAGAAGGCCTCCATCATTGAGTGTCGTGATGTTGATGAGCCAAATTAATTTTTTCTCCGTCCACTGTGACGTTGAGTGTCTCTCCAATGTCCATACAGACGTTGGAAAATCGTGTTTGTGCCCTTCCACACATCTGCACTAAAACCTACCCTCGTTTTTTCTGCAAAATTAACCCTTTCTGGCGTAAACCTCGGCAATATAGCCCTATTGGATTTAGCACATGGCGAGTTAGCCCTCCATTTTATTATTTTATAATTATACATGTCTCTCTAGGACATTGCTGGGTTCACTTTGGTGTTTGTATTCGGGGAGCGGCCAGTAGAACGACGGACCGTGCCTAACCTGAACTTGTCTTCGGACAGTTTATGGTATTTATTTCCCCTAACCAAGCCAGTGCCTCTGCCTCTGGACCCTGGAGACTGCATTTGAGTGTTCCTTTTGGTGTTTGTGAGTGTTTATGTATAATTATTAAATTTTAAAATTGAATACAAATTTATTGATAGTGAAAAAACGATTTATGATGCACCATACAGTGCTGAACAGTGTGTTCTTGCAGTAGTGGGAGGGGCCCAGCCCTCTGAACTATAAAGTCCAGGGGGACCACGCCCTCTACCACATTTCAGTAGAGTGAGTAAGAGACAGCAGTCATTCCAATCCGCCTGATGAGAACCTTGGGAAAGTTCGAAACGCGTCGCGAGAGTACCTGAATGACACAATACCGTAAAAATGAGTACAGCTGCCATCATTTTGAGTGGGGATGATGTTGAACAGCTCTGGAAAATTTTCTCTTCAGCCCATATAGGCGTTGAGTTGGTTCAGAAGGCCTCCATCATTGAGTGTCGTGATGTTGATGAGCCAAATTAATTTTTTCTCCGTCCACTGTGACGTTGAGTGTCTCTCCAATGTCCATACAGACGTTGGAAAATCGTGTTTGTGCCCTTCCACACATCTGCACTAAAACCTACCCTCGTTTTTTCTGCAAAATTAACCCTTTCTGGCGTAAACCTCGGCAATATAGCCCTATTGGATTTAGCACATGGCGAGTTAGCCCTCCATTTTATTATTTTATAATTATACATGTCTCTCTAGGACATTGCTGGGTTCACTTTGGTGTTTGTATTCGGGGAGCGGCCAGTAGAACGACGGACCGTGCCTAACCTGAACTTGTCTTCGGACAGTTTATGGTATTTATTTCCCCTAACCAAGCCAGTGCCTCTGCCTCTGGACCCTGGAGACTGCATTTGAGTGTTCCTTTTGGTGTTTGTGAGTGTTTATGTATAATTATTAAATTTTAAAATTGAATACAAATTTATTGATAGTGAAAAAACGATTTATGATGCACCATACAGTGCTGAACAGTGTGTTCTTGCAGTAGTGGGAGGGGCCCAGCCCTCTGAACTATAAAGTCCAGGGGGACCACGCCCTCTACCACATTTCAGTAGAGTGAGTAAGAGACAGCAGTCATTCCAATCCGCCTGATGAGAACCTTGGGAAAGTTCGAAACGCGTCGCGAGAGTACCTGAATGACACAATACCGTAAAAATGAGTACAGCTGCCATCATTTTGAGTGGGGATGATGTTGAACAGCTCTGGAAAATTTTCTCTTCAGCCCATATAGGCGTTGAGTTGGTTCAGAAGGCCTCCATCATTGAGTGTCGTGATGTTGATGAGCCAAATTAATTTTTTCTCCGTCCACTGTGACGTTGAGTGTCTCTCCAATGTCCATACAGACGTTGGAAAATCGTGTTTGTGCCCTTCCACACATCTGCACTAAAACCTACCCTCGTTTTTTCTGCAAAATTAACCCTTTCTGGCGTAAACCTCGGCAATATAGCCCTATTGGATTTAGCACATGGCGAGTTAGCCCTCCATTTTATTATTTTATAATTATACATGTCTCTCTAGGACATTGCTGGGTTCACTTTGGTGTTTGTATTCGGGGAGCGGCCAGTAGAACGACGGACCGTGCCTAACCTGAACTTGTCTTCGGACAGTTTATGGTATTTATTTCCCCTAACCAAGCCAGTGCCTCTGCCTCTGGACCCTGGAGACTGCATTTGAGTGTTCCTTTTGGTGTTTGTGAGTGTTTATGTATAATTATTAAATTTTAAAATTGAATACAAATTTATTGATAGTGAAAAAACGATTTATGATGCACCATACAGTGCTGAACAGTGTGTTCTTGCAGTAGTGGGAGGGGCCCAGCCCTCTGAACTATAAAGTCCAGGGGGACCACGCCCTCTACCACATTTCAGTAGAGTGAGTAAGAGACAGCAGTCATTCCAATCCGCCTGATGAGAACCTTGGGAAAGTTCGAAACGCGTCGCGAGAGTACCTGAATGACACAATACCGTAAAAATGAGTACAGCTGCCATCATTTTGAGTGGGGATGATGTTGAACAGCTCTGGAAAATTTTCTCTTCAGCCCATATAGGCGTTGAGTTGGTTCAGAAGGCCTCCATCATTGAGTGTCGTGATGTTGATGAGCCAAATTAATTTTTTCTCCGTCCACTGTGACGTTGAGTGTCTCTCCAATGTCCATACAGACGTTGGAAAATCGTGTTTGTGCCCTTCCACACATCTGCACTAAAACCTACCCTCGTTTTTTCTGCAAAATTAACCCTTTCTGGCGTAAACCTCGGCAATATAGCCCTATTGGATTTAGCACATGGCGAGTTAGCCCTCCATTTTATTATTTTATAATTATACATGTCTCTCTAGGACATTGCTGGGTTCACTTTGGTGTTTGTATTCGGGGAGCGGCCAGTAGAACGACGGACCGTGCCTAACCTGAACTTGTCTTCGGACAGTTTATGGTATTTATTTCCCCTAACCAAGCCAGTGCCTCTGCCTCTGGACCCTGGAGACTGCATTTGAGTGTTCCTTTTGGTGTTTGTGAGTGTTTATGTATAATTATTAAATTTTAAAATTGAATACAAATTTATTGATAGTGAAAAAACGATTTATGATGCACCATACAGTGCTGAACAGTGTGTTCTTGCAGTAGTGGGAGGGGCCCAGCCCTCTGAACTATAAAGTCCAGGGGGACCACGCCCTCTACCACATTTCAGTAGAGTGAGTAAGAGACAGCAGTCATTCCAATCCGCCTGATGAGAACCTTGGGAAAGTTCGAAACGCGTCGCGAGAGTACCTGAATGACACAATACCGTAAAAATGAGTACAGCTGCCATCATTTTGAGTGGGGATGATGTTGAACAGCTCTGGAAAATTTTCTCTTCAGCCCATATAGGCGTTGAGTTGGTTCAGAAGGCCTCCATCATTGAGTGTCGTGATGTTGATGAGCCAAATTAATTTTTTCTCCGTCCACTGTGACGTTGAGTGTCTCTCCAATGTCCATACAGACGTTGGAAAATCGTGTTTGTGCCCTTCCACACATCTGCACTAAAACCTACCCTCGTTTTTTCTGCAAAATTAACCCTTTCTGGCGTAAACCTCGGCAATATAGCCCTATTGGATTTAGCACATGGCGAGTTAGCCCTCCATTTTATTATTTTATAATTATACATGTCTCTCTAGGACATTGCTGGGTTCACTTTGGTGTTTGTATTCGGGGAGCGGCCAGTAGAACGACGGACCGTGCCTAACCTGAACTTGTCTTCGGACAGTTTATGGTATTTATTTCCCCTAACCAAGCCAGTGCCTCTGCCTCTGGACCCTGGAGACTGCATTTGAGTGTTCCTTTTGGTGTTTGTGAGTGTTTATGTATAATTATTAAATTTTAAAATTGAATACAAATTTATTGATAGTGAAAAAACGATTTATGATGCACCATACAGTGCTGAACAGTGTGTTCTTGCAGTAGTGGGAGGGGCCCAGCCCTCTGAACTATAAAGTCCAGGGGGACCACGCCCTCTACCACATTTCAGTAGAGTGAGTAAGAGACAGCAGTCATTCCAATCCGCCTGATGAGAACCTTGGGAAAGTTCGAAACGCGTCGCGAGAGTACCTGAATGACACAATACCGTAAAAATGAGTACAGCTGCCATCATTTTGAGTGGGGATGATGTTGAACAGCTCTGGAAAATTTTCTCTTCAGCCCATATAGGCGTTGAGTTGGTTCAGAAGGCCTCCATCATTGAGTGTCGTGATGTTGATGAGCCAAATTAATTTTTTCTCCGTCCACTGTGACGTTGAGTGTCTCTCCAATGTCCATACAGACGTTGGAAAATCGTGTTTGTGCCCTTCCACACATCTGCACTAAAACCTACCCTCGTTTTTTCTGCAAAATTAACCCTTTCTGGCGTAAACCTCGGCAATATAGCCCTATTGGATTTAGCACATGGCGAGTTAGCCCTCCATTTTATTATTTTATAATTATACATGTCTCTCTAGGACATTGCTGGGTTCACTTTGGTGTTTGTATTCGGGGAGCGGCCAGTAGAACGACGGACCGTGCCTAACCTGAACTTGTCTTCGGACAGTTTATGGTATTTATTTCCCCTAACCAAGCCAGTGCCTCTGCCTCTGGACCCTGGAGACTGCATTTGAGTGTTCCTTTTGGTGTTTGTGAGTGTTTATGTATAATTATTAAATTTTAAAATTGAATACAAATTTATTGATAGTGAAAAAACGATTTATGATGCACCATACAGTGCTGAACAGTGTGTTCTTGCAGTAGTGGGAGGGGCCCAGCCCTCTGAACTATAAAGTCCAGGGGGACCACGCCCTCTACCACATTTCAGTAGAGTGAGTAAGAGACAGCAGTCATTCCAATCCGCCTGATGAGAACCTTGGGAAAGTTCGAAACGCGTCGCGAGAGTACCTGAATGACACAATACCGTAAAAATGAGTACAGCTGCCATCATTTTGAGTGGGGATGATGTTGAACAGCTCTGGAAAATTTTCTCTTCAGCCCATATAGGCGTTGAGTTGGTTCAGAAGGCCTCCATCATTGAGTGTCGTGATGTTGATGAGCCAAATTAATTTTTTCTCCGTCCACTGTGACGTTGAGTGTCTCTCCAATGTCCATACAGACGTTGGAAAATCGTGTTTGTGCCCTTCCACACATCTGCACTAAAACCTACCCTCGTTTTTTCTGCAAAATTAACCCTTTCTGGCGTAAACCTCGGCAATATAGCCCTATTGGATTTAGCACATGGCGAGTTAGCCCTCCATTTTATTATTTTATAATTATACATGTCTCTCTAGGACATTGCTGGGTTCACTTTGGTGTTTGTATTCGGGGAGCGGCCAGTAGAACGACGGACCGTGCCTAACCTGAACTTGTCTTCGGACAGTTTATGGTATTTATTTCCCCTAACCAAGCCAGTGCCTCTGCCTCTGGACCCTGGAGACTGCATTTGAGTGTTCCTTTTGGTGTTTGTGAGTGTTTATGTATAATTATTAAATTTTAAAATTGAATACAAATTTATTGATAGTGAAAAAACGATTTATGATGCACCATACAGTGCTGAACAGTGTGTTCTTGCAGTAGTGGGAGGGGCCCAGCCCTCTGAACTATAAAGTCCAGGGGGACCACGCCCTCTACCACATTTCAGTAGAGTGAGTAAGAGACAGCAGTCATTCCAATCCGCCTGATGAGAACCTTGGGAAAGTTCGAAACGCGTCGCGAGAGTACCTGAATGACACAATACCGTAAAAATGAGTACAGCTGCCATCATTTTGAGTGGGGATGATGTTGAACAGCTCTGGAAAATTTTCTCTTCAGCCCATATAGGCGTTGAGTTGGTTCAGAAGGCCTCCATCATTGAGTGTCGTGATGTTGATGAGCCAAATTAATTTTTTCTCCGTCCACTGTGACGTTGAGTGTCTCTCCAATGTCCATACAGACGTTGGAAAATCGTGTTTGTGCCCTTCCACACATCTGCACTAAAACCTACCCTCGTTTTTTCTGCAAAATTAACCCTTTCTGGCGTAAACCTCGGCAATATAGCCCTATTGGATTTAGCACATGGCGAGTTAGCCCTCCATTTTATTATTTTATAATTATACATGTCTCTCTAGGACATTGCTGGGTTCACTTTGGTGTTTGTATTCGGGGAGCGGCCAGTAGAACGACGGACCGTGCCTAACCTGAACTTGTCTTCGGACAGTTTATGGTATTTATTTCCCCTAACCAAGCCAGTGCCTCTGCCTCTGGACCCTGGAGACTGCATTTGAGTGTTCCTTTTGGTGTTTGTGAGTGTTTATGTATAATTATTAAATTTTAAAATTGAATACAAATTTATTGATAGTGAAAAAACGATTTATGATGCACCATACAGTGCTGAACAGTGTGTTCTTGCAGTAGTGGGAGGGGCCCAGCCCTCTGAACTATAAAGTCCAGGGGGACCACGCCCTCTACCACATTTCAGTAGAGTGAGTAAGAGACAGCAGTCATTCCAATCCGCCTGATGAGAACCTTGGGAAAGTTCGAAACGCGTCGCGAGAGTACCTGAATGACACAATACCGTAAAAATGAGTACAGCTGCCATCATTTTGAGTGGGGATGATGTTGAACAGCTCTGGAAAATTTTCTCTTCAGCCCATATAGGCGTTGAGTTGGTTCAGAAGGCCTCCATCATTGAGTGTCGTGATGTTGATGAGCCAAATTAATTTTTTCTCCGTCCACTGTGACGTTGAGTGTCTCTCCAATGTCCATACAGACGTTGGAAAATCGTGTTTGTGCCCTTCCACACATCTGCACTAAAACCTACCCTCGTTTTTTCTGCAAAATTAACCCTTTCTGGCGTAAACCTCGGCAATATAGCCCTATTGGATTTAGCACATGGCGAGTTAGCCCTCCATTTTATTATTTTATAATTATACATGTCTCTCTAGGACATTGCTGGGTTCACTTTGGTGTTTGTATTCGGGGAGCGGCCAGTAGAACGACGGACCGTGCCTAACCTGAACTTGTCTTCGGACAGTTTATGGTATTTATTTCCCCTAACCAAGCCAGTGCCTCTGCCTCTGGACCCTGGAGACTGCATTTGAGTGTTCCTTTTGGTGTTTGTGAGTGTTTATGTATAATTATTAAATTTTAAAATTGAATACAAATTTATTGATAGTGAAAAAACGATTTATGATGCACCATACAGTGCTGAACAGTGTGTTCTTGCAGTAGTGGGAGGGGCCCAGCCCTCTGAACTATAAAGTCCAGGGGGACCACGCCCTCTACCACATTTCAGTAGAGTGAGTAAGAGACAGCAGTCATTCCAATCCGCCTGATGAGAACCTTGGGAAAGTTCGAAACGCGTCGCGAGAGTACCTGAATGACACAATACCGTAAAAATGAGTACAGCTGCCATCATTTTGAGTGGGGATGATGTTGAACAGCTCTGGAAAATTTTCTCTTCAGCCCATATAGGCGTTGAGTTGGTTCAGAAGGCCTCCATCATTGAGTGTCGTGATGTTGATGAGCCAAATTAATTTTTTCTCCGTCCACTGTGACGTTGAGTGTCTCTCCAATGTCCATACAGACGTTGGAAAATCGTGTTTGTGCCCTTCCACACATCTGCACTAAAACCTACCCTCGTTTTTTCTGCAAAATTAACCCTTTCTGGCGTAAACCTCGGCAATATAGCCCTATTGGATTTAGCACATGGCGAGTTAGCCCTCCATTTTATTATTTTATAATTATACATGTCTCTCTAGGACATTGCTGGGTTCACTTTGGTGTTTGTATTCGGGGAGCGGCCAGTAGAACGACGGACCGTGCCTAACCTGAACTTGTCTTCGGACAGTTTATGGTATTTATTTCCCCTAACCCTAACCCTAACCCTAACCCTAACCCTAACCTGAATTTGTCTTCGGACAGTTTATGGTATTTATTTCCCCTAACCAAGCCAGTGCCTCTGCCTCTGGACCCTGGAGACTGCATTTGAGTGTTCCTTTTGGTGTTTGTGAGTGTTTATGTATGATTATTAAATTTTAAAATTGAATACAAATTTATTGATAGTGAAAAAACGATTTATGATGCACCATACAGTGCTGAACAGTGTGTTCTTGCAGTAGTGGGAGGGGCCCAGCCCTCTGAACTATAAAGTCCAGGGGGACCACGCCCTCTACCACATTTCAGTAGAGTGAGTAAGAGACAGCAGTCATTCCAATCCGCCTGATGAGAACCTTGGGAAAGTTCGAAACGCGTCGCGAGAGTACCTGAATGACACAATACCGTAAAAATGAGTACAGCTGCCATCATTTTGAGTGGGGATGATGTTGAACAGCTCTGGAAAATTTTCTCTTCAGCCCATATAGGCGTTGAGTTGGTTCAGAAGGCCTCCATCATTGAGTGTCGTGATGTTGATGAGCCAAATTCATTTTTTCTCCGTCCACTGTGACGTTGAGTGTCTCTCCAATGTCCATACAGACATTGGAAAATCGTGTTTGTGCCCTTCCACACATCTGCACTAAAACCTACCCTCGTTTTTTCTGCAAAATTAACCCTTTCTGGCGTAAACCTCGGCAATATAGCCCTATTGGATTTAGCACATGGCGAGTTAGCCCTCCATTTTATTATTTTATAATTATACATGTCTCTCTAGGACATTGCTGGGTTCACTTTGGTGTTTGTATTCGGGGAGTGGCCAGTAGAACGACGGACCGTGCCTAACCTGAATTTGTCTTCGGACAGTTTATGGTATTTATTTCCCCTAACCAAGCCAGTGCCTCTGCCTCTGGACCCTGGAGACTGCATTTGAGTGTTCCTTTTGGTGTTTGTGAGTGTTTATGTATGATTATTAAATTTTAAAATTGAATACAAATTTATTGATAGTGAAAAAACGATTTATGATGCACCATACAGTGCTGAACAGTGTGTTCTTGCAGTAGTGGGAGGCGCCCAGCCCTCTGAACTATAAAGTCCAGGGGGACCACGCCCTCTACCACATTTCAGTAGAGTGAGTAAGAGACAGCAGTCATTCCAATCCGCCTGATGAGAACCTTGGGAAAGTTCGAAACGCGTCGCGAGAGTACCTGAATGACACAATACCGTAAAAATGAGTACAGCTGCCATCATTTTGAGTGGGGATGATGTTGAACAGCTCTGGAAAATTTTCTCTTCAGCCCATATAGGCGTTGAGTTGGTTCAGAAGGCCTCCATCATTGAGTGTCGTGATGTTGATGAGCCAAATTAATTTTTTCTCCGTCCACTGTGACGTTGAGTGTCTCTCCAATGTCCATACAGACGTTGGAAAATCGTGTTTGTGGCCTTCCACACATCTGCACTAAAACCTACCCTCGTTTTTTCTGCAAAATTAACCCTTTCTGGCGTAAACCTCGGCAATATAGCCCTATTGGATTTAGCACATGGCGAGTTAGCCCTCCATTTTATTATTTTATAATTATACATGTCTCTCTAGGACATTGCTGGGTTCACTTTGGTGTTTGTATTCGGGGAGTGGCCAGTAGAACGACGGACCGTGCCTAACCTGAATTTGTCTTCGGACAGTTTATGGTATTTATTTCCCCTAACCCCAACCTTCCAGCTTACCAAAGACTATGACAAACCAATGGACACTATGAGAAACCACCTCTAACCCCTCCAACCACCCACGAATGCCTTCTGCACCCACCGACAACCGGTGCCCCAGACAACTGAGATCAACAAGCACACGCTGCGTGCACAGGACAACACTCTATGTTATGCACCTGATGACATCGCTGCGCCAAAGCTTGTGGTGCCACAGTGCAAAAGGGGGGGTCATGCCAGTGTATGCCCATCACACACCATGTGCTGCACACCGCAGCACCAGAACACCGAAGCAAGTGGCATACCGGCATCCTCGAAGCGGAAAGACTGTCCTAGCCAACAAAGGACGACAGTCGCTGAGATCTTTCCTCCCTTTCTCTCTCCCTCCCCCCTTTGTCTGTTCCAGGATGCTGCTGTGGTTAGTCTTCCTGTGCCTCCAGCCAACCAGAGGACAGCCGCAGTCGGTCATCTCACCAGGTCCGGTATCAGACAGCGTCCCGAAGGAACAACCGGGACTCCTTATCACCAACTGCAGGACCCACACCCAAAGAGTGTATGTTCGACTCCACTCCCTCGCCCATGCTGAGGCCAATGTCGAACACATGCTCAACCAACTTGAAAAAAAAAACTGTCACACAAGCAGAGCTAGATGGACACAACCGCCGCTGCCGTCGGAACTGAAATTCAAACTGAAATCCCACAGCTAAAAGGGCAACTCACAACACAGAGTGCCTCCCTGCCGTCCATCGGCAAGACATCGAAGGGAACTGTGGTAATTCTCAACACCCACAGCGTTCGGCTGAACCAGACAGTGAACTCCATGAAACAGCTGTTTACTGTCTTCCAGAATGACTTTACTCAAACTCAGCTGGTCTGCAGCCTCTGATCCAAGACACATGCTGTCCTGCTGTGGCCAAACCTGAATCAAAGCTGGAAACCTCATCCTTCTACAAGAACCACAATTTCACCCTAACTCCAGAATGACAGGTGATACCCAGTCAAGGCACCTTCTGCCCCAACACCTGCTGCAGAGACCTGTACTGGGCTACTGTCCACATCAACCGCCGTGGAACGACCACCGCTCCAGAAGACGTGAGCAACCATAGGCCACCATGGCCTTCCAGCCTTCTATGACAAAGGTGTGTCTGATCTCTCGGCACTTTCAACTTCGATCATGGTTGTCCTTGAGGGGAACAACAATGGTCGAAAAGGGGGGGATGTAGGGTCTGGACCATTCAGACACGCACTAATTATTCATATTCACTATATTTAATCAATATAAAGGTCTATGAAACTCCCCCCCAAAACTAACCTCACAAATGAAGTTACTTTGTCAGCCGGGTGTCCGGTTACAGAACACTTTAAGACTGATAACAGACTTTTACGACCTCAAAGGAATGTGGCCACATGCGCCACATGCTCAAGAGAGAGAGACAATCTTTAATTAAATAAACCCCCCCTCCCCCCTCCATGGGGGCCAAGAGGCCTTCCAGCAGGCCTGGATCCCAACCAGATCCGGCCTCATGGAAAAGAGAGGAGACTCTCTCACAAAGAACCAAAGACAATCTCAGGAGTTTTGGAACAAAGACTCCAACCAACAACGACTCCAATCACCCATCCTTCCGACTTCCTCACTTCTCCTGGGTACTCGGCGTGGCCTCAACAGAGTCCCAGGCCTTGACCAAACCAATCATGCGTTCCTGGAGAAAGAGAACGCTCAACCAACTTCCACTTGTCACTGCCGGAACCATCAAAGACTTCAATTTTCAACAACTTCAAGAATTGTTCCCATTACAAATGCAAGTATTCAATTCAATGAAATGTGAAAATGAAATTCTGATGGTTCTTCTCATAGACCCTCTTCCGGTTTCCAATTTCATCCTATCACTAACCTATTTATGTATTTATGTGTGTATGTTGTTTAGTTTATTTATATTCATATAAATATCTATATTTAGTTAATAAAACTTGTACATAATATGTATTTGGTTCTGATTTGTTTGCAATACATTTTCACTTTATGATCACGTTTTTTGCTACTGGCTCAACGTGCGGTATATGCGAAGAAATAATTATTCTTCTGTGGCCATGGAAGATACCCTTTTCGTAGAATAAATTAATAATCAAAAGAGTTCGTTGGACGAACTGATTAATTGATTATAATATTAATTCAGCCACATCAAGTTAATTCAATTAACTGACCCAAATATGTATAATTAATAAGATATTATTGATTATTAATATTTCCAAAAAGCTGAGTTCCTTACATCATTTAATATCTTCAGTGTTTTGATGTATCAGGGTTTTTTGATGAGCTTTTGTCATGAGTTTTGAGTGAATTGGATCAAACTGTCAAGGAGAAGTTTCTTTTATTTTATTTCCAAGCTTGAGATCTTTATGACTTACAGTCTCTGACGCCCACACATGTTTAGAGCAGAAAAATAATAATTGATAAATCAGTGCAAATATAATAATGTTGCAGCAGCTTCAGTACTTGAACCCCTAAAATACTTTTAAGAAATCCCACTTCTACATGAATTATAAATGAGTGATGTGACTCTACAGTTAAACTAAATGACTGTGATCTTCATCAACACAAACAGAGCTTGAGAATTTATTACACACATTTATTCTGACATGATATTTCAGTGACATAAGTTCAGCCGTGTTATTAATGTAATGAAGAGGAAATAAGAGACTATAACATCTCACTGTTACTGATTTATCATGCAGCTCAAAGCATTATGGGTAGAATCTCTCTACAGTCTTTTCTCATTCATCAACAGTTTCACTGATGATCCAGTATTATAAACCCTAAACCCAGGATAGAGCAGCTGAGTGAAAGTGGTTTTCACTGTGTGGATGAGGCTCATTGTGTCTCTGTCGATGCTGTAGAAGGACAGAGTTCCTGCACTGTGATCCACATACACTCCTATTCTACGCCCAATGGACTTTACAGGGAGTTCAGTCTCTATCTTATTGTGCCAGAATGAGTAACCGGAGGAAGAGCTGTACAAACCCCAGGACTGATCATTATATCCAAACGCACACTCATTACCCTCTCCCTTCCTGCTGATGCTCTTATATGACACTGATATAGACGCACCCCCACTCCACTCAATCTCCCAGTAAGAGCGTCCTCTCACACTCTCTCTACACAACACCTGAGGCCACTCATCAAATCTGTCTGGATGATCAGGATACGACTGAATCTCTGGGTAAATGTTAGTAATCACTCTGTTCTCCTCAGACAGACGGAGGTGTTTATTTGTTGTGTTCAGATCCAGGGTGAGCGGAAGGGAATCTGATGGAGATAAAACACATCACAATCAGGAATTATGAATATGATATTTTAATGTATCTGAACTCTTCATGTTCAATATATCAGCATATCTCAGTACAGTTTAATCATCATTTACATGATCAACTATAAAACTCATGTTTTCTCTCAGCTTCTACAGGAAGAACATGAACACACTCAGAGTTTTTCTGCTTGTTTTCTGACTTACATTGAAGGAACTCGCTCCTGGTCTTGGGAACATCTGTGGAAATCAACAGACATAAAGAGTGTGATTATCATGTCAAGAGAAAATGATCCTGTATCCATTGCTAACACTTGCGGAAATCCTCCAACACAGAAGATCTTTAGAAATGTCTCTGCTGTTTACAGAGCCCAAATCCTGACACAACCACTATTGAGGGTTTGATATTATTGACATGTCACCATATTTGATTTGGCATCTGTAGACATGAACTGATCACAGATTTGATTTAAAGAGAATAGGACTTAAATTTCACTTTGTTCATAATACAAAGTAATCATATCACTTAATAAGACTTGGAACCGTTCTATGGAACGGAACGGCGTTCGGCTTTATTTGTTGAAAAATAAAGTCTAATTATTTCTGGCATCAAAGATCTCTGCGAAGTTATTTTCAGAACAATTGAAACCACAACGAGGATGGGATTTGGGTTTTGAGGCTGAAGAAACCACGAAAGGTGACACTGGTGACTCACAGACAACAGTGGCCACTGCACTTTGAGGTGAGCAGTTTTTGCTTTGAAAAAGTATGTGTTAGTCACCAGTGAGCCGGAGTGGTAAGACACTTTAACCCTCTGGGGACCAAGAATGCGCCCGCGCGTTTTGCTGTTGTTTTTTTTCACATAGCAGCAACATAGACTTAAAATACTCCGTCATTTATGGTCATATAAATAAAATCAATACATGATTATAAACTATAGAGGGTCTTCTTTTTTTGTGTACACTCACTTTAACATCAAAACCTTGTGTTTTTTTTTAAATAAATAAAATAAACAGGGTGCGCTTTCAGCTCACTCTGTCTCCGCAAAAATCTTTCTGAAACATGTCTGGAAAATGAACGGAAACTCAGCTAATACTTATCACACAAACATGAAACATACATCTAAAGAACGCTTTAAATTTCAACTTTTAAATAAAACAATTCACATTTAAAACTAATATTCTCCTGCAATGTAATCTGTCTGAAACTAAAGAGAAGTACAGTTTCTCCTGTCTCAGCTCATTATCGTTAATTTGTTCACACCCACTCGCAGAGCGCGCTATTCATAAGATAATGTGTTGAGGCCATTTGCAAAATAGATAAACGCCCCCAGGCAAATGCTGTAAACACACTATATTTTTTAATCAGATTAAGATTCGTCTTGCACGGCTATGAGGAATAAACCTGGGACATTTACCACAGAAGTGCTGGTTTATTTTCACTTCGAGGAGGAGCAACAGATTCAGCTGAGAACTGTAAGTGTTTTATGCTTGTGCTTTGTTCTAATCGCGATATAGAATAACGTTAGTGTCTGTAAACGGAAAAATAGCATACTGTTTAAATGTGAATCATGTTTCTCTGTGTGTGTGTGTGTGTGTGTGTGTGTGTGTGTGTGTGTGTGTGTGTGTGTGTGTGTGTGTGTGTGTGTGTGTGTGTGTGTGTGAATGAATGAATGAATGCACAGATATGCACTGTTACAGAAGAAATAAAAGACAAAATTTCGTTGACTAGTTTTGGATAAAGTTTTTCAAATCAAATAAGCTTCAAATAAGCTTCAAAATAAAGACATCAGCTTTTGTTAGGAGTTTCTGGGGATAGAAGTGTCCAGACGTTTGCACCCTGTATTTTAAAGAATAACATTTAATTATTTGCGATACATTATTCATTCACAAAGAATTCAGGGACATTATTCATGTCCCTAAAGATTGGAGTTTTCCTCATTTTTTTAATTAAGGCATTAAGGCATTTTTATTCCTCTTTTTAGTCAACTTTAGCATGGGTGTGTTCACTTCTAATTCTAAGAAGTGTGTGTGTGTGTGTGTGTGTGTATATATATATATATATATATATATATATATATATATATATATTAGAGCTGGGCAAGTTAACACGTTATTATCGAGTTAACGCATTTATTAATTAATGCCGATAATTTTTTTATCGCACGTTAACGCAGTTTTTTTTATTATTATTTTGAAAGTCCGTTGCTCACTGGCTCTGAATACACATAGGCCTACAGTCAAACCATGATCACAGGAGGGGTGGGATGTTGGTCAGCCAGCAAATAACCCACCCAAACAAGCAGTGGAGAGAGGCAGGTTCTCTCTGGTGAACAGTTAAAGGGTTGCGCTCCGCGAGTGAATGACAGGCGCTGTATGGATAGTACCTATAAAACCTATAGATAATAACTATTTAGATTCTGGAAACTCACTAACAGCGAGCCGAGGATCAGTCTCTCTTCTAATGATTTGTGCTGCGCGTCCTTTATAAAAAGTTATAGACAATTCAACTTCGGCAATGAGCGGGCGTGGGCATGAGGCGAGCATGACCGCAACAGTTTCACAGGAACGCACCCGCTTGTTGCTGCACCTTGTGCTCGACCACTACACCTCACTTGTCGCTGGACCTTGTGCTCGACCACTACACCTCACTCTTGGCTGATTTATACTTCTGCGTCGGACTTACGCCGAAGACTATACGCTATAGACTACGCGTTGGTTTTCATTTATATCTCTGCGTCGTTGTCCGCGTTGACGCGCAATTACACATGCACAGGGAGCATGTGAAACCCAGGGAGCGGTTCTAGCAATCACAGCGCTTGCGGTACGCGTAGAATTGACGTTACATTTTTGGAGAGGTGCACATCAGGGTACGTCGAAGTGTACGCGCGCAACACAGTTACGGCGTGAGTATAAAGTATAAATTGTTTTTTTACTCTGTTTAATGTAATCTTACGTGGGAAACCATGGCATGATCAAACCTAAGCTACTATAAGTAACGTTGGTCGACTTATATCTGTAGTAGTGATCATGACCTCTGACTACTACATAGACTGTTTCTGCTGCTCCCGGATAAAAGATACCTGTTGATACCTGTTCAGAAAAAAAACAAGAAAACTGGACTCGTTTTAACAAACTAGATAAAAGGTAATGCCCTGCCAGTGGCAAATAGCTTTGTTTAAATATTTGATTTGATTACATTAATGTTTAAGTTGAGATATGAGATTACTGTGTAAAGGGAATACTGCTGGTATAAAAGCACCTTATTTGTTTAAAGTTATTGCACTTTTGTGTATATAGAAGTACATTTAAATCAAAAGTGCGCAATACACTACTTTAGAAGTCATTATTCAATTTTGCGCATAACAATGCGATTAATCGCGATTAATCGCAAGAAAATCATGCGATTAATCGCGATTGAAAATTTTAATCGTTGCCCAGCACTAATATATATATATATAATTAAAAAGCAATTTTAACCAGAAAAATCTACAATGCTTGCCCAAAGTCGTGCAGCCATATAGTTTCTCTTGATATCAGCATGTTCACAGGTGTTTATTTATTTTTTTACAGGGACAAAATGCCATTCACAGGAGACTGTAATGAAAAATCAAACACCTTGGAAATGACAGGTATGTACTATGTTTCAGGAATGGGACCATGCTGTGTGACTGTGCAAGCCTCTGTCTTTAGATCAGTGTGTTTACTAATGTGCTTTTTTGTCCTTTGTTGTGTATCTTTGGATTATGTTGTGTTGTAAATAAATCCAAACAATTTAAAAGCCATTCTTTTTTAAATCTCCTCATTCTTTGTGCAAGGCTCCTTGTAATGATAGGGCCTGATAGCACACCTAATAGGGCCATTATGGGAGGGTCTTTGTCTTTCTCAGGTGTGAAATTCCATACATATTAATGAGAGATCATGCCTCCTCGCATAAAGCTTTCTCAAACAAAACACGTCATACACATTCTAAAAGACTTTATTGACTTATCTGAATGAGTAGTCAGGATGATTCTCACATAGTTTTGGAGCAAATATTCTAGACTATGTGATACAATTTTCAAAAGTCTTGTGAAGAAATAATCAATATGTGTTTTTTGGCCTTTTTTCAGAAACTTTTATTTTTAAGTTTTTCAATAACCATGCATAAATAATATTCTCTCAAAAATACAAACATGTACATACATGTTGCTCACAGATTATGGTAGCCCCGTTTGTGCTATATAGAGTGAATTTACACCTTTGCCATTAACATGTTTATTAATAACTGAAAAAAGCACAAATGTCAGTGCATGTCAAAACATCCCAAGGGCCCCAAAAACCCCTTGGTCCCCAGAGGGTTAAAAAGCTTCTCCAAATTTAAAGAACTAAAAAAATTGAAAAAGGGATCTTTGATTCTAGAAATAAGTGCATGCATTGTTTTTGACGATATCAAGTAATGTGTAATAGCGCGGCGGAGCTCCCGTTAGTATTTGCCTGTGTTTATATAATCTGATGCAGATTGTATGAATATTGGTACTACTAATTTGGCGCTAAAGGTTTTGTCGTACGTACGTAAGGATCTGTGTTTGCTAATTCAAGAGTTTGAATTTAGGATAACAGTTATTGTTTTTTCTTGTCAAGAGGGCCTTGAGGATGACAAGTGTACTGATTAAGGATAATCAGTTATTGATCTGTGTTTCTTATTAAGAGGGCCTTGAGGATGACAAGATAAGCATGTACACAGATGAAGTTTAGCTTATGGTTACTGCCTTGTTATAGGTTTAACAAGGGACTGTACGGGTAAGCTATATAAATAGAATATGACTCTGTTGTGTTGAGGAAGTGAATCGCAGAGGTTTATGATAGTTTTAGTTATTTAGTTACCTCCTCAACACAGCGAAGTTATTCGCTGTGTTGAGGAGGTGCATCAGCAATTCTTATAGTTTAAAGTGTATTTTTTCACTGTGTAGGAGGAAGTGTATCAGTGACTCTTATAATGTATTGTTTATAAAGAAAGTGAGTAAAACTGTGAGTAGTGTGTGTGTGTGTGTGTGTGTGGGGGGGGGGGGGTAGGATCATGTGTGTTCTTGACTGTGCCTGTGGTTAAAAATAGGGGACAAGGAATGTGTGAATGAGCTTGAGGGACAAGTATAAATGATGGGTATTAAAAATAAAGGAAATAGTAAAAGAAAACAATTGTTTCAAGATATTAATCTTGCAGATTATTGTAGTATGAAATAAGTTAAAGTATTAAAATATATATCATTACATTTATTGATTAAATATACTGTATATTAATAGATAAAAATAAATAAAAATGCACATGCTTAATATATTATATCTTATCCCTGAAGACAAAGTGAGAAAAATGATTCTATTGTAGATAATTAAGCTTGTGCTAAGGGAAAAAATAACTTTTGCAGTGTGCTAAAAGTGAACAAGATTGAGTGACCAAGTTTCAACAGTCATAAATAATTTACCGCAATCTTAGAACTGAAGTAAATGGGAATTGTTGGAAATGGGTGAGGAAAATTTTATTCACCATGCAAGATTATTTTGAGCACAGCATGCAAATATAGAAGAAAGATTGAAGGCTGATTTTATGATAGGGAAAATTATTTAATTGTATTATACTCAGAAAGTCAAAGTTAGATTATTGCTGATATTGCAATGAAGAAATAGCTTGCTTTTTCCTGCAACAAAGAACTTGCTTTACTAAAAATAGAATGGGAGAACTGCTGTTGTCAACCAGTGATTATTATATAATATAAAATAACTAGTGTAAAGATGGTTAAAAGTGAAATTTAGATAAAGAGCTAATAGCTCAGGAACGAGTATTTATAAAAGGTTAATTTGATTCATGCAGTTCTCTGAGTGTTCAAATTTCAGATGGCTTCATTGTCGAATGGAAGAGGTGAAAGGTCAAAGACACGACTGCAGAGAGAAGAGAGAGAGGGGCTTTTCTGAAGCTGACCACTTTCTGGAAAACTCAGCATGGAGAAAGACTGATTTAATGCTGGAAAAGGTGAAACTTTTTCCTGAGGACAAAGAGGAAAATCCTGAGATGCAAAACTGTGGCAGAATCTATCAAAAGCCCAAACTCAGAAGAGGCAGAGAAACAACAGAGCCTATATTCCAGTCTACAACACCAAGCCTTTGAGTGACAGGCTGACGACACATGCAGAGCGACAGACAAGAAGCTTCAACAGACTGATGATCCTAAAAACAGAGAAACTGACCGACATCCTTCCCTTACTGGCACCACAGGTGTGGCAACTCCAATGATCACTCTATAGAGACTGCTTCAAATTTGGTTAATTATTAGATTAACTTTATACATTCTGATAAAAAAAAAAGAAAAATACACTGAAAGAGAAGTAGGTGCTCAACTCACCGAATAATTAAAACTGAGGCTGGATTTGGTATAGTGAGGGCTATTACATGAAACAACTATAGGGCTAAAAACATGAGAAAAATTATTCTGTAGCAAAGAAAAAGTGTGAAAAAAATTTCAAAGAATAATTATTATTGTTGGCAAAACAATGATACGGTCACATTCACCTCCTTCATCGTCTGTGTTATAACTGTCCCAGCTATTTTAAACCAGGCCTGCTATAGTAGAATGAGGGGGAAATCAGTCTTGCACCAGATACTGTGTTCAGGGTATGCATGAATCAACAAAAGACAACTAAATGAAAACCTTTTCTCTTCAAATATATTGAATGTTACACAAAACACTTCATCATACACCAAATAAACAAAATATCACAGAAGAAAAGTCCTGGTGGGAGTGGATGAATGTGAAATGTCCCACAAAAGATGTTGACGGATAATGAGGTTGATGAAGTGAGCAGTCTTTAGAATTAACAGTCTTATCTGGTAATGGAAGTAACTGATGAAATGAAGTATTTGTCCTTCTGGTTGCAGCCCGGGAGTCTTTGAATAAAGTCCTTGGGCAGTTGCCCTCATGCACCCAAGCAAACTCCCAATCCAGCACTCAAGGGCTATGTAAGTCACGGGTAATACAAAAATCCTCTATAACAGAAAACAACTCATTAACATCTTTACAAGTTCTTTTACCAAAGCATGCACAAGATGAAAGTTGAACTACAAACTCACGGTTGAGCAGCAAACTTAACATTTCTCAGACCAGGATTACCATTGAGAACAGCAGATACCATGTGGTTACTCAAACTGAATCTACCTCTTATTCTCCCACTTCCTCTTTTATCTATAAGGTAGAGGTGCTACTGGTGTCCCCTAGTGGATGGGATGAACATAGCACTGAAAATGAAAAACAAATAAACATGTGACAGGCAGTGACTGTTACATATTCCCGCCCTCAATTAGAAAGGATTTGCACAGTACCATGAAATGGCTTTAAGTTTTGAACATGAAAAGAATCTACATGATCAGGGTCATTAACAAAGGACACAGAGTAATTTACAGGACCAAGACATTTAATTACTCTAGCAGGACCTTTCCATTTTGCTGCAAGCTTGGCCATAAAACCATCACTAGCCCGGGATAGAGGATGAGTACGAACCCAAACACAGTCTCCAACCTGGAAGTGAGCTGGTCGTCTTCGTAGGTTGTAGTAATGACGTTGTTTCTCCTGGGCTCGTGCTACATTCCTTTTTACGGTCTGGATAAGCTCTTGGTACTTCTCCAGAACTGGGTATGCAGGGTTATCTGGGTCAGGTGATTTGAGAACTGCTCTTTCCAAGGGACCTTCCAACTTTCTACCCAGCATGACTTCTGCCGGAGTGAATCCTGTACTCTCTTGCCATGCCGAGTTAATGGCAAAACGGAACTCTGCCAACCATCTATCCCAATGGCGGTGGTAGTCTTGAACATACGAGGCAATCATGGTTTTCAGAGTACGGTTGACCCGTTCTGTGAGGTTTGTTTGAGGGAGTGCAGTCGTAGTTAGCTTTTGAATGACACTCCATTGCTTGCAGATTTGACAGATTAGTTGTGAGGTGAACTGAGTTCCTCTGTCAGACACCAGATACATTGGGGTACCCCATCTAGTGAAGATCTTCTCTACCAGGATGCGTGCGATCTGTGGAGCTTTTGCGACACGCAAGGGAAACAACTCCACCCATTTTGAGCAGTAGTCCACAATTACTAAAAGATGTACATTCTGCTTGGGACTTCTGGGAAATGGTCCCATGAGGTCAACTCCTAGCATATGTCCGGGTTCCACTACCGGTGTAGACTGCATATGGCCGGCGAGTTTTGAAATGGATGGTTTATGTTGTTGACATACTTGACACTCCTTACAATGCTTTCATACATCGGAGCGCATGGTGGGCCAGTAGCAAATATCCACAAGTCTTAGCAGAGTTTTAAGTCTGCCAAGATGTCCACTTAGAGGGTTGTTGTGTGCATAGTTGAGAAAATCTTGTCTTAAGCTGATGGGTATGACTATTTGAAGCTTGGGCCCTCCCTGTCCTTGTGGCATGCTGCGGAACAGAAATCCATTTTTCAACAGGAAATGAATACGGGTGGGATCAGTATCAGCAGATGTTTTGTTTTTCCCCATGATTTCTTGAATGTCTGCATCTTCATGTTGGGCTTTTGCAATGTCTGTCCATTCAACAGGAAATGAAGAAAAAGTGGTTGATGAATCCTGGGATTTTACCTGTGATAGCATAGGAAGTGGTGAGATATCTGGAAAACTGCGTGATAAGGTATCGGGCACGATGTTACATTGACCCTTTCGATACTTGACGGTGAAATCAAAGTCTTGCAGGCGAATGGACCAACGGGTCAGGCGTGAAGATGGTTTTGGATGATTAAACACCCAGGTTAGAGCAGCGTGATCAGTGATCACCTCGAAACGGCGTCCCTCCAGATACGGTCTCCATTTTTCAACTGCCCACAAAGGGGAGGGTGACAAAGGGACCAGCAGTGAAATCAGGATTGGGTTCGCACTCATCCTCTGCATCTTGTGATGTAACTGACATTACTGAAACATAACAGAAAACAAATGATAAACAAACAAAAAAGCATAAACCCTGAACACTTGATATGCAAACAGTCCCTGTTCGGGCGCCACTCTATAACTGTCCCAGCTATTTTAAACCAGGCCTGCTATAGTAGAATGAGGGGGAAATCAGTCTTGCACCAGATACTGTGTTCAGGGTATGCATGAATCAACAAAAGACAACTAAATGAAAACCTTTTCTCTTCAAATATATTGAATGTTACACAAAACACTTCATCATACACCAAATAAACAAAATATCACAGAAGAAAAGTCCTGGTGGGAGTGGATGAATGTGAAATGTCCCACAAAAGATGTTGACGGATAATATAGGTTGATGAAGTGAGCAGTCTTTAGAATTAACAGTCTTATCTGGTAATGGAAGTAACTGATGAAATGAAGTATTTGTCCTTCTGGTTGCAGCCCGGGAGTTTTTGAATAAAGTCCTTGGGCAGTTGCCCTCATGCACCCAAGCAAACTCCCAATCCAGCACTCAAGGGCTATGTAAGTCACGGGTAATACAAAAATCCTCTATAACAGAAAACAACTTATTAACATCTTTACAAGTTCTTTTACCAAAGCATACACAAGATGAAAGTTGAACTACAAACTCACGGTTGACCAGCAAACATAACGTTTCTCAGACCAGGATTACCATTGAGAACAGCAGATACCATGTTGTTACTCAAACTGAATCTACCTCTTATTCTCCCACTTCCTCTTTTATCTATAAGGTAGAGGTGCTACTGGTGTCCCCTAGTGGATGGGATGAACATAGCACTGAAAATGAAAAACAAATAAACATGTGACAGGCAGTGACTGTTACAGTGTCTTCACTACACTTCCCAGTATCACCTGTCATCATCACCTGCACCTGCGCCTCATCACCCTCATCATCATCACCGTCACCTGTTGTCCTTGTCATTATCTGTGTATTTAAGTTCCCCTCTCACTCCTTTTCATGGCTGGTTATTGTTTGTGCACTAGCACACTGTTCTGTTTGTTTGGGTATTTACTTATTGGAATAAAACCTTTGCTATTTTCTATCTTCGCCTACCTTCATCTTCTTCATCCACCCGAGGACGTTATAGAATAACCAGCCCAACAAAGAGTCAGCATGGGAATTCTTCTCACCCCGGTTAACCCAGCTCACTCTCTACTCACCACTTTCCAAGACAGACTGTCTATAGAGGATTACATCGCCAAATTCCTGGAACTCTCTGCTGGGGTAAGCTGGTCAGATGATGTCTTTAAATCTGTCTTTTGGTTGGGCTTGGACAGTCATCTGCACCAGCAAGCCCCAGCAGCAGCTTTTCCAGGAACCTTCGCCAGTTACCTCGATCACGTATTGTGGTTGAGTGGGTCAGCCTTCACCGTTGGTGAGGCTGAGGATGACATCACCACTCAATCACACACACCAGCCATCTTCACCACGCCACCCGTCATCATCTGGAATTCAGTCGCCGGCCCGCCAGAGCCAGCTCATCACGCCAGTCCAGCAGAGCCTTCACCGCTGGTCCCGTCCAGCACAGAGCCTTCACCGCTGGTCCCGTCCAGCACAGAGCCTTCACCGCTGGTCCCGTCCAGCACAGAGCCTTCACCGCTGGTCCCATCCAGCACAGAGCCCTCACCGCTGGTCCCGTCCAGTCCCGAGCTTTCACCGCTGGTCCCGTCCAGTCCCGAGCTTTCACCTCTGGTCCTTGTCCAGAGTCCGGACGAGAAGGACTTGATTGACTTTTTTACTGAGCCCTCACCGCTGGTCCCGTCCAGCACAGAGCCCTCACCGCTGGTCCCGTCCAGCACAGAGCCCTCACCGCTGGTCCCGTCCAGCACAGAGCCCTCACCGCTGGTCCCTTCCAGTCCCGAGCTTTCACCTCTGGTCTTCGTCCAGAGTCCGGACGAGAAGGACTTAATTGACTTTTTTACTGAGCCCTCACCGCTGGTCCCATCCAGCACAGAGCCTTCGCCGCTGGTCCCGTCCAGCACAGAGCCTGTCCCGTGTGCCCAGCCTGTCCCTGAGCAGGTCCCTATCCTAATTCCTGCCCTAGAGGCTCTTCTGGACTTTTTTGGGGGGGGGGGGGGGGGGGGGGCATAGGCCTCCGCCATGGCCACCCAAAGGGTCCTCTCCGCCATGGCCACCTCCTCAGTCTGCTTCACCATGGCCGCCCGAAGGGGAGTCTCCGCCATGACCGCCCGAAGGGGAGTCTCCGCCATGGCCGCCCGAAGGGGAGTTTCCGCCATGGCCACCCGGGGGGTCCTCTCCGCCATGGCCACCTCCTCGGTCTGCTTCGCCATGGCCACCTCCTCGGTCTGCTTCACCATGGCCACCTCCTCAGCCTGCTTCACCATGGCCGACCGAAGGGGAGTCTCCGCCATGGCCGCCCGAGGGATTGTCTCCGCCATGGCCGCCCGAGGGGTCGTCTCCGCCAGGACCGCCCGAGGGGTGGTCTCCTACTCTGCCATGGCCCCCTGACCAGTCTGCTCCGCCATGGCCGTCTGGACCATCCTGGAGTCCGTCCAGCTGCACCCGGTCCGCCTTCCCGTTACGGACTCCAGGATGCCAAACCCCCCTCCCATGTTCTGTCTTGTAACGCACGGGTCGCGCCTAGCGGGAGGGGGGAGTTATGTCACATTCACCTCCTTCATCGTCTGTGTCTTCACTACACTTCCCAGTATCCCCTGACATCATCACCCTCATCATCATCATCACCATCACCTGTTGTCCTTTTCATTATCTGTGTATTTAAGTTCCCCTCTTACTCCTTTTCATGGCTGGTTATTGTTTGTGCACTAGCACACTGTTCTGTTTGTTTGGGTATTTACTTATTGGAATAAAACCTTTGCTATTTTGTATCTTCGCCTACCTTCATCTTCTTCATCCACCCAAGGACGTTACAGATACTGGTCACTCCATTTTGTTTTGGTAATTTTTTAGAGATATAAATTGGAGAAAAAAATTACTCAAAGTCCAAAATTATGAAATCGCAAATGTTGTAGAAACTGGGATAATGAGATGGAAATGTTGTTGGCCATGGATCCAAGATTATGCAGAGATCTCAAATTTCTTCTTAAAGCAGCTCATGAGAAAAACACAAAAAGAATAGGAAAAATCAGAACAACAAATGAAAAAATGCATTTGAAAAATTACAATTGGCTGGCCTATTATTCTAAAATACTTAGTCTATTAGAATTTGTAAAAATAAAAAAGGGTGTTATACTAAACCTTATGATCATTGACACTTCTCAATAGTGTTTTGTTGTGTCGACCTGATCAGACCTTGTGGCTAAAATTATCAGTGCCGCATTTAGAGCACAACCTGCATGCTGGCCAGTGTGTGTGAGAGTGTGAATGGAGTGAGAGATGATGTTTGAAGAGACACTGAAGCAAATCAATTATTTTGCCAATACAGCTGTAGTTAAAATTTAATATGTGGGCCCACAGGGCAAATTCTAGGCAATAAAATAATGACCATGGATGGATTTGGTTAAATTTCCTGGTCAGAACTGTAGTGGAAAAATTAAAAAACATAGAATGAAAAGAGAAAAAGAAAAATAGAAAAACCAGTGCCACATTTGCGCAGCGCATAACACATCTGACTTTCTTTTCAGCATATCATGATGGACCTGATCTTTGTCAAAAGTATAAAATGTTGTCTTGTACAGTAACTTTTGTTTTGTAGCAAAGTGGGTTGAGTGTTATCCAAGATGCCTAATAAATAGTGGGCTGATAGTGAAACTCAAGACAATGAGATAACTGAGTTGAATTGACTAATTGTAAAAAATACATTGGAAATTTATTACGAGAAAAATGTAAAGAAATTGCAATTATGATGATAAAAAGCCAAATTGTATGAAAAACAAAGGGAAAATATGAATTAAAGTCCTGCTGTTAATGAAAGCAGAAAGCCCTGAAATGGGCCAGGACATCACTCAGCCCACAACACCAAGAAGGACAATGGGCCAGATGAGCAGATGATTGAAATCACGTTGTTGTCACTAATGAAAATAATTAAGCTTTAATTCACAGAGAGCAGCAGCTCGATTCCAGGAAGGTTTCTGGGACGGGTCTAACAAAAAGAACCAGTGATTATTGCTTTGTAATCTCAGAAGAGGCTTGTGCAATGATCCACACACCAACCGACTTCAGCAACCCCCCACAACAGGAAGTGAGGGATCAAGGACATGCTGACAATGAGAGAAAAAAAGTCCATTGCAACGACTCAAGAGTCATCCTGGTGAAAGATGGAAAGATGACAAGACGGCTAACAGAGTAATCAAATCATGAATGGATAAAGAAGACAAACTTGACTGGAAACACTGGAATGAGAGAAGCTGTGCAAAGAAGAGAGAATCAACAGAGATGAGTACAAGCTCAAACAATAGTCAACATCAACCAAACTTTCCTACGACTGAATGTTCAGCCCTTGAATAGATTTAATAGCAACTTAATAATTACCCCACCTGAACAAAAATTTATTGAAGAGAAAAATATATCAAAGCAACATAGAAACGATGATAATGAGAAATTAAGAAAAGAAACTAAAATAATGATAACGACTAATAGTGCAGTGGGAATTGAGACAATTCACGAAGGAAAAAAATAGAATTAAAAAGAACTTTTAAAATAAATCCTAATGGGTACTCAGATGAAATTTGTCAATACAAGGGTATACTTAATTATTTTAAGGCTACAGTTGAAATTAAAGCAAGTATTAACATTATGAATTAAAAATCTAATATTTGTTAATACCCAAAGTATGATTTCATTCAATATGCAATTGACTAATTAAAATTATATCAAGTAGTGCTTATAGAAAGTTTATAGGCTTACAGGAAGTTATTGAAATTCAATAACAAACAGGCCCTTGTGAACAATCTAAATGGCACCAGAGGGGGGTAAAAATATAATTTTGGCATTCACATGAAGGACAGATTGTTGAACCAACAATACTTTTGAATATTCTCAATCCAGATGCGCAATGGTATTAAACCAGTGCGCAAGGGGGGAGTAAGGAAAGAAAATTAAAATTAAGGTAACAATTAAAAACATTTATTAAGGTAAAATTAAAAGGCATTTTAAATTAAAGGCATTTTTGCAAGGTTTTTTGGTAAATTTTTGGCAAAAACAAAGTTAAGAAAGGAACAGTGACACAAATAGGGCATCAGTACCAGAAGAACTATTAAAAAATTTGGTAATGGATTATGTGGACATGATATAGATGGGTAAAAGCATTGAAACCAACAGAGGAGGGGCAGGAACAGAAATTAAATCTCTAACAGAATGTAGCGACTGACCGGATCCTGTTTTCCTTTCACTACTGAACAAATATGAACACATATATGTTTAATTCACAAAACCTTGAATCATGCGAAATGGTGCCCCAATGTCTGCCAGCAGGTCATTGATTAACTCCATTTATGACGCATTGTACAATTAAGAAACAGAACCCCGTTGTTCTTGAAACCCTCACGTGGTACACACCAAGGATGGACAGATGCTGACCACAGGATTCCCCACGTGATTCCCCAAGAAGGGGGAATCAACAGCCCGCGCCAACCACGGGATGAACTTATACACACACGCCATACATACCCGCACACAAACGTCCTTTGTGTGCAACTTAGGATAGAAATATCCTTAATGTATATAACACAGAATTGTATCTAACCTTCCTGTATGAATGCATATCTAATTAGTTTTGTCTTATTCTAAAGATTAAATTTGAGAATGTTCTGTAACTTTGAATCTTAAGTGTATTTCTAAAGAAAGAATACCTAACAGGATCAAATTCTGTGCCTCTCCCTCTTGCTAGGTCATAAAACTTTATGACCCCCAAAAGGAATTCAAAAGGGAATCATAGCTCCCACTTGAATTCTGATAAAGAAAGAGGAAAAAACTCTGCAATCTTATATTTTCTATAAGTATAACCACTTAAGAAATGTATAAACTTGAATTTGACCTTTCCTAGGTCATGGTAGCCGGTATTATGGCTTTATAGTCGTGTGAGTGAACATTAAATGTGTGTAATTCTGCATATGAATGTAACTTTATGTTTCTTCTACTCTTTCCGGCCATTCTTGGTACCTGTTTGACCGTCTTGTTTTGACTAAACAAGTCATACATAGGATATTACAGTAAAATGTATTGTTCTGTGTGTACAATCTTCTGGGTAGAAATGACAAAATTTCATACCATCACAAATTATCCTGACAGGAAAAAGAAAAACTTTTCCCGCTCGAGATTCTCTAAGATAATTGGTTCACATACGCGAAGCAGGCGTGAACCCCTCCTCTCCATAAAAGACTGACAGATTTTTCTTTAATCTTTCTTTATTTTCGTCTTCGGACTTTCCTACGTTCACTTTCAGCGAAATGAACGTAATCGGCAACTTCGACTTTAAAGAGACTCTTTGAACCAACCAGCAACTGCACCTCAAAGGACATTCAAACTAACGCGCTCCCTCGCTCTGAAAGACCACATGAACGCATGACACGAGGACAGAGACACACACACACACGCTTTGGTTCTCAGCCACACGAAGAATCATGCAAGTATCGTAATTCCTATCGATCTAAATGCTTTAAGATCTGTTTACCCCATTCAGGGGATTTGATCTTTGTGTCTCTCAAGGTTCACTTTGTCTGTGTTTTGTGCCGTACTGCAATCTCTCATCCTGACCGTTAGTTTCACTTTCTCATCCTCTTACTCTCTCTCTCTCTCTCTCCCTCTCTCTCTCAATCTCTCTCTCTGTCTCTCTCTCTCTCTATATATATATATATATATATATATATATATATCGTTTTCTCTCCCTCTCTCATCCTATTTTAATTCGTGTTTGTAATGTTTTTCGTTTGTTTGTTTTGAGTGTATACACATATATTCCGTGTGAATTGTAGTTTGATGCATTATTAGTCCAATTATTAAAACCATTATATTCTTGATTGTTCGTCTGAAATGCTCATTTTTACAAAGTCAATGAAGTGTCTGATCTAGCTACAAAGCTTTACAATTCGTTACTACTTCAGTAACCTAAATTTTATAATAACAAGAAGGTGAATTTTCATGGCCAGAAAATAGCTTTTTGGAATTATAAGGAAGGGATAACCTTGTTGAGAAGTTGATAAGTTAATCTTACGGCCGTTTGCTGGACAAACAGATTGTTCGATAGCTAAATAATTCCATTAAAGGTTATCTCATATAATCAATCTGGAAAGGGACCATTGATATATGAATGAGGAATTATAATTCGTTGTGATTGATCATTCATATATACAATCGATTTATTTCCAACTTCGATAATTTAACTGTAATATGCAATATTAATCATATTCATGATTAATTATTAAAATTCCCTATATATCATTTGAGCTAATGTTAATGCATTCAATGTAAGACTCATTGTCGCTACATGTTTGGTGGAGAATGCGGGCATTTCAAACTTTGTTTTATGAGCAAATTCAGTTTCAATCTATGAGTATATTGTGTATTAATTTTTTTTTATGCGCGCTCCAGTGAAAGTCGCGCAACGCAACCCACTGAAGAACTGATCGGCACGAAGCCAAACTCAGTTAAGCAAATTGACCCTGTGAAATATGTTTAACATGTGAACACTGTTAATTGCTAAATTAAACTGCAATTCATAATATTATACCTGTCCCTGTAAAGACGAAGCAAACTCTTTGCAGCTGGTACATGTTAATATTATTTAAACGCCTGATTAAGACGAGAATCTCTTTATCAGAGCAAGACGTAAATCTGATCGAGAGCGAGTTTCCTCTCTTCAGTGGTAAAAGGCCTTACTTACTTACATAATGTCGTTATTGAATTCGTGGTTAACCCAGTGATATTCAACAAAAACGGTAAACTCCTGGTCAAAATTATCAACATGGTCAACATGATACATTTAAATGTAAATCTAATACATAAAAATGTTTATGTGAGTAACAACAGATGAAAATTCCTGTTGTTTCACATCCGCGTGTTTTCACAGCGAAGAAGTCCTGTTTCACGCTCTTGTGCACTATAGCACCGAAAAGATCCACCGAGATCTGTTTGTTTATTTGTGATTTATTGCAGGAAATCAGCGCACGGCGCGAGCTGAAAGCTCTTAGTTTGAATCACATTAAAGTCGGTTGTAATTCCGCTCGCTAAACACCAGAGGGCGTTCCTTTAGGTATTTAGAAGTCTCAAATTACGCCCCGCCTTCTGACTTCAGCATGCATGAGCACAATTACGCCATCTTGTGGCCGTTTAAGGTAATGCTCTCTTTACTGCTGAATTCATTTCCCTGTGAATTAGCCTGTCTAAATTCTCAATAATTATTTGCATTTATAGCTTTGCTTGTGCGAATATTATTTTGTGGTAGACAAATTTTTCTGCTTTTGACTGGTACATTTACTTTAGGTTTGGTCAAACAAGATTGGAATTAAAACTTGGATTAAAATCCCAGCCTATCGTGAGCCCACTTGGTAGGAAGTCCTAGTGGCTGCCCCCTCGCCAAGTCAGTTCACTCAACTCTCCTTTTCTCTCTTTTCAAATTCTGTTTTGAATTGTTTTATTTCTACTTTTTCTCTTGTTATTATTTTATAATCATTGATGACACTTCACTGTTATCGTAATTATTATAAAATTTTATCCTGATTTCTCAATCTCCTTTCACGCTTATTTTAATTTGGTTTTAAACCAGTGTAAATTTATGTCGTGTTTGCCTGTCACCCACTAATATCCATGTGGAGGAAACAGCGCCACCCTGTGGCCTTCCTCACTAAGTCGGCATCACTCTTTTCCTCCTTTCACTCTGTTTTGAATTGTGCATCTATCTCATCTTCCCCTTTTGATTATTTTATAGTTATTAATGATGCTTTACCTTATTAGCTATTATAGGATATCATTCTGATTTCCCTTTTAATTCTTTCCTGCTTGTTTTAAATTTTAAATTTAAACAAGTTTTGAATTTTGAATTTGAATCAAGTGTTCTGTTTACCCAGGCAAAGCACGGAGAAGGAGGACGCCCCCCTTGTGGTGAAAACCCACTACTGCGGCCTGCTTCTTCTACCGTGTTTCAATCCTGTCTCTTCAGATTTTGATTTTTATTATTTTTCCTCTCTTTTGGGTTAGGTTATTTTGATAATTACCAACATTATCATAATTCCCTCTTTTTATTATTATTTAGTAAAACCTTCGACTCTTATTGCTACATAAATAATTACTCAATTTGGTTTAAACAAACAAGCCTTAATTCACTTTATGCTTCCCTTGTTCATCCTTTTTGTGTATCTATTCTAGTAACTCCCTTGGTGATTTGAAGTCATCTCTGGTGGTGTTCCGGCCAGCAGGGTTGTCCGACCAGCGTTACCAACACTGGCTGTGCGTGAATCTCGGTTTCTCTTATCTCTGTCCGTCGTTGCGGCCCGCAGTGCTGACATCAGCAATTTGGCACTCCAAAGGTAGTCAACCAGTCCAGCCGACACAAAAAGGCAATTTCTGGGACCAGTATCTAAACCGGGGCCTAAAAATAGGCCACTCCTCCGGGAGGGTTTTGGGGAACAGCCCAATTTTGTAGTGTTGTCTGGCGGTTGACATCTTGGCGTTGCCGAGTTGTGTTTAAAGTCAAAAGACTGTTTGGGAGGGCGCAACGCGACACAGAGTAACGGAGGGCCGAGGACACCACGGTTGAGTGTTTGGGAAGCACCAGGGAGGTTGACCATGCCACTGGTTCTCACCGGAGTGGACTCAATTCACCGCAGGTAAACTAAATTTAATAAAAAAAAAAAAAACATCCCACTCACTATAAGCCACAAAATACTAGATATCTCCCGGATATTTTAAGTGTTTGGCCCATCTCTTCTCCAAGCCACACCTTCTTAGGTTGCTATCCTGACACCCCAACTCACCCGTAGGCCCTATCTTAAACCCCATCAGCGGTAGTAGGCTTAGGCCTCCTTATTCTCCCTAACACTTCCAGTGTTAGTATTTATTCCAGTTCATTTCAGACCTATTCATTTTCATTGTTTCCTTTCACTCTGATCTCTTCTATCTTTGTGTTCTGTTGTGATGTGTTTCTTTCATTTCACTTAGAGACAGTAACCTGTGAGAGCCACCAAGGAAGCTAAATAATAATAGAGTGACAAACCAAGCAGCCGGTGTCATCACGTGACCCGCTAGGCTACTGCCTGTCAAATCTCTAGTTCGGGTCCTTCGTTGACCCAAGTTAATTGGCTCCGCTAACTGTTTACATCAGTTAGCCCCAAAATTCTCATAAACGGCATAGCCCGTATGAGTATAGCTTGTTAACCTTAGAACGAACTTGCATTGGTCTCTTTGTTTGTGTGCATTGTGTTCCTCTCGCCCACAGTGAGCCAGTATGTTCCGGTCCTACAGTCATGGTCGAGAGCCATGACGACCTCCTTCCTGCCTAAGGACGCCGACGTGGACAAGCTGATGGCCCACGATCCGACGCAGAGCTACGACTACAAAGACTGGGCCAGAATCGTCGGAGGCATCGCACACAACCTCGTCGCCCAGGCAAGGCTCAGAGAACGGAGTAACATCGACCTGGAGCAGCAAGCAGCAGCGCTTAAGCTTCAAGCGGAGGAGGCCCGGAAGGACCAGGCCCGAACCCAAAGTCTTCTTGATCAGCTCCTCCTCGAGACCCAGAACCAGCGCGAGAAAGAGGACGACACAGATCCAGAGCTACAGAAAGAAGTAGAAAGACTTCAAAATGCCCTGCAAGATCTTCGCCTCGACACAGACCAAAGAAAGCAAGCGGAGAGAAACGCCAGAGAGGAACTCAACGAGAAACTCCGACAAGGTGAAGCTCTCCTTGCAAGAGCAGAGACTGAACTAAAAGAAAGAGACGCTAAAGCCAAGGCCTGCAAAAACCGCTTGCACGCAGCCCGAGCTGAAATCCACGAGCTTACTCAGCAGAGACACGATCTCAAAAACGAACTTGACATTGTTCACGAAGAGTTGAAACACTCTTATAGACTGCAGAATGACCGGGAAGGGGAAACGCACACCACAAAGTTTCCCCTAACCAGCCGGTCCGTACCTTTCAGCCACAAACTCAGAGCTGAAAGGGGGGGGGGTTAAAAGCCCATTGCTCAAAATGTCACCAGCCAGCTTGCAGAGAACCCCTGCCGCTAACCATGGCATGGCCTCCAAAGAACTCGTCAAGCTGGCCAGAAACATCCCTACGTTCACTCCGAACCCTGCAAGACATTGACTTTCATTCAAAGACTGTAGCCAATGTAACTACTTGTGACAGATTTCACCTGCTAAGGATTACGTCTAGCTGTGACATGCGCAGCTTCCTATATCGTCAACCAGAGACTGTCAAAACTGACTACCAGCAGCTGCGACAAGCTTTGATCCGAGCATTCTCTGACCCAGAATCAGACCAAGGGGTCCTCATCACCATGGACCTCAAGCAGACAAGACTTGAAACCCCACAGACCTACTACGGCCGATTCCGAAAAGCCTACTTCGGAGCACGGAAAGAGCCAGGTATGGAAGAGGATTTCAAACTTCAGAACTCTTGTTTCTCCAAAACCTGCATCCCACAGTGAGTCATCACATGGGCATCCTGGCCTGTTCACGGACCATGTCTGCCCAACAGCTACGAGACTTGGCTCACAAACTTATGTCAAGCAAAAGACTGTGTCCAGAAAGACTGTGAAAAACAACACCATCTTCCCTGTCTCCGAACACTATTCAGAGCTGACTCTAGAGGGCACCCCACAACACCACAGACCTTTGTACAGAGAGTCAAGACAGTTCCAAGCCAGCAGAGGGCAGCACAGCCGCAATGGTGCTCGTCCAAGGCACCAGAACGAGCGCTCTGAAAGATTCTGGGAAGCCTGCCGGCGACCCAGAAACAGCTTACCCCCATCACCAAGAGACTCAAACCCAGACAGCCCGGAGCGGTACCCCTCTCAACATGCCACTGGTAAGCACAAGTCTGAGCACACATCAGATAAAAACAGTGCAACCACGTCAGAGACGGCAGAGATCCTGAAGGTGCTGAAAGAGCTTCTGCACATGAGATCTCACAAGAGAAACAAGGGGGACGAGCCGGACGTCCTATGTCTAAGCGTAAGACTTGAAATAGGCACCCAGAACACTGCTCGTCAGCCAAAGACCACAGAGCTAACTGTCACATCACAAGGTGTCAGCATCACCCAAGCTCCACAGCTGACAGCTGCACAGCCCGAGCAGGACAGCACAGCGTCCCACAACTGGGACCAAAGTCCCAAAAGACCAAGAAATGCTGTTTTGGCTACCTGCCTCCGCAGCGACCCACACAGACCAGCCCCGACGCCAAGACTTCTGGGAAACCTGATCAAAAAGGGAGTGGGCCGAAAAAACTCTACCTAACAACCACTGTGGACAATGATTTGAGCCTTGACACCCTGCTAGACACCGGCTCAGACATCACGTTAAGGTCAGCCCAACTATTTGAAAGACTCAGTGCTAAAACTAAGAGCCAAGATCGAACTCTTAAATCTCAAACATGTGAGCTGAATGTGCAATCCCACAGCCAGAACGACATCCGGCTCAAACAGGTAGCTCCCATCCACCTGACAATTGGTTCTATGAATCTGATCCACCCAGTGTACATCTCAAAAATCAACACTTACCCACTTCTAATTGGCAAAGACCTGCTAGATCGGTTTGAACCTTTACTGGACTTCAAATAACTGTAAGTTTGGGCTCAAGTGCGGGAACCCCTCCCCCTCCAGTCACACAGGCCACCCAAGCCAGACTGTTGGGTCACAGAGGTCACGAGAATTCCCGCAGAGCCAGACTGTCAGGTCACAGAGTTCACGGGAACTCTCACAGCCAGCCACGGGGACACAGTTCCAGCACCAGACCAAGATTCAAGTTCACCACTCTGCACATTTCAGCTCACCAAAGACTCTGATTCCTTCTGCCCCAAGGTCACAACTGACCTGCAGTTGAATGACGTAACCACCACTGACATTGTACTTGCACTATGGGCAGACAACTCAGCCATCAGTGTCTCACTATTCAATGCTCTCATTGAAGACACACCGGACCTTCCTTCTGCCAGCAAGCACACCCATTTTCCTTTAAACACATGCCCATCAACCATGATGACGGCCAAAGGTGTCTGCGCTTTGAACCTGAACTGGAACCACCGACTGTCTGACCCATTACTTCCTGGTCCTTCCGGACCCGCCCCATGATGTCTACATCGGAGCAGACATCCTGACTCGCCACAAGGCTCATGTGGACATCATTAATGAGGTAGTGTGGGCCCCATTGACTTTACAGCCCCCTGTTGTTCCAACCAACACTGAGAACCTCCTGTCAGGTCAGACCATTCCTGAGGTTTGCACCCTAATCAACGAACAGGAAACTGTGATACCATTTTACACCAAAGGGGTCGCCGACCGGCTCAACATGCGTTGTGGGCGAACCCTAAACCACACGCTGGGCTTCTTTCAACCCTCACCTGAATGTGTTGAACTTGGACTCACGCTGCAAGCCACACCCCTTACTGAAGTGTCATTTTGTGTAGTCAACAACGGCATGGCAAGGGACAACACAATTCCCAAAGCCTACCGAGTGGGATGGCTATTGAGCCACGACTTCCATGACTTTTGAACTCACACTACCAATCATTGGGCCCATCCCATATTCAATGATGCCCGAAGGGAACACAGACCACACAGTGTTCACAGCACCCTTCAAACTCATATCCATTACTTCGGTCATGCCGATGGACAAAGACCAGGTATGCAGAACAGCACTGACAGAGGACCAACACCTTGCAGCATACAAAGTCTCCAGACAGCCTGCCTGCGAGACTGACGACACTGCTGCACCTCTGCCTGCCAACACGACAGACGACACAGCAACAGAGGAGCCGTACCCAGGATTTGAGTCTCAAGTTCAGCAAATTCTAAAAGACGCTGACGCAATTAAAAATGATGTAGATCTACAAAGTACTTTACAAGTTCAAAGCATCCTTTACCAAAGACTCTTTAGATTGTGGTCTCACCGAACTCCACACCGTGCGCATCCCAATGCACCCTAATGCTCCTCCCACTTTTGTCAGGCAGTACAAGATCCCCATCGCTTCACACGAACCGGGGCAAGAGATCATCGAACCCATGCTTGAAAAAAGGTGTCATCCTTCCATGCAACAGCACCTATTCTGCCCCCATCTGGCCCGTCCTCAAACAAAACGGCAAATGGCACCCCACCATTGACTACAGGAAACTGCATCAACAGGTGCCACTGTCCCGATGGCCCATGACCCAGCTGGAGCAAGAGACACCCAGAATCAGAGGAGGCACAATCTTGTCTACACTTGATGTGGCCTTTGGATTCGGGACCATACCTGTGCATCCAGAAGATCAGCACAAGCTAGCCTTTACGTTCGGCAACAGACAATTCACTTGCACCAGGTGCCGTTCGGCTATGCCAACTCACCTGCTGAGTTTAACACCTCCCTGAACAAAGCATGCCCAGATGCCAGAAGGAGAGGTAACCTTATCTACGTTGATGATGTGCTCATGAAAAGCAGAACAGTGGCTGACCACCTGAAAGAGATAGACTATGTTTTGAACCAATTATCCACTGCCGGCGCCAAGAACGCCCTCCACAAAGGACAGTGGTGTCGAACCAAAGTCAACTATTCAGGTCTACTCATCGGATCACGGGGCATCGAACCGCACTCCAGCCATATTCAAGCTGTTCAAAACATCAAGCCACCCACCAACATCTCAGAGCTGCGAAGCTTTCTAGGGGTGTGCAATTACTCACGGCAGTTCAGCAAAAGCTACTCAGACATTGCGAAACCTCTAACTGCCCTTCTAAAAAAGAGACTGCCCATTTGTATGGACGGAAGTTCAAGAAAATGCCATGAATGAGCTAAACGACACCTAGGCACAGCTCCATGTCTGGCTTACCCTGACCCACAAAAAGAGTTCTATCCAGAAGCTGGGTTCTCCAACCACTGTCTCAGTGCTGGCCTGTACCAAAGGCATGATCAACACAGAAGAGTCGTTACATATGCCATTAAGACACTTCTCCCACCAGAGACTACATTCTCAGACTGTAAAAAAATCTCTGCTATGCACTGTATGGGCTGTAACGTTCCTCAACAGCCAGCGCATCCGAGATGGCGTGGTCACCAATTCACGCATAGCTACATGGTTAATGGCCCTCCAGGTGCGCAATGTTGAGGAACGTCATGCTCAAAATCACAAGTCTGCGCTAGGCAACGGCCTGGCAGCCTGCCAAAACTGCTCTGATAACACACCAGCTGCAACAGTGGATGTAGAAGAACTCCAACAACAACAACTGACCTGTCACAGGTACTTTAAAGAGAATGCGTGTCAAGGTATGCCCACAGCCTACATCGATGGATGTTCCTACCACCATGAGGGCACCCCTCAATCAGGTGCGGGCGTGCCGTGGGTAAATGACCTGCCATGCCCACCACAACACTTCAAGTTGGGCCCACAGTCATCACAATATGCTGAGGTAGCAGCCATTCTCATAACGCTGCAAATCGCGTTGACACATAACATCAAAGAACTCCTTATGTGCACAGACTCTAACTAAGCCAGGCTCAGTTTCACATGCCACCTTCCAGGCTGGAAACAAAATGGCTGTAAGACCTCAAACCACATACCTGTCACACACCAACACCGGTTCCAGGCATGCGATGACATCACAAGAACAAACAACATGATTGTCTACTGGACAAAGGTGAAAGGACACTCAAGGCAACCGGGCCTTGACAAAGACTTGAATGACCAAACCCATACCCTCGCCAAGCCTGGCGCACCAAACGACTAGCTGTGGTCGCTTCAAACCCGCCCACCCACCCTGAAGTTTGAAGTGATTACACACAGCATAAGAACTTTACAAACTAAACTGTCCACCTCAGAGCAGTTTACGCTAGCTCCGCTGTTTACAAAGACAAACATAACGAACATGCTGGCTTCTGAAACAATAAAGACTTTGCTTCACCACCTCTCAGACCCCTCCAACCAACCCTTGAATCCCGTCTGCACTCACTGACAACCAGTTACTAAGAACACTGCATGACACCAAGCACATGCTGCGTGCACAGAGCTACATTCTATGTGTGCACCGTCTGACACCACAATGCAAACACGTGTAATGCAACGGCGCAAAGGGGGGATAAGGCCAATGTACGTCCATGACGCATCATGCGCTGCAAACCACAGCACCAGAGCCACTGATAATACACTGAAGCAAGCGACATGCCAGCAGCAAGATGTGGCAAAACATGGGCCAAGGCAAGCTAAACCTAGTTGCCACCCAGGAAATAAAAAGACTGCCCTGTCCAACCAAAGACAGCCCTTGCTGGCTTTTTCCTCCCCTTTCTTTCTCTCCCTGTTGTCTGTACCAGGTTGCTGCTGTGGTTCGCCATGCTGTGCTGTCAGCCATCCAGAGGAAAGCTGCCACCGAGAGAACAACTGAGACTCCTGATCACCGACTGCAGGACCTACACCCATTAAGCGCATGTTCGACTCATCCAGCCACAAGGCCTACAGAGCACACTACCCCAGCACCGTAGCCCAATACGGCTGGGCAAGTGCCCGATGGACAGAGGACTCCCTCTCTCACGCTAAGGCCAAGGTCGAACACATGTCCAACCAACTTGGGAAAGTGACTGTTACACAATCAGGACTTCTAAGCACCAACTAACACTCCAAACAGTTCCTGGGAGCGTTGCTCGGAGCCGTAGCTGCCGCCAGAACTCTGTTCGACACTGGTATGCCAAGTGTCCACACAGCAAACATAGCCACTGCGAAACGGCATGTGGTTGAAATCCAGACTGAACTTTCACAGCTAAAAGAGCAACTCACCACGCAGAGTGCATCTTTCCAACAGCTGTTTACTGTCTTCCAGAATGACTTTGCTCAAACTCAGCTGGTTACAGCCCTGATAACAGACATGCTGTGAGAGGTTAACTCCTCAAATGACAGCCCCGCCACGGGTAGAATCCCACAGTACATGATACCCTTAAGCCTGGTGCTAACTATGCTGGTTTCCGCCATCACCATGCCAACTGATTTTATTTTTAATTTTTTTCAAACTCACCTCGCTTACTCTCTGGGTAGCGCCACCTCACTCTGCGTCGACCCCAGGCAGAGAGAAGTGGGTTTTGCTCCTGAACTTGCCCATCAGAGAGTCAAACCAAGTCTACAGACTTAAAGACATTGCCAAGGTCGGGTTTTTGAAAAGCAACACCCACATCAAGACACACATTCCAGATGTGGTGGCCTACCACGACAGCGCCACACAGCTGCACCTGGCCCCAAACCTGCACGTGTGCACATTGACCAAAGACATTCACTATCTCTGCCCTAACAAACCCTTCCTCAGAGACAACACTGACGGAATCTGCGGGCTGCAGATCAGCGACACCCACTGCCCTGCCGAAGCTAAGCCTCGCACTCAAGTCATCAGAGACGCAAGCAGAGATTGTAGGTGACAGGTGGCTCGTTAACACACCTGTGTGTACAGCTACTCTCACTTACGACCAGCATGACACAACCAGCCGTGTCAACATGCTCAACCAGAGTATGTGGATTCAAGCCCCGAAAGGTGCCATATTCCACCTGAATGATCTGGCATTGTACAGTCTTCCGAGCAAAGCATACCAGACAGCACTGGAACTCCCGTCCTTCAAGAACTACAACTTCACCTTAGATCAAGAACTGGAACTCTGGATCGAGGAAAGGGGGTCCCAATTAATTTACATTGCTCCGGTCAACACAGCCATCCAAGCACTGTCTCGACTGCCGTTCTGAACACTTCATCTGCGGTCCTAGCCTGGACCTCAGCCGACATTGTGCTGTGCATCTCTACAGGTAATCAGCCACACTCTGACACTATGCGTGGCATTCATTCTGTACAGAAGACTCAACCAGATGCGACACAGCCGAGCTCACGAAAGCCGTGCCTGAAGGTCTCAGACGGAATCCCCGGAAAGGGGGTGCCATGTCAGAGACCACGCCAAACCTCATCAAGCTGAATCCTCAGCTTTAAGATCCACCTGCCATCCTACCGTCTGGTTCCACCTGCCATCCTACCATCAGGTTCCACCTGCTACCCTACTACCATGGTCCACCTGCTACATGACCATCAGGATTCACCTGCCAGTCGGCCATTGTGATGATTGTCGTCCGATGATGTTCACACAGGGACTTCATCCGACGAAAAGGGGGAATCTGTAGCGACTGACCGGATCCTGTTTTCCTTTCACTACTGAACAAATATGAACACATATATGTTTAATTCACAAAACCTTGAATCATGTGAAATGGTGCCCCAATGTCTGCCAGCAGGTCATTGATTAACTCCATTTATGACGCATTGCACAATTAAGAAACAGAACCCCGTTGTTCTTGAAACCCTCACGTGGTACACACCACGGATGGACAGATGCTGACCACAGGATTCCCCACGTGATTCCCCAAGAAGGGGGGAACAACAGCCCGCGCCAACCACGGGATGAACTTATACACACACGCCATACAGACCCGCACACAAACGTCCTTTGTGTGCAACTTAGGATAGAAATATCCTTAATGTATATAACACAGAATTGTATCTAACCTTCCTGTATGCATGCATATCTAATTAGTTTTGTCTTATTCTATAGATTAAATTTGAGACTGTTCTGTAACTTTGAATCTTAAGTGTATTTCTAAAGAAAGAATACCTAACAGGATCAAATTCTGTGCCTCTCCCTCTTGCTAGGTCATAAAACTTTATGACCCCCAAAAGGAATTCAAAAGGGAATCATAGCTCCCACTTGAATTCTGATAAAGAAAGAGGAATAGACTCTGCAATCTTATATTTTCTATAAGTATAACCACTTAAGAAATGTATAAACTTGAATTTGATCTTTCCTAGGTCATGGTAGCCGGTATTATGGCTTTATAGTCGTGTGAGTGAACATTAAATGTGTGTAATTCTGCATATGAATGTAACTTTATGTTTCTTCTACTCTTTCCGGCCATTCTTGGTACCTGTTTGACCATCTTGTTTTGACTAAACAAGTCATACATAGGATATTACAGTAAAATGTATTGTTCTGTGTGTACAATCTTTCTGGGTAGAAATGACAAAATTTCATACCATCACAAATTATCCTGACAGGACAAAGAAAAACTTTTCCCGCTCGAGATACTCTAAGATAATTGGTTCACATACGCAAAGCAGGCGTGAACCCCTCCTCTCCATAAAAGACTGACACAGAAGTTTCTGGGAGAGCTTTTTCCCTGTGAGAGGTTTCCGTGCCATGGCTCCTTAGGGAGCTTTACGCCATGTTTCTCCTTTTTCTTTAATCTTTCTTTATTTTCGTCTTCGGACTTTCCTACGTTCACTTTCAATTAAATGAACGTAATCGGCAACTTCGACTTTAAAGAGACTCTTTGAACCAACCAGCAACTGAACCTCAAAGGACATTCAAACTAACGCGCTCCCTCGCTCTGAAAGACCACGTGAACGCGTGACACGAGGACAGAGACACACACACACACGCTTTGGTTCTCAGCCACACGAAGAATCATGCAAGTATCGTAATTCCTATCGATCTAAATGCTTTAAGATCTGTTTACCCCATTCAGGGGATTTGATCTTTGTGTCTCTCAAGGTTCACTTTGTCTGTGTTTTGTGCCGTACTGCAATCTCTCATCCTGACCGTTAGTTTCACTTTCTCATCCTCTTACTCTCTCTCTCTCTCTCTCTCTCTCTCTCTCAATCTCTCTCTCTCTCTCTCTCTCTCTATATATATATATATATATATATATATATATATATATATATATATATATCGTTTTCTCTCCCTCTCTCATCCTATTTTAATTCGTGTTTGTAATGTTTTTCGTTTGTTTGTTTCGAGTGTATACACATGTATTCCGTGTGAATTGTAGTTTGATGCATTATTAGTCCAATTATTAAAACCATTATATTCTTGATTGTTCGTCTGAAATGCTCATTTTTACAAAGTCAATGAAGTGTTTGATCTAGCTACAAAGCTTTACAATTCGTTACTATTTCAGTAACCTAAATTTTATAATAACAAGAAGGTGAATTTTCATGGCCAGAAAATAGCTTTTTGGAATTAAAAGGAAGGGATAACCTTGTTGAGAAGTTGATAAGTTAATCTTACGGCCGTTTGCTGGACAAACAGATTGTTCGATAGCTAAATTAATTCCATTAAAGGTTATCTCATATAATCGATCTGGAAAGGGACCATTGATATATGAATGAGGAATTATAATTCGTTGTGATTGATCATTCATATATACAATCGATTTATTTCCAACTTCGATGATTTAACTGTAATATGCAATATTAATCATATTCATGATCAATTATTAAAATTCCCTATATATCATTTGAGCTAATGTTAATGCATTCAATGTAAGACTCATTGTCGCTACAAGAAGTAATCCTTAGATTGGAAATCTATCAGAAATAAGGTCAGATAATGGGTCAACTAAACAGAAGTATTGAAGATTAAAAAATAAATTCCATACGAACACAAGGATTTTTAATAATAAGTAAGTTATAATGCCAATGGTTTTAATGATTGATATAAAAACGTTTAGATTGTTAGATATACAGAAAAATAAATGTACATATAAGGAATATGTAAGATAGTGCAAAAAGTTATTTTCTAGAGTTATTTTTCTAATTGTCTAATGAGTTTATTGAAGGACTTTTATGAGGTAAATGTAACATTGCTCTGAAGCTTTCTTAGTTAGAGTGATTACATGAGACATAACGTCTCGGTTACGTATGTAACCCTCGTTCCCTGAGTAGGGAACGGAGACGTTACGTCGGATGACGACGAAATGGGGTTTCGCTTAGAAAGCCTATCAACTTCGAGTATTACAAAACGAGCCAATGGCAAAGAAATGCCATGGGTCTGCGGAATTTGCATGACGTAACTCCACCCCACCTCGTGGGTATAAAAGGAGGAAGTCCGCAACAGCAGTTTATGTTTCTTCGCTGAGGAGCCAAGACTGAGCTCAGGCGATCCCCGCGGTACAGCGGAAAGTGGCAGGCAGACGTAACGTCTCCGTTCCCTACTCAGGGAACGAGGGTTACATACGTAACCGAGACGTTCCCTTTCGTTGTCACTCCGAGTTACGTCGGATGACGACGAAATGGGGTTACCAGTCTAATCACGCCACCTTCTCAGCTGTCTTCCAGTGCCCTGCGTAATCGAGATCCCTGTCATAGACTGGACGAAGGACTCCATTTAACACAGGAATACCAAGGTACACTGGGAAGCATATCCCAAGCTAGGGGAAGTATGCAATTAATGCCAACCCAGAGGGGGGGGACTTAGAGAATACACATATGACCCGAAGGAAACATATGGAGAACACTGGGGTGTCCAGCCGCAGGTGGAATATTTCAACCCCAGGGGTGGCAAGGTGGCTTGCCAAGGGAAAGACACATGCTCAGAGAGGCTTACAGTGGAAATACACATGTGGGGGTCGCTCAGGGGAGGGACCATGCACACGGGAGGCACCTAGCCGACGCGCAGGCAATAGACACTGGCGCCAACGTCAGGAGTGCTGGAGGAACTCAGGGCTTTCGGGAAGCTCACCTGAGGAGAATATCACACGTATCCAGTCCGTGGAGTGGAATGGCGAGCAAGCGAAGACACCTGAGCGGGTCCGGTACTAGCTAGTTGAAGCGAGTACATGAGAGGACACTGGCTCCACTCGGAGATTATAGAATCTGGCGAATGTGTTAGGTGTCGCCCAGCCTGCAGCTCTGCAGATGTCTGTTAGCGAGGCGCCATGCGCTAGAGCCCAAGAGGATGCCACACTCCGGGTGGAGTGGGCCGTCACACCAAGGGGGCACGGTCGACCTTGCTGCTGGTAACCCAAGGCAATGGCGTCCACTATCCAGTGAGACAACCTTTGCTTGGAGAGAGCCTTTCCCTTCAGCTTCCCACCATAACAGACAAAGAGCTGGTCTGAGGTCCTGAAACACCACGTCCTGTCTACATAGGCGCGAAGAGCGCGTACTGGACAGAGCAGTGCCAAGGCTGGGTCTGCCTCCTCCGGGGGCAGCGCTTGCAGGTTCACCACCTGGTCCCGAAAGGGAGTGGTAGGAACCTTGGGCAAATATCCGGGCCGGGGTCTCAGGATCACGTGAGAGAAAGCCGGACCGAATTCCAGGCACGCTTCGTCGACGGAGAATGCGTGCAGGTCCCCTACCCTCTTGATGGAGGCCAGTGCAACCAGGAGCGCTGTCTTCATTGACAGGAACTTAAGCTCAACTGATTGCAGGGGCTCAAAGGGAGCACTCTTCAGGGCAGTTAGAACCACTGAGAGGTCCCAAGAGGGAACGAGAGGAGGACGAGGAGGATTTAGTCTCCTCGCTCCTCTCAGGAACCTGATGACCAGGTCGTGCTTCCCTACCGACTTACCTTCGACTAGGTCATGGTGTGCGGCAATGGCGGCAACATAGACCTTAAGGGTGGAGGGAGACAGCCTTCGCTCCAACCCTTGCTGAAGGAAGGAAAGCACAACGCTGATCGAGCATCTCCGGGGATCTTCTCGGTGAGAAGAGCACCAGTCGACGAAGAGGTTCCACTTCAACGCGTAGACGTGTCTCGTGGACGACGCTCTAGCGGAAGTGATGGTAGCCGCCACCGCTGGTGGAAGGGTACTCAAACCTACCTCGAGCCGTCCAGAAGCCACACGTGGAGGCTCCAGAGATCGGGGCGAGGGTGCCACATGGTGCCCCGTCCCTGAGAAAGAAGGTCCTTCCTCAGAGGAATGGGCCAGGGAGGTGCTGTCGCGAGGAGTGCAAGTTCGGGGAACCAGGTCCAGCCGGGCCAATACGGCGCGACCAAAATGACCTGCTCCTCGTCCTCCCTGACCTTGCGCAAGGTCTGCGCAAGAAGGCTCACTGGGGGAAACGCATATTTGCGGCCCGGCGGCCAGCTGTGCGCCAGTGCATCCGTGCCGAGCGTGCCCTCGGTCAGGGAAAAATACAGGGCGCAATGGGTCGAGTCGTGAGAGGCAAACACATCTATCTGTGCGTCCCCGAACTGGTCCCAAATCAGCTGAACCGACTGGGGATGGAGTCGCCATTCTCCAGGGAGGGGCTGAAGCCGTGAGAGCTCGTCGGCTGCACAGTTCAGGGCTCCGGGAATGAAAATGGCTCGAAGCGACCTCAGATGCTTCTGACTCCATAGAAGGAGGTGGCGGGCGAGTTGTGACATACGGCGGGAGCGTAGACCACCTTGATGGTTGATGTACGCTACAGTAGCGGTATTGTCTGAGCGGACTAGTACGTGTTGACCCCTGAGCAATGCCCGGAAGCGGTGCAGGGCAAGTTGTACTGCCAACAACTCGAGGCAATTGACATGCCATAGCCGCTGGGGTCCTGTCCAGGAGCCCGCAGCAGCATGTCCATTGCACATGGCGCCCCAGCCCGTGGTGGAGGCATCCGTGGAGACCACAACATGCCGGGAAGCTCGTTCCAGGGGGACACCCGCCCTGAGAAAACTGAGGTTCGACCACGGGGTGAGGAACTGACGGCAGGTCGGAGTAACTGGTACCCGGAGCGTGCCTTGATGCCATGCCCACCTCGGGACTCGGTCGCGAAGCCAAAGCTGAAGCGGTCTCATGTGAAGCAATCCGAGCGGCGTGACCGCGGCTGCAGATGCCATATGCCCCAGGAGCCTCTGAAATGTTTCAGTGGAACCGCATTCTTGCTCCTGAGATCTCAGGCAAGTCAGCAGTGACTGCGCGTGCGCGCTCGCTCGTAAGCTGCGCGGACATGGCGACCGAGTCGATGTCCATACCGAGAAAAGAGATCCTCTGCACGGGGCAAAGTTTGCTCTTCTCCCAGTTCACCCGAAGGCCCAGACGAGCTAGGTGCCGGAGCACTAGGTCCCTGTGTTCGCAAACCTGATCTCGAGAGTGGGCTAGGATCAGCCAGTCGTCGATATAACTCAGGATGCGAACCCCGTGTTCCCGAAGGGGAACAAGGGCAGCCTCGACGACCTTCGTGAAGGTGCGAGGAGACAGGGCTAGCCCGAAAGGGAGAACCGCGTACTGGTATGCCTGCCCCTCGAAAGCAAACCGTAGGAACGGTCTGTGTCGAGGAAGAATGGAGACATGAAAGTAGGCGTCCTTCAGGTCGATCGCTGCAAACCAATCCTGGGGCCGCACGCATTCGAGAACGCGTTTGGCGGAGAGCATCTTGAACGGCAGCCTGTGAAGGGAGCGGTTCAGCACGCGCAAGTCCAGGATTGGCCGTAACCCACCGGTTTTCTTGGGGACAATGAAGTAGGGGCTGTAGAACCCGGACCTCATCTCGGCTGGAGGGACAGTCTCGATTGCACCCTTCGCCAGCAGGGTGGCAATCTCTGCTCTCATGATAGGGGCATTGCCACCGACCAAAGTGGAGCGGACTCCCCTGAAGCGGGGAGGAGACCGTGCGAACTGAATCGCAAGCCGAGCCTGATGGTGCGCGCGATCCAGCGGGACAGACGGGGAAGCTCTAACCAGGCTCCCAAGAACTGAACCAGCGGGATCAAGCGGACGACAGGCGTCCCCCCGGAGGGGCAGCGAAGCGGAGTAACTGGCCCAAACGTGGACGGCATAGCGGCCCGGTGTGGGGGCACAGTTAGCAACCGCGACCATGCTGGTCGTCCCGCGGGGGCCTGCTCTGGCAGGGGTCTGGCGACAGAGGGGGACAGGGGCGAAGCGGTCCGTGGACTGCACGCCGTGTCAAGCACCTCTGGGACAGAGGGGGACGAGGAGAGCACGGCTTGTGGGCGGCGCTCTGTGTCGTCCGAGAACTGTCTTCCCAGAGACGGGAGAGTCAGTTCTTAGGAGAATAAGGATTTTTCCCCGGCCCTCCACCGGGGAAAGGAGTGGTCCTGCTACCAACTCCTGGAAGAACTGAGTCCCATCTCTGTGGAGCCCGTCTCAGGAGCGCTGCTTAACCCGGCACGTAGCGGGGGGCGGGGCTGGAGAGGGCTGTGGCGTCCGCCCGCGGCTTCCAGAGCCGGCCCGTCTCTTTAAACGGGCGGGGTGGGAGCCGCGGGGGGGGCGCCTTCGGCAGTGGGCAGACCGAGGGATCTGAGCGGACAGCGGGCCATCGGGACAGAATCACGTCAGTCTGCACATGGGCGGTTGAGAGCTGTTGGGCGAAGTTCTCAACCGCACCGCCGAAGAGACCGACCTGGGATATGGGAACGTCGGACAGACGGGGCCGCGCGACATTCAGCACATCAGACAGGTTCAGCCACAGAATGGTAGGCATCACCTGACCCAGGGAGCGTACGGCCACTTTCGTCGCTCGGAGAGCAAGGTCAGTGGCGGCGCGCGACTCAGTGAAGAGCCCTGGGTCAGTCCCGCCCTCGTGCAAGTCCATGAGCATCTGGGTCGAGGACCAGCAGAATGGCCATGGCCTGCAGAGAGGCGGCTGCCAGTCCCGTGGTGCTATAGGATCTCGCCACAAATGTAGACGAAAACTATAGACCACGGGCGGGTGCTTAGGATTGCGCCGAGAAGAAGCACTCTGAGGACACATAGCATCGCAACAGAGCGTTCAGCCGGGGGAACCCCAGTGTACCCGTGACAGCGGCCCCATCGAGGGGGGAAAGGCGGATGAGATCAGCGAGCGGTCCCGAGAAAACCAGGGGGTCTTCTGGGACTTCGAGATCTCATCATGCACGTCCGGGAGGGAAGGTATTGGGGTTTGCCGTGGACGAGGGTCGGCGGCCTTACCCAAAAACCAATCGTCCCAGGAAAGCATGGCCGTCATCTCTGGATCAGACTCAGGCACAGCCGTATGCACACCAGAGGGTGGCAGCTGTGACGAGTCGTCACTTCGCAGAGAATCAAACCCACCTTGTGAAGCTGCTACAAACATAGTATCATCCTCTGTAGCTTTAAATGAAACACACGGGCCACCAGAGGGTAGACTCGTGGGAATCACCTATTCACTAGCGGGCACCGCCGTTGAGGGGAGGCTGGGGTCACGGACACGGAGTCGGCGCCTTGTTCCAGACCAACACCCTCAGGTCACCCTGGCCACCAGCCGAAGATCGGGGGGTGGATGAGGGGACTCTCACTCTTGCGAGTTCACAGAGTCTCGACCTATATGACGCGATGATCATGTTCCCACAGAGAGAACATGAGTCATCCACGAGCGCTGCTCTAGTATGATCAAGCCCAAACATACCAGACAACGCTCGTGCCCATCAGAGTCCGATACCAAGCTGCCGCAACCATTCGTTTTTTTTTTTTTTTTTAAATGCACGGGCGAGCCGTCTTTAAAAAGACGTGCCGCGTGCGCTCTTTTAGAGAGAGAACTCACGTGTTGAAGCGCCCGGGGAAGCACGCGCTCTCTGATGAACCACTGCAGAGATAAGCAGGAAGCACGCACTCCCCGGAGATCGCCGTCACACCAACACTCGAGGCACTCGTTCGTGAAGCTGATAATTCAGAGTTGGCTTGTGGAGAGAAGAATACACTTGGCTCCGAAGCGAAAACATAAACTGCTGTTGCGGACTTCCTCCTTTTATACCCACGAGGTGGGGTGGAGTTACGTCATGCAAATTCCGCAGACCCATGGCATTTCTTTGCCATTGGCTCGTTTTGTAATACTCGAAGTTGATAGGCTTTCTAAGCGAAACCCCATTTCGTCGTCATCCGACGTAACTCGGAGTGACAACGAAAGGGAACTAGTTTATTCATGATAGATTATTTAGAAATTAGTAGAAAATAAGAAAAGGTATTCAGTTTAGTCTTGAACTGAGGAGCTACAATGAGAATAGGAAGCAACATGCAAGATTAAAAAAGATATTGATATTCTTTCCTTATAAAGCAATAAAAATGAGAGAGTTATTTTTACCCAGCCATATTTTGAATTAAAGGGGCTATGTGTAGTTTTTAGCGGCCTCTAGCGGTGATGTTTCAGATTCAACCAATTCAACCAATTTTTATTGTTGGAGTGTGCGTTGTGCTAGAGGCAGGTTGTTGTTTGGTGTTATCAGACTCCATGTAGTTAGCTGCAGTGCCGTCGCATAGACTGGATATAAAAAGGAGAGAGGCTCGGGAGCGCGCATGCACGTCACATCCTATGGATTTCGCGGTAAATCCAACCCGGAGCCTTCACATAGAAATAGGAATACTGGCCTTCAGAGGTAATAGCAAAACCCGACAAGTGAATCATTGTAATGTGTGATGACAACCCCTTCACACACAGGCAATAAAAAAAGGATTCATTTTAGAAGAAAAGCTACATATAGCACCTTTAATATTCATATGGATCATGCAAAAAAAAATGCATAATGAATCAATTAGACTACTATAATAAGCAGAGAATTATTATAATGCTTTGTCTGCATTAGGAGAAAAACAATTAAGTGAAAAGTAGAATGACTTATGTTTGGAGATCAGTGTTGCACTTTTGCTAAATAATATTGCGCAGGAGGAAAACTTTAGCTATTACGACTGAGTCAAAAAAGCTTAAGAGCAGAAGTTAAGGAAAACTTATGTAAAGTTTGGAGAATTATAGTTTGCTCAATTAGGGATGTTTTTGGAGATGCAATATTGAAAGGGGGTTATTATTCTGTTGTGTACTTACTACATTTAACATTAAGACCAGTTGGAAAACGTACTCGGTTACCTAACGTAACCTCGGTTCTCTCTAGAAGAGGGAACGAGTATTGCGTAAGTATAGCTTACACTACGGGAAAGATTCATCTTTTCGAGATATTGAAGCCAAAAAATTATCCTTAATTTTTGTATCCATTGTCAACGCAGTGCAGCAGCTAGCAGACCTTGAGCAGGCTGTCTAGCGTGCTCATAGGCTGCTCTGCGGGAACTGCTGCAGCCTACCACTGAGCCCGACGTGACGTCACGTGCAATGAAGGGCGTTCGCGCCTTCACAGCGTCAAAGCCCGCCAGAATGGGCGTGGCTTAGCGTATATAAGCAGGCTCGTAGGCTGAATTCTCTGGTTTTCATCGACTGAAGCGAAAAACGCTCGTGGCGCAAGCACGGCAGGTTACGCAATACTCGTTCCCTCTTCTAGAGAGAACCGAGGTTACGTTAGGTAACCGAGTACGTTCTCTTACGAGAGGTTCTCTCGTATTGCATAAGTATAGCTTACGCTACGGGAACCCCTTGTCAACGCCGTGCGCGCCAGCATCCACTTATGACTCCCAGAAAGATACGGGGATCCCAGATCAGCGGGAATAAGCGCATGTAATATAAGCGCAGTAAAAGCACTCAAAGGGAATACAGAGCGGCGATGCCAGTCAATGTATAAGCATATAGCACATAACCTGATACAGTGCAGCTCAACCAGAAGAGCTAGTCACATGAGAGTAGTTTGTGCACAATAGTACCTGGGCAGAACTGACCTCTCACTTAGACTGATAGTAGTTTCGCCTGCAGGGCGGGAACTTCCAGATTGTAGAATCTGACAAAGGTGGACGGGGAGGCCCAGCCCGCCGCCACACACATGTCATGGATAGAAATTCCACTGGACCATGCCCACGAAGAGGCCACGCTTCTGGTGGAATGAGCCCTGACGCCCAAGGGGCATTGCAGACCTTTTGCTGTATAAGCAGCTGCAATCGCGTCTATTATCCATCTGGATAGACTGTGTTTCGAGGCGGCGAGACCTTTGGTGCGCCCACCAAATGAAACGAAAAGCTGCTTGGCGCGCCTGAAAGGGGCGGAGCGCGTAAACTCTCAGCGCCCTGACTGGGCAGAGGAGATTAACATCACTCTCGCTATCGGATGCTGGCAGAGCCGATAGCGAAATGACCTGTGCTCTGAACGGTGTGCCAATCACTTTAGGAACATAGCCATGTCTAGGTTTGAGGATGACTTTTGAGTCATTGGGGCCAAACTCGAGACACGCGGCGCTAACAGACAGCGCGTGTGAGTCCCCCACACGTTTGACTGACGACAGAGTGATCAGAAAAACGGTTTTAAGTGATAAGTTTTTTAGATCCGCAGAGTCTAAAGGTTCAAAGGGGTATGCTTTCAGGGCCTCGAGGACCAAAGAAAGATCCCACATAGGAACTGAAGGGGGGCACGGGGGATTCATCCTCCTGGCTCCTCTGAGGAAGCGGATGATGAGCTTGTTCCTGCCTATTGACTGGCCGTAGATTCTGAGAATGCTGCGACGGCTGCCACATAGACTTTGAGCGTGGAAGGGGACCTTCCCTTTTCCAATAGCTCTTGAAGGAAACTAAGCAACCGCGGAACCCCACATTTCCGTGGGTCCAGATTTTTGTCAGCGCACCATTTAGAGAACACAGACCATTTAGACACGTAGAGCCTTCTGGTAGAAGGAGCTCTAGACTGCGTAATTGTGTTCATTACTGCTTCTGGCAGGGCAACGGGTAACCGTTGGTCAACCATACGTGCAGAGACCAGCGCTCTGGATGGGGATGCCAGATCGAGCCGCGAGCTTGAGAGAGGAGATCTGCTCTCACCGGAATTGGCCACGGGGCTGTCTGTGACGCGGGGCTATGAGGAGCACTGATTGGCGCGTTTCCCTGATTCTCTTGATCACCTGTGGTAACAGAGACCGGGGGGAAAGCATATAGTGGGCAGCTGGGCCAGGTCTGGGCCAGCGCGTCCTCGTTCTTTGAAAAGAATTTGGGCAGTGAGCGTTGTCCTGTGACGCAAATAGGTCGACTTCCGCTTTGCCAAAAAGGCGCCATAGAAACTGGACTGTTTGAGGGTGCAGGGACCATTCCCCCGGGGGAACATTGTTTCTGGACAGTCTGTCTGGGCCGTCGTTCAGATGGCCTAGCACATGCGCCACTCTCAGCGAGCGCAGGTGGTGCCGAGACCAAACGAGGAGGCGTTCTGCCAGATTGCAGAGATTTCTGGATCTGACACCGCCCTGGCGGTTCACGTAGGACACTACAGACATGTTGTCCGAGCACTACAGACATGGTGGTCCTATATAAACGGGAGGAAACGCTTCAGCGCATTCTCGACCGCTATCATTTCCAGACAGTTTATATGGAGGAGTTTTTCCCGGTCTGACCACAGGCCAAAGACTGGTCTGCCCTCGAAGAGCGCGCCCCAACCCGTGTTGGACGCGTCTGTCGAGATGACCTTCCGGTATGAGACCGTCCCCATAACCACTCCCCGCTGGTACCAGTCGGCCGCTAACCAGGGCTGCAGTGCTGTGATACAGCTCTGAGTCACTCTGATCCGGGCACAGCCTGACTTCCAAGCTTCTTCATGGCTGAAGCCATGTAACCCAGCATCTTCTGGAATGTTTTCAAAGGGGCGGTGCTGTCCTTCTAGAAAGACGCGGCCAGTTGCTGAACACAGCGTGCGCGCTGAGTTGACAAGCAGGGCGTCATAGCCCTGGAGTCCAGTTCTATTCCTGAAAAGGAAATTGACTGACTGGGCATTAATGAACTCTTGGTCCAGTTGACCGTGAGACCCAGGCTTTCCAGGTGTCTGAGGAGCACAGCTCTGTGAGACAGTATTTCTGACTCTGATTGTGCTAGAACCAGCCAATCGTCCAGATAGTTCAGAATTCGCATGCCCTGATTTCTCAAGGGGGCGAGTGCCGCGTCCATGCACTTCGTGAATGTGCGGGGTGCTAAGGACAGACCGAACGGCAGGACGGTGTACTGATAAACCTGACCATCGAAGGCGAATCTCAAGAATGGCCTGTGATGGGGTATTATCTGAATCTGAAAATAGACATCTTTTAGATCGAGAGATATAAACCAGTCTCTCGGGCGAACGTGCGCGAGGAGTTGTCTGGTTGTAATAATTTTGAACGGTCTTATCATAAGAGCTGTGTTCAAATGTCTCAGATCTAGTATGGGTCTGAGACCCCCATCCTTCTTGGGCACGAGAAAATAACGGCTGTAAAAGCCTGACTCGCTCAGAGAAGGCGGCACCGGTTCAATGGCCCTTTTGCACAGCAGTTTTGCTATTTCTGAGCGAAGTAGATGTGCTACTTCCGCATTCACTGTCGTCGCAGTCTGTGCTCGAAAGCGTGGGGGACGGCGAGCGAACTGTAACGTATAGCCCTGCTTTATTGTGCTTAGCACCCATTCTGATACCCCTGGAATCGCTTCCCATGCTTTTATATGTGCAGCTAGGGGCAGAATGACCTCCGGGTTCTGATCGGCGCGCTGTGCAGGCTCGAGAAACTGGACCGGAGGAATGAGCGCAGCGCTCTCTGTGCTTGAATGGGGCGGCTCGCTGACAGCGATAGCAGGCTGTTTCATGTATAGCGTCCCGATAGCTGTGAATGGTGAGCACTTTATAATCACATTGTGATGCGCGAGCGGTGCCGTGGGCGCCATGTATGTTAGTAAGCGTGGGCGCTCGTGAGCGGGCACGGGACTTACATTCATAACTTGACCGGTATGAGGCTGCACTTTGTGACGCATGTCTAACGCTGTGGGCGAAGTGCATGTTAGTAAGCGTGAGCGCTTTTAAGCGGGCACGAGACTTACGTTCATATTCTGACTCATGTAAGGCTGCACTTCGTGGTGTGCGCGCAGCACTGTGTGCGAAGTAATAGAGCGGGCAGATAGTAGATGTGGGCACAGACACGTGGGCACATCTCCTGCAGTTAACACTCGAGCGGCATTTGCCAGCTTTCTGAGAGTGGGCTCTGTGGGTGACACGGGAAGTGCTGTGTTTGTGTGTAGGGGTGAGCACTGTGGTGTGGGCACTTTTTCTACACTTAAAACACCGTCGGCGTGAGCCGGATAACCAGACATTATGCTCTTTCTGAGATTTCTCTGGTTCGCCGTAAAACGGCGGTTGTGTGCAGGCGAGCGGGTTGTGTTACCGACTCGTTGGCTGCTAAATACCTTACTGCAGTAGCCTGTGTTAAGGGGACTGACAGGGCGAAAAGCTTTGACGGTGGTCCGGCCGCGGCGAGACCCAACCGTCTTTTCCGTAACCTGCCGTAATGCATAACCTGCCATGCTTGCGCCACGAGTGTTTTTCGCTTCAGTCGATGAAAACCAGAGAATTCAGCCTACGAGCCTGCTTATATACGCTAAGCCACGCCCATTCTGGCTGGCTTTGACGCTGTGAAGGTGCGAGCGCCCTTCATTGCACGTGGCGTCACGTCGGGCTCAGTGGTAGGCTGCAGCAGTTCCCGCAGGGCAGCCTATGAGCACGCTAGACAGCCTGCTCAAGGTCTGCTAGCTGCTGCACTGCGTTGACAACCGTCTGGGTGCGGTCTGCTGCGGGTAGCTGATCGCGATCTGGGGCGGTCAAGGAGGCGGCGGAGTGCTGAGAACTTGACCATCCCTCACTATCAGAAGCCAGGATAGAACAGCTGTCCATAGCGGCGGGTCCTTCTGCCTCATCGTCAGACGCGGGGGCAGGGGAGGCTGTAGCCGGCGGCTGCGCGTCGGTGAAGGGCGGCGGAGAAGGCGAGCCTCAAGGGAGGGACTCCGGCGAGCGTGTCGCAGCGGCCGCAGGCTCCGGAGGTCTTTAGGAACGGCGCTTCTTCCTGCGCGGTCCCACAAAGGGCGGAGTGACAGCTTCAGTTTTGCAAGCTTCGAGTCGAGCCCGCAGGGTCGACATCGGAAGCTCTTCACAGTGCTCACATCCTCCGGTGGAGAGGGCAAGAGCAGCGTGTTCCGGTCCCAGGCAGAGAGCGCAGATAACGTGGCGGTCTCCGACGCTTAGAGGGGCTCTGCACGAGCCACAAGTGGAGCGAGGCATCTTGAAAAAGACGTCTCGTGCTCTTTTAGTTAGAATAGAATAGAAAGGATACGTCGCTGGATAACGTAGCTGGCACGGAAGGCTGAAGGTGGCGAAGATAGCCGGCTTCCTCAGGCACTGTCCTTAGCTGGCTTGTCGCTGTTTCGACGACGGCGGCGGCTTCTCTAGATCCAGCGATGCGTAGAGCTCACTGAAGAGATGAAAACCAGAGAATTCAGCCTACGAGCCTGCTTATATATGCTAAGCCACGCCCATTCTGGCTGGCTTTGATGCTGTGAAGGCGCGAGCGCCCTTCATTGGACGTGACGTCACGTCGGGCTCAGTGGTAGGCTGCAGCAGTTCCCGCAGGGCAGCCTATGAGCACGCTAGACAGCCTGCTCAAGGTCTGCTAGCTGCTGCACTGCGTTGACAATGGATACAAAAATTAAGGATCATTTTTTGGCTTCAATATCTCGAAAAGATGAATCTTTCCCGTAGTGTAAATACGAGAGAACCTCTCGTAAGAGAACCATATAAATGGTTAAATAAATGGAAAAAGATAATAACTAATTTTATAGGGCAACCAAATTGATATTTACAAACCCTGGATGTTGATTCAAGTACCTCGAATGAGGACGGAAAAGATGATTGATGAGCCAGACCCTAGAGGATATCTACACCGGAAGAAAACTTTCAAAAGTATAAGAGACTTTTGTGTTTGACATTGTTACGGCATCCAGTCTCCTTGATTCCACCATTTCTCAGCCACGAGTGCCCTCTCCTGAATTCTAGTGATTTGCATAATTTCTACTTAGTATGAATCTTTGGCGCTCTGATTACCTTCACCTGTTCTGAACCATATCTCATTGCCCAGCCTTTATCTGCCTCGTTCACGGAGCGTTCTTTGTGAAGTATTGCCTCTCTATGTGTGCATGTCCGAGCAATTTCTACTATTCCTCAGTCTACCTGTTTCCTCTGACCCACGCTGAACTAACCTTGTCTGCCTCTCGACCTCCAGCCCGTCCGGGATTCTGATTCTCTGCCGCCTGCCTTGATCCTAAGCCTGTCCCTGGATACTGAAGGTTCGCTGCCAGCCCACGACCTCCTGCCCGGTTCGACTAACGTCTCAGCCTGCCTCCTATTATTATTATCCTGAGTTACCTTTTGTCTGACTTTTCTGTTTAATAACATGGATCAGTCTCGGCCCTCTGAGTCATCACAGACATACTCTACAACTGTGTCAATAACAGGGCAATGCTGAACCAAGTGTATACACACTTATAACACTGTATATGTAAGACTGTGTATATAAGAATACACAATTATTTCCTGTATGAGTTATTTCCTCTGTGGACTCTGTGTAGCCTATGTGAAATCAATAGCCTGTAAAAAGACCTTCTGCAGAAAGACCCTGAATGCCAATGCAGCAGAAAATTCTATTCTGAGAAGTCACATGGTATAAGACCTTTACCCAAAACTATCTATAGGGTGTGTTACCTTCTTTGGAAGAAGATGTATGTATATAACTCTGGACAAAAACATACTCGGGAGCGCCAGAGGGCCAGAGCGTCCGAACGCCGTTCTATGGAACGGAACGGCATTCGGCTTTATTTGTTGAAAAATAAAGTCTAATTATTTCAGGCATCAAAGATTTCTGCTAAGTTATTTTCAGAACAATTGAAACCACAACAAAGTCCAATGTGGAAAAGTTTGAGAGAGGGAAACCGGAAAATTCAGAAGTGGTTGAAGGAGAAAGAGATGAAGGATGAGTAGAGATAATACATTTACGAATGCTATCAGTCTTGGAACTAAAAAAAATCAGTGAGCTGAAGCTGGAGCAGTTGAATAACTGTTACATTTGAGTAGTTTGTTAATAGAATTAAACCATTGTCTTGGGTTATTCTGATTGTTGTCAATTATCTGTGAAAAATAAGACCTTTTATCTGGTACTTTTGATCACATGATTTGGGAATGCCCTGGGGTTGCTAACTTATGGAATATGGTTAAGGATAATTTGTCCACTATATTAAATGTTTCGGTCCCTTTGTCCCCATCTGTTTTTATTTTAAATTATTTTTATGATATCCAACTTAACAAATTCAGAAACGAGCTGGGTTGACAGCTGGGTTGACAGCTGCCAAGAAAATAGTAGCAACGAGATGGAAACCTCCAGTTCCCTTTAGTTGTCACTCCGAGTTACGTCGGATGACGACGAATGGGGTTTCGCTTAGAAAGCCTATCAACTTCGAGTATTACAAAACAAGCCTATGGCAAAGAAATGCCATGGGTCTGCGGAATTTGCATGACGTAACTCCACCCCACCTCGTGGGTATAAAAGGAGGAAGTCCGCAACAGCAGTTTATGTTTTCGCTTCGGAGCCAAGTGTATTCTTCTCTCCACAAGCCAACTCTGAATTATCAGCTTCACGAACGAGTGCCTCGAGTGTTGGTGTGACGGCGATCTCCGGCGAGTGCGTGCTTCCTGCTTATCTCTGCAGTGGTTCATCAGAGAGTGCGTGCTTCCCCGGGCGCTTCAACACTTGAGTTTTCTCTCTAAAAGAGCTTGCACGTGGCACGTCTTTTTAAAGACGGCTCGCCCGTGCATTTAAAAAAAAAAACGAATGGTTGCGGCAGCTTGGTATCGGACTCTGATGGGCACGAGCGTTGTCTAGTATGTTTGGGCTTGATCATACCAGAGCAGCGCTCGTGGATGACTCATGTTCTCTCTGTGGGAACATGATCATCGCGTCATATAGGTCGAGACTCGGTGAACTCGCAAGAGTGAGAGTCCCCTCATCCACCCCCCGATCTTCGGCTGGTGGCCAGGGTGACCTGAGGGTGTTGGTCTGGAACAAGGCGCCGACTCCGTGTCCGTGACCCCAGCCTCCCCTCAACGGCGGTGCCCGCTAGTGAATAGGTGATTCCCACGAGTCTACCCTCTGGTGGCCCGTGTGTTTCATTTAAAGCTACAGAGGATGATACTATGTTTGTAGCAGCTTCACAAGGTGGGTTTGATTCTCTGCGAAGTGACGACTCGTCACAGCTGCCACCCTCTGGTGTGCATACGGCTGTGCCTGAGTCTGATCCAGAGATGACAGCCATGCTTTCCTGGGACGATTGGTTTTTGGGTAAGGCCGCCGACCCTCGTCCACGGTAAACCCCAATACCTTCCCTCCCGGACGTGCATGATGAGATCTCGAAGTCCCAGAAGACCCCCTGGTTTTCTCGGGACCGCTCACTGATCTCATCCCCCTTTCCCCCCTCGATGGGGCCGCTGTCACGGGTACACTGGGGTTCCCCCGGCTGAACGCTCTGTTGCGATGCTATGTGTCCTCAGAGTGCTTCTTCTCGGCGCAATCCTAAGCACCCGCCCGTGGTCTATAGTTTTCGTCTACATTTGTGGCGAGATCCTATAGCACCACGGGACTGGCAGCCGCCTCTCTGCAGGCCATGGCCATTCTGCTGGTCCTCGACCCAGATGCTCATGGACTTGCACGAGGGCGGGACTGACCCAGGGCTCTTCACTGAGTCGCGCGCCGCCACTGACCTTGCTCTCCGAGCGACGAAAGTGGCCGTACGCTCCCTGGGTCAGGTGATGCCTACCATTCTGTGGCTGAACCTGTCTGATGTGCTGAATGTCGCGCGGCCCCGTCTGTCCGACGTTCCCATATCCCAGGTCGGCCTCTTCGGCGGTGCGGTTGAGAATTTCGCCCAACAGCTCTCAACCGCCCATGTGCAGACTGACGTGATTCTGTCCCGATGGCCCGCCGTCCGCTCAGATCAGGGCGTGGGTGCTAACCGTGCCCCCACACCGGGCCGCTATGCCGTCCACGTCTGGGCCAGTTACTCCGCTTCGCTGCCCCCCCGGGGGGACGCCTGTGGCCCGCATGACCCCGCTGGTTCAGTTCCTGGGAGCCTGGCTAGAGCTCCCCGTCTGTCCCGCTGGGTCACGCGCGCCATCAGGCTCGGCTATGCGATTCAGTTCGCACGGTCTCCTCCCCGCTTCCGGGGAGTCCGCTCCATTGTGGTCGGTGGCAATGCCCCCATCATGAGAGCTGAGATTCTCACCCTGCTGGCAAAGGGTGCGATCGAGACTGTCCCTCCAGCCGAGATGAGGTCCGGCTTCTACAGCCCCTACTTCATTGTCCCCAAGAAAACCGGTGGGTTACGGCCAATCCTGGACTTGCGCGTGCTGAACCGCTCCCTTCACAGGCTGCCGTTCAAGATGCTCTCCGCCAAACGCGTTCTCGAATGCGTGCGGCCCCAGGATTGGTTTGCAGCGATCGACCTGAAGGACGCCTACTTTCATGTCTCCATTCTTCCTCGACACAGACCGTTCCTACGGTTTGCTTTCGAGGGGCAGGCATACCAGTACGCGGTTCTCCCTTTCGGGCTGGCCCTGTCTTCTCGCACCTTCACGAAGGTCGTCGAGGCTGCCCTTGTTCCCCTTCGGGAACACGGGGTTCGCATCCTGAGTTATATCGACGACTGGCTGATCCTAGCTCACTCTCGAGATCAGGTTTGCGAACACAGGGACCTAGTGCTCCGGCACCTAGCTCGTCTGGGCCTTCGGGTCAACTGGGGAAGAGCAAACTTTGCCCCGTGCAGAGGATCTCTTTTCTCGGTATGGACATCGACTCGGTCGCCATGTCCGCGCAGCTCACGAGCGAGCGCGCGCGTGCAGTCACTGCTGACTTGCCTGAGACATCTCAGGAGCAAGAATGCGGTTCCACTGAAACATTTTCAGAGGCTCCTGGGGCATATGGCATCTGCAGCCGCGGTCACGCCGCTCGGATTGCTTCATATGAGACCGCTTCAGCTTTGGCTTCGCGACCGAGTCCCGAGGTGGGCATGGCATCAAGGCACGCTCCGGGTACCAGTTACTCCGACCTGCCGTCAGTTCCTCACCCCGTGGTCGAACCTCAGTTTTCTCAGGGCGGGTGTCCCCCTGGAACGAGCTTCCCGGCATGTTGTGGTCTCCACGGATGCCTCCACCACGGGCTGGGGCGCCATGTGCAATGGACATGCTGCTGCGGGCTCCTGGACAGGACCCCAGCGGCTATGGCATGTCAATTGCCTCGAGTTGTTGGCAGTACGCCTTGCCCTGCACCGCTTCCGGGCGTTGCTCAGGGGTCAACACGTACTAGTCCGCTCAGACAATACCGCTACTGTAGCGTACATCAACCATCAAGGTGGTCTACGCTCCCGCCGTATGTCACAACTCGCCCGCCACCTCCTTCTATGGAGTCAGAAGTATCTGAGGTCGCTTCGAGCCATTTTCATTCCCGGAGCCCTGAACTGTGCAGCCGACGAGCTCTCACGGCTTCAGCCCCTCCCTGGAGAATGGCGACTCCATCCCCAGTCGGTTCAGCTGATTTGGGACCAGTTCGGGGACGCACAGATAGATCTGTTTGCCTCTCACGACTCGACCCATTGCGCCCTGTATTTTTCCCTGACCGAGGGCACGCTCGGCACGGATGCACTGGCGCACAGCTGGCCGCCGGGCCGCAAATATGCGTTTCCCCCAGTGAGCCTTCTTGCGCAGACCTTGCGCAAGGTCAGGGAGGACGAGGAGCAGGTCATTTTGGTCGCGCCGTATTGGCCCGGCCGGACCTGGTTCCCCGAACTTGCACTCCTCGCGACAGCACCTCCCTGGCCCATTCCTCTGAGGAAGGACCTTCTTTCTCAGGGACGGGGCACCCTGTGGCACCCTCGCCCCGATCTCTGGAGCCTCCACGTGTGGCTCCTGGACGGCTCGAGGTAGGTTTGAGTACCCTTCCACCAGCGGTGGCGGCTACCATCACTTCCGCTAGAGCGTCGTCCACAAGACACGTCTACGCGTTGAAGTGGAACCTCTTCGTCGTCTGGTGCTCTTCTCACCGAGAAGACCCCCGGAGATGCTCGATCAGCGTTGTGCTTTCCTTCCTTCAGCAGGGGTTGGAGCGAAGGCTGTCTCCCTCCACCCTTAAGGTCTATGTTGCCACCATTGCCGCACACCATGACCTAGTCGAAGGTAAGTCGGTAGGGAAGCACGACCTGGTCATCAGGTTCCTGAGAGGAGCGAGGAGACTAAATCCTCCTCGCCCTCCTCTCGTTCCCTCTTGGGACCTCTCAGTGGTTCTAACTGTCATGAAGAGTGCTCCCTTTGAGCCCCTGCAGTCAGTCGAGCTTAAGTTCCTGTCAATGAAGACAGCGCTCCTGGTTGCACTGGCCTCCATCAAGAGGGTAGGGGACCTGCACGCATTCTCCGTCGACAAAGCGTGCCTGGAATTCGGACCGGCTTTCTCTCACGTGATCCTGAGACCCCGGCCCGGATATGTGCCCAAGGTTCCTACCACTCCCTTTCGGGACCAGGTGGTGAACCTGCAAGCGCTGCCCCCGGAGGAGGCAGACCCAGCCTTGGCCCTGCTCTGTCCAGTACGCGCTCTTCACGCCTATGTAGACAGGACGCGGTGTTTCAGGACCTCAGACCAGCTCTTTGTCTGTTATGGTGGGAAGCTGAAGGGAAAGGCTCTCTCCAAGCAAAGGTTGTCTCACTGGATAGTGGACGCCATTGCCTTGGCTTACCAGCAGCAAGGTCGACCGTGCCCCCTTGGTGTGACGGCCCACTCCACCCGGAGTGTGGCATCCTCTTGGGCTCTAGCGCATGGCGCCTCGCTAACAGACATCTGCAGAGCTGCAGGCTGGGCGACACCTAACACATTCGCCAGATTCTATAATCTCCGAGTGGAGCCAGTGTCCTCTCATGTACTCGCTTCAACTAGCTAGTACCGGACCCGCTCAGGTGTCTTCGCTTGCTCGCCATTCCACTCCACGGACTGGATACGTGCGATATTCTCCTCAGGTGAGCTTCCCCGAAAGCCCTGAGTTCCTCCAGCACTCCTGACGTCGGCGCCAGTGTCTATTGCCTGCGCGTCGGCTAGGTGCCTCCCATGTGCATGGTCCCTCCCCTGAGCGACCCCCACATGTGTATTTCCACTGTAAGCCTCTCTGAGCATGTGTCTTTCCCTTGGCAAGCCACCTTGCCACCCCTGGGGTTGAAATATTCCACCTGCGGCTGGACACCCCAGTGTTCTCCATATGTTTCCTTCGGGTCATATGTGTATTCTCTAAGTCCCCCCCCTCTGGGTTGGCATTAATTGCATACTTCCCCTAGCTTGGGATATGCTTCCCAGTGTACCTTGGTATTCCTGTGTTATATGGAGTCCTTCGTCCTTCTATGTCAGGGACCTCGATTTACGCAGGGCACTGGAAGACAGCTGAGAAGGTGGCGTGATTAGACTGGTAACCCCATTCGTCGTCATCCGACGTAACTCGGAGTGACAACGAAAGGGAACGTCTCGGTTACGTATGTAACCCTCGTTCCCTGAGTAGGGAACGGAGACGTTACGTCTGCCTGCCACTTTCCGCTGTACCGCGGGGATCGCCTGAGCTCAGTCTTGGCTCCTCAGCGAAGAAACATAAACTGCTGTTGCGGACTTCCTCCTTTTATACCCACGAGGTGGGGCGGAGTTACGTCATGCAAATTCCGCAGACCCATGGCATTTCTTTTTCAAACCCCATTCGTCGTCATCCGACGTAACGTCTCCGTTCCCTACTCAGGGAACGAGGGTTACATACGTAACCGAGACGATTCTCTTAATAAGCAATATTGGGTTCTTGTATAGTCTTGTGTATATTTTATCTTTTTTATTCATATTTCATTTTTATTATTATTTAATAAATTGTTTTACTTCGTGTTGTAATAGCTGATTGTTTGTCTTCATCATTTTTGTATGTTAAAACAATATCAAAACAAAAATAAAAATTTGATAAAAAAAATTGATCATATATGTTTGGTTTTAAATGCTGAAATCACAAAAACATCTCTCTTAAATTCTTAAAAAAAACATTGTTATCAGATATTCATACGACTCTTGGTATCAATAGAATCAGCTGTATTTAAATAGTTGATTTTAACAGTAAATAACATTAGTAAATGATGTGGTCAGAACAGTGTAAATGCAACAAAACCCCAGGCCAAACATGCATAAAAACACCTTTTACAAATCTATTGCAAATATTTTTCAAATATAATTATATAATCATCTAATAAGATGATCAAAGTATCAAAATATGTTATTTGATCAATTGTCAGGGTTTGTTTTGTTTGTTCTATGAATGCCTCAGCTAACAGGCCAATAAGAGACTATTAACTACTATTATTCATTTTAATTATACTAATGTCTAACTATAAAGTCTACAAATGTATAAAACTGATCAGAGATCAGGTAAAACCCACAGAGACTTGTTCACTGGTTCTCAGTTAATGTTCTCAGTTCTCTATTAATGGGTTGACAGAGATCATCGCCCCCAGCGCTGAACCATTGATTCTGAACTAAAGATTGGTAAAGGTTTCGAAGCTTCATGAAGCAGTGTTTTGAAATTGCCATCACTACTATTAAAGCCTTCTGACATGATCTTCATCTTCATGTGATTTATACAACCATGTTGTGACATATACCTTATTTTATAGATTTTATTTTCCTGTGGTCAGTTCAATTACTTGCTTTCCTGTATGCTGTGCATTTATTATGAGTAGGTAATAATAATAATTATTATTAAATAATATAAATTATGATATTTGCATTTGCTAAATATATTATTTATACTAATCATAATAATTTTGTTTTCAGGGATGACTGATGTCTTTCTGCAGAAATGCCATCATACAGTGGGCTTAAGAGTCAACAGTTTTTGTGTGTTAAGTTGATTTTGTGTGTGTGTGTGTGTGTGTTTTGTTTATTATTGTCATTGTTTATGGGTTATTATTGTTATTTTTTATTTTTATGTCAGCCATATTTATAAAGGTCCTATTGGTTTTCATACAGAGAAATGTATGTTTTACTTGTTCAAGGCTTTGTATTGTTTATTGTAAATGTCATATAATTAAGTAAATTACACATCAAATACATAATATACTCTGTCTTTAAAAACTATCTATAAAAACATGAACGAAGGAAATAATACGTTCATATATATATATATACAGTCAAATGAGAAACACTTCACATGTTACACATTTAATTATAGCCACACCTGTTGGGAAATATGGTTAAATTTACTGTGTAAGATAAAGATTAATGCAAAAAATGTGCATATAACACTTACCTGAAGACGGTATGGGGCCGATAGTGTCACTGGCTTCACTCACTCCCACTTTACCCACTATCCTGTAGCGGATCAAGTACTGCTTTCCAGACTCCAATCCAGTCAGAGTAAAGTCTTCATCAGCTGTGTTTATGATCATCCACTGTTCCTCAGCGCCAGAATCTGCTATCACCTGCTGGTACTCCACTCTGTACTGCACAGTTTCTCCAGTCGGGGACTTCTGCAGTTTCAGGGACACACTGCGCTCCAGGACCTTCTTCACTTCTGGTGCTGGAGGCTTCGACACAGGCTGGAACTGTGTGTCTGTCAGCTTCCCTTTTTCATACAGATAGATAGAGGAGCCTGGACTGGAAGGATCGGAGATGGCAGAAATAATGAATTGATATCTCTTTTCTTCTTTATTAGCCTCTGAAAAACTTCTGAAAAGAGATAAGTTCTCTCTCATCTTTAAGATGACATCAGGATGGTTGAACCCCTTTCTGACAGATGCTACAGTGCTAGAATGCTGTTTCATTACCACATCTAGCTCTTTAAACTCATCAGATTCCAGACACTTCTTCAGAGTTGAGAGATCTGGGTCTTCATATTTCAGAGATGTGAAGGTCAAGCACACCACAACATCAATATTAGGATTAAGGAGGATGGTGTTGAGTCGGTTTGAGTCTTCAATATTGATTCCCTCCAGCATCTTGATTTGAAAACTCAAGAGGTTAAGTTCAGCCTTTGCATGATCTAACCACTGGTTAAGCATGTCAGCACTGAAAGGGGAGCTGTGGTGGATCTTCAGGATGTCTTCCAATGAATTTTGCTCCATCTCTCCTCCTCGTATAGCAGGCAAGACCTTGGCCACTGCTTTCAGGAGCACCGTTTTGTAAATGCTATTTGATCTCTGAAACGAATGCAGCCTCTCTTTGATGTCTTTGAAAACATTTACCTGTGTTTTTCTAGACAGGTCGTTGTATGTCCTCTCTACTTCTCCCAGCCCCTCTATTATATCTTCAGTGTTGGAAACCAGACGTGTGGAGATTTCTCTCTCCAACCGAGCAGCTTTTGTATCAAGTAGAGAAAGAGGATAGAGCCAGACTTTTACTGGAACTGCGTTCTGTGGATTCTCCTTCAGTATTCTGGGGAGCTTCTTGTACACCTCTAGGGCCTCCATGTAAGTGGTGGGACTCTGATCAAGGTGGACGTCACCATAAAATGTGCAGGCAGTCTTCTCAGCCACTTTCTTTTGAGCATCTGTCATATTTACAGCTCCTTGTCCCTCAATGGAAAATTCAGGGATGTTCTTGACCATGACATTCAGATTTCCCTCAATCACCTGCTTATCTTCATCTTCTGAAAATGTTTGATCGAACACCATGAAGGCCTGAGCTCCGTATAATACACCTGTGACCACATGAGTTGCAGTTTTCTGGTCAAAGACCTGAGGGTAGGTGATCTTGCCCAGCTGAGTCATAGTGAGCTGTTCAGATCTGGAGGTTGCACTGTAATACATTGTGACTCTGGACTGTTGGTTTGAGGATTTGGTGTCACGCAGGAACTTGGCAGATCCTTCCACCTCCACCAGCCCTCCCAAAAAGCTGGCCTTTAGAGAAGTACTTACATCCAGGAGACTGGACTTACTAGAGAGAGAGTCAGAGCTACTGAACTTCAAATCTGTCGTGGACTTTGGACGGCTGTCCAAATCTTCACTCAGCGACTTCTTATCCCACAGAGTGACACCTGAAATGAGAAATTACTTATAGAGTTATGTACAAGGAAGTGATGAACTATTAAAGAAACATGCAGGTTTTATAGTGTTTTTACAGAAGAATTGGTAATTAGTAATGCAAGATTTGATTTTGAAATAAACGTTTATTTATTTTAGGTTTGTAAAGCACCTGGAAGGAAGGTATCCTTGCGGCAGTCATACAGCATACCGGGAAACAGAGGTCTTCCTAGAGCTGCCACTTTAATGGGCTGTGATTCCAGGCCTGCAGTAAATAACAAATAAAAGTTATCATTTATATTTAGAATATTTTTCATATATTAACAAATTTACATCTGATAATGAATACTGTTTAATACATACATTTTTGAAAAAAGTTGCCAGCCACTGCCAGCATTTTTGATAATTTTTACAAAATTTTCATGACCCCCTAGAATATTTTGTTGTATGAATATCTCAAACATGCAAAATTTCAAAAGAAAGAGCAAACCCTCTGCTTTAAAAAACAAAAAGGTTTTATTTTAGTATCATGCATACATTTTTAAGTAAAAAAATAAAAATAAATGCAACAATTCGAGCAAAAAGCAGAGAAAATCACGTTTTTGTCAAGGACTACGTCTAGATGGCGGCGCGATGGCGGCGCGTACGGACGCAGCGGCTTACAGCTCTCGCCTTTGGTGCATTTTTGTTTGTTTTCTTTTGTGTTTTTTTTGCTTGTTGCTTCTGAGAAGCATAATTACAGTCGTCAGAACTTATTAGATATTGGATTTCAACACAAGAGTAGTCACACGCGACTTTTTTCGCACACACAATATCTGGATATCACCAGAATACCGGGATCTCCGTGGATTGTTGTCGGTCCTTGCAGGCGACGCAGAGGGCGACGGGAAGGAAAACAAAAGCGGGGCTGCCGGGCCGGCCTTCTTGTGAGACTCAGAAAACAACCACATAAGCCTCCTCTACCAAGTATGTTTCTCACTAATGCAAGATCTATGGCTCATAAAATGGACGAACTGAAGCTTTTCATCGCCGGGAATCACTACATCCGCGGCTGTTGCATTATGATGGTATCTGAGACCTGGCTTCACCCAGGATCCCCGACGCTGCAGTGCAGCTAGAGGGTCACACTCTACATCGCTGGGACAGAAACAACGACTCTGGGAAGAGCAAAGGGGGTGGTGTGTGTATATTTGTGCACAATGACTGGTCAAACAATAGTATAATTTTAGACAGTCACTGTTCTTCGGACCTGGAATTCATGACTGTTAAATACCAACCATTCTTTTTACCGCGAGAGCTAACAGTAGTGATTGTCACAGCTGTTTACATACCACCCAACGCAAATGTTAGCATAGCTCTCGCTCTCTTGCTAGATGCTATAAATAAACAGCTATGTGCTCATCCTAATGGAGTACACATTATAGCTGGAGATTTTAACCAGGCAAATTTGAAAACAGTACCTCCATATTTCTTTCAACATGTTAAATGTCCAACCAGAGGAGATTACACACTGGACCATGTGTATACCAACATTAAACATGCATATAGAGCTATTCCTCTCCCCCACCTAGGTCATTCAGACCACCTCTCTCTGCTTCTTACTTCAGCATACATCTCTTATAGAAGATGGAAAACACCCCTAACAAAAACTGTTTCTATATTGTCCGAAAATGCACTCTCTCAGCTCCAGGACTGCTTTTTACACACTGACTGGGAAGTTTTTAAACATCATGACCTGGCTGTTCACACTGAGGCGGTACTGGCCTACATCAAGTACTGTATGGACAACGTCACAGTGAATAAAATCATCCGGGTTTTTCCCAATCAGAAGCCTTGGATGACCAGCCAAGTCTATAAAGCTCCTTAAAGATCGGAAAGCTGCTTTTAGGTCAGGTGATAGAGCTCTTTACAGTGCTGCTAGAGCCAACTTGAAGAGAGGAATTAAGGATGCGAAGAGGGACTACAAAAATAAGGTACAAGATCATTTCACAGACCACGACAGGTATGGCAGGGATTCCAGCACCTAACAAACTTTAGAGGCAGCAGCTGTGCAGCTGGAAGCAGCTCGGCTCCACTAGTAGAGGAACTGAACTGCTTCTTTGCTCGTTTTGATAAACCACAGCTGCAAAATACTACATCACTTCAGTCTACAACAGAAGTAGTTAATACCATCTACCTTGTGTCAAAATGATTGATGGTGACCTTTGACCTAGCCCCGCCCCCTGCCCTTCCGGTGAAACTTCGGTGGGGTTAACCTTTGCCCTTGTTAGCGATTGATCAAGTTGACAGTTAGTTTTGTCCTATTGACCCGGGGATATGATATATCAAGTTGACAGCTAGTTTTGGATGGTTGGTTTTGCCCTATTGACCCAGGATAATAACTTTTATAACTACAGAAGATTTGGTGAAAGGCGAGGTCACGGAATCCCCCTCCCAACCAGCCCACGCATTCCTGAACGCATTGCTGGGGAAGTGTGGAGTTTTTCTAATAATGTCACATATTTTACGCTAGAGTTGAAAAGCATTGATCTTTAAAATGGTTATAAAATGTACATTTAGTCATTTACAAAATATCTTACACTAAAGTTGAAAAACATTCATTCCTTTAAAATAAATATCTTACTGAAGCAATTATTTTAAAAACAAAAAATAGTGGTGAAAAAAAGATCCCGCACGCGTTTCTCTCACAGCCCTTTGCATTTGACAGTCTCTGAGCTAAATGTGTGTGCGTGACACCCGATACCCGCATTGCTGAGCGCATTGCTGGGGACAGTGAGAAAAAAGAGTTTTAATGCCACATATCTTACACTAAAGCATTCATTCCTTTAAAATAAATATTTTAATAAAAATCTACTGATTCAATTATTTTAGATAAACAAAAATTTCACCTGGGTTGGAGAAGTAAATCTACCGCCATGTGTCTGGCCTCATGGGTATAAGGGTTTGATTTAATGGGAGTTGTGAAGGTTTTATGTTTGAACTTTGACACGGGGCTTCACAGGACATTCCAGAGGAGAGGGGATTGCTGAGGACGGTGAGTTTTTCTAATAATGACACATTTTTTCAAACTAATGGCGGTTGAAAAAGTTGAAAAATATATATAAATAATAATAAAATATAAATGATATGATTCTATCGTTCATTTTAAAAAATAAACATCTTTTCTAAATTCTTCTAAAACACAGTGCAACAATTATTTTAGTTTTAGATAAACACAAAATACAGAAAATCATCTTACATTTTCAGAGAGTTGAAGAAGTAAATCCCAACACATCATTGTCCATATAACGTATGAATGTATTTACAAAGATGCAATAAGTTTAAAGTGTTGATACAAACTATCCCCGAGTGTTTTTCCCCACACCGGCGTTTTGACAGTCTGTGATTCAGAGTCGAGGAGGGATATGTGTGTGTGTGTGTGTGTGTGTGTGTGTGTGCGTGCGTGCGTGCGTGTGCGTGCGCGAGTGTGCATGTGTGTGCGTGTGTGTGCGTGTGTGTGTGTTCAGTGAGCAGTATGAGACGTTGGGAATGTTTTTTTAGTGTTAATCTTAAAAGTTAATCTTAAAACTTTAAATTATATCTTTTAAAAATAAAAGATGTTTTAAATTAAATTCAATTAATTATTTAAAGTCTTAATAAAAACAAATATGCTACATTGATCAAAGTTTTAGATAAATAAGTTTATATATAAATAAAAAAGTATATATATATATATATATATATATATATATATATATATATATATATAAATACCTTTCATTTTCATTGTAACGGTCACCAGCTGGAGTGCCCTTGAGAGCCACCAGAGGGCACTCCAGATAGGACTACTATCACTCACAAACTACATTTCCCATAACTCACTGCCCGGACTCACCATCACTTATCACTGATCACATTCACCTGTACCTCATTCACTGATTGCATTCACCTGTGTCTCATCCTGTTAGTCTGTCTATTTATACCATGTTCATTCATTCACTCACCGCAAAGTCTTGTTTTACTGTTACTGCATTTCTGAGCGTTATTTTCCTGTGTTTGATTCCTGTATTTGACCTGTGGATTGTTTATCGTTGCTGACCCTTCTCTGCCTGCCCTGACCCTGGACTGTTTCACTGGACTCTGATTCTTCTCTGCCTGCCTCGACCCTCTGCTTGTATCTGGTTTGTCTCTGCCTGGTCTCCGTTGCCCTGTTTGCTGTTGTTGATCCCTGCCTGTTGACTACTCTAATAAATGCTGCGAATGGATCCCCTAGTGTCTGTCAATTCGTAACATTCATAGAGCCGAAGAAGTAGTTCTTTATGCATTGATACAAAAACAGTCCAAAAAGCAAACAGTTTAATTGGTCATAAACATAGCCCTCCCAGTTCCTTCAGTGATACTCTACTGGGTGAAATGAAGGCTTGGACCCTTCACAGAGACGAGAGGAGTGACAGGCCAGATGAGCCTCTGGGTACACTGTCACAGTAAAGTTAGTCTGCTTTCCAGAGTTGTATTCATACTAAAAGCATAATCTTAAAAGTTTAAATTAAAAGACTGTTTAAATCAAATCTTTAAAGTTTTTATTAAAATCGTATCTTCTATTTCTCTTCTTAGAAGACTTCTGTATGATATAAATGATTTTGCATAAATTTAACCTAAGGTATTATTTTTACTAAACAGCGTCTGTTCAAAAAATAAAATAAAAAACTGTGCTCTGGCGTCTTAGATCTTATTTATACAAAAATATTTCAAACAGTATTTTTGTCCTTTATTTTTACTAAACAGCGTCTGTTCAAAAAATAAAATAAAAAACTGTGCTCTGGCGTCTTAGATCTTATTTATACAAAAATATTTCAAACAGTATTTTTGTCCTTTATTTTTACTAAACAGTGTCTGTTCAAAAAATAAAATTAAAAACTGTGCTCTGGCGTCTTGTGTTAATAGGCCCATCTGAGAATGGCATTGGCCTTGCTTTATCTGAATCTTCAGCAGGACCTCTGTCTCAATCCAAATGCAGAGGTCGAAAAGGACACAATAAAAAACATGTGCTGCCACATAAAGCCCCTTGTTTAAGAGAAGTGTCTGAACTAATGAAAGCTATGAACATTTAAAGTGTATTACTGTGTTTATGAACATTTAAAGTGTATTACTGTGTTTATGAACATTTAAGATTTATTACTGTGTCTATGAACATTTAAGATGTATTACTGTGTCTCAAACCTTTCACCTCAGTTATATGAACTCTATACAGTTGCTAGAAACATAGCTCCTTTCTACAACAGCGGTCTTGTGAAACTAGATGCTTACTGCGCTTTGGGGAAACAAAAGCCAGCTGCATGAAAAGACTATATAAGAGGAAGAAAAGAGAAATTGCTCGCTCTTCCTTGCAGCCACCAACCTGACACACCAGCAGTTGTCAGGGGCAAGAAGCTTCAAGCCTAGCTAGTATCTATCTGTTAGTTAGTACTCATTTATGATCTGTAACAAGTATTCCTTTTTCATTTGATTATTTTAATAAATTTTGTAACATTTATTATAATCATCTGACTGGACCTTAGATCATTGAGTGCGAGTCACATTCTTCTAACCGGGCCAGAAGGACCCTTCCTGAAGAGAGCGACATCAGAGGGTGAGCATTCTTTTGAGATAAGAATAATCACTATGATATTTGATTGATCAAACAGCCTAGCCAAAGAGGCAGCATATAATATGTGTATATGTATAAGAGTATATGTATGACAATTGTTATAGTGCGAACAAGGTTGAAGAGTACCACAAAAGGTAGACTTATAATATAAAGGGGAAATCTATTATTTAATAAAAATAGAATACGAATTTATATAGACTGATCACCTAACTCTTGAGGACACGACTAAAGGATAGGCTCTTTAGTTACCGCGGGATTATATTAATATCAAGGACGGGATATTGTATAATTTGGAACGGTATTAATCGTGAAAATCCATCACATGGGGGCTCGTCGCGGGATTATGGTTAGATAATAAAGACCCGGAGCCAAAAGCGATTTTGATCAATCAAAGCTGGATGACCCGAAAAGCTTCGCTATAAATAGGGGACGCCCTATTGAAAGGAAAAGCGAAATAAACCGCGCGGCAGAACCATAAGTATCTGACCAAAACTAATAAGAATCCCTTGGTCTTGGTCTAGAAAGGGTCTTGTAAATTGCTTAAGAAAAGGAAATAAGTGTTTGTCTTAGTCTGCATTTCCAGCTGAAATGACTCAAATGACTAACAACGCGTGATAAATTTTTCCGAGAAAAAAGTACCAAGGAAGGCACTTCGGAATGGTATATAGGAGATTGCGAAATAAACAATGGAAGGGAGTTTATTTGCACCTCAGCAGCAGATGTGAGGGCCATAGTTGGACGGATTGACACAAATAGGACACCAGGAGACAAAATTAAAATCCATTTCGATCAAGGGATGGAGGTATCATACAAGCCATCTTCCCCCGCAGAGAAGGCGCAGGGATTCTCAGAATACTGAAATCAATTATTCTGATACAGAACGACCAGGTCCTAGCATCCAGAGAAGATTAGACTTCCAAGAGGCAAGCCCTGGGCCTGCATACGCAGCAGTTGCAAATGAATTAGCTCAGGCTATTAATGCAGATTGGGCATCTCACCCAGAAGGGACAGACTGGGAAGGTGAAGAAAGCGAAGGAAACCAATGGGATGAACCCATCCCACAAAGAAATAGGGTTAATCATAAGAAAGCACGACCTCTAAAGAAAGAAGGAGTAGTAGCCACGCTAGGGAACATACTGACCTAGCAGGGAGGAAAACTTTTACCCAACCGGGGCATAACCTAAAAGGAAACATCAGAAGAGCTGAGCCCGAATACATGCAGAAATTTTTCTTAGCAGCGACAGGGCTGACGGCTGATGAAATTTTAGACATGCCTAGAACTAGTTCCAAGGCTAAACGAGATATGATAGCAGAACAACAGGACGCTTGTCAAAAAGCTCTAACATTATGTCTTCGTCTGTCTCTCCCAGAAAATAGAGGTCGGAGTGGAAGGGACCCTGTTATGGGTGATATCTTTGAACTAAGAAAGGAAGTTCTAATAGAATCAAATAACCCAATATATAACAGGAGAGCAGCACCAGAAATGGTACCCCAAAATGAGCAAAATTATGAATATGATTTTAGCACAGGGGAAGAAAGTGAAGTGCCAGAGCCCCGGGAAGGATTAGGCATAAACTTAGCCAGAGTAGCAGCCTCTTCAATGAGAAAAAAAGCACTAGCAGGGAACACCCGCAGGATCAAAGGGCCCTATAGAGAGCCAGAGAGCTCGCAGGAAGAGTCTGAATCAAGTGAGTCCTATTCCTCCTCCGAAGAAACTGACCCCAGTCCAGTAAGAAAAACTAGAGCAAGACCTAAGCATACCATAATGGCCACAGAAATGGGGAAGTTTAATGGAATGAAACTCGATGCCAGAGATAACATGAGAAACTGTCAAAAAATTGTAGAATTAGGAAAAAAGCTTAATATTCATGACGAAGATATAGAGCTAATGATTTATCAACTGGTAGGGTTGGAACTAAAAATTGACGACACTTCCCTTCACAAAAACAATATTTCGGGAGTGACGGCTAAAGAGAAATATGAGAAAGGGCTGAGGGAGATCAAAAGCACTGGGGTCCTAATATTCTGTAAGAATAGAGGCGAGAGAGGTAGAAAACCAATTCAAACAGTGAAAGAACTCCTGAAGTTTGACAAGGATCTGCCAGGCCTGACCCCGCTAAAGACATGGGGTAAAGAAACTCACTATGACGAGTTACAAACTTTTGCAGTAAGATATGACAGGTGATCCAAACAGGAAGCTGAGAAAAAGGGAAAGCCAGAGTCCCAGAGTGCAACAGGCAACAGGCCACAAGGTCAAAGAAAATCAGAGAGGCTCAGAGGAGCGCAGAGCCGTAATGCCCCACAGGGGACTAAATACTTTGAAAAGCCACCAGCTCCCAGAGAACAGAGGGAATCAATCAAGCCAAGTGGCTATCAGAGAAGAAATAGATGGCGAAGCCGAGGAAGGCCAGGAAAGCCCAGTGGAGGGCAATTACAAAAGCCTGCATACTCAAAAATTAGCACCAGGCCAGATTGCTCAACTTATGTTTCAAAAGATGAATGGGACAAGATGACTCCAGAGCAGCAAAGCAGAGTCAGAGAACAAAGAGCTAGACAAAAACCAGCAGGGAGAAATTCATACAGTAATGACAAAACCAAGACAAGATCCGTGAGGTCTAATGAATTTCAGCGACAACAGAAATAGGGAATCCCCAAAGGAAAAGCAACTATCCAGTCTGACTTAATTAAAGAAATAGACGGCTTTTTCTACCTCGACTACAATGGGAGAACAATCCTATTGGATTCAGGGGCGGAAATAACTTGTCTGAACGATTTACCTAGGGATGCGGAAAAACAAGAGGGAAAAATGAGAGTGTATGGCTTTAACAAATCGCAAACACCAATCTCTTCAGACTGGTACATGTGGAAAGGTATAGCCATCATCCCTAATCAATCAGAAAATTTGATTACATTGCAGGATGCCTGTCCCATTGTCGGCGAGAGTAATAAAGACGTCTCAGTCAGATGGATGAAAATGGTTGACCTCAGGGGAGAAATTGACAGAATGGTAAAAAACACTATTCTAGACAAAGACAAAGTAAAAGAGATTCTAGAAAAACACAAAAAAGGAGCTGCCAAATTAAAAAATGATGTTGGCCTGCTGGGAAAATAATTCAAGTATGAAATAAAAGGTGGTGTGCATAGACCGCAGAGACAATACCCAATACACAAAAAGGCATTAGCAGAAATTGAAGAAACAATCAAAGAATTAAAACAGTTAGGGGTGATCAAAGAGATAGACAATGCAGTCACAAATTCCCCACTACAAGCCGTACCGAAGCCGGACCAGAGCTGGAGATTAGTTAGTAATTTTAAAGCATTAAATCGAGTGACCGAACCAGATACAAGATATCTGATAATGCAAAAGACGTAACCAATGGTTTGCCTAAGGGCCAGATACTAACAAAAATAGACTTAGCAAATGGTTTTTGGACAGTTCCATTAACTGAGGAAAGTATGGCTAAAACTGCGTTCACTTTCCAAACTAAGCACTATTGTTATACCAGACTGCCACAAGGATTCATGAATTCGCCGAAAGCGTTTCAGGCTATTGTAGTCGGACTGATGGTAGGTCTACCAGTAACTGTGTATATCGATGACCTAATCATCATCAATGATGATCCCGAAGAACACCTTAGGATAATAGACGAAGTTTTGACTAGGCTGATAAAAGCGGGTTTTAAGCCTAGTTACAAGAAGATTGAAATCGAGAAAAAGGAGGTAGACCTTTTGGGCTTTGCTACCAAAGGAGCCGACAGAGGGCTCTCAAAAACTACAAGAGAAAAATTAGAGGATTTAAGACAGAAAAGCCCAACAAGCTTGAAAGGTTTGCAGAGTTTCATGGGGCACATGAATTTTATCAGGGATCTGATACCAGGTTATGCTAAATTAGCTAAGCCACTTTATGGGGCCACAAAAGGAAATGAACTAAACTGGAACGACAAGCTAGAAAAAGTTAGGTTAGAACTAAACGATTTAGCTCTGGCCTCAGGAAAAATAGCAAGAAGGGAGCCAGATCAAAAATTGATTGTGAGTGTAGAAAACACTAAAGAAGAAATGGAACTGGTACTCTACAATGAGAAAGATAGAAAGAACCCGATCCAGTTTATGTCATACCCGAAACCCGCTAATCAGGTAAAACAGGAACCGAAATCGGCAACTGATATTTTGCCAGCATCGCTAAATGCCTGATACCAATAAAAACCTTAGCCTTAGATCAACAGATAATCGTTGAATCAAAAGGTGAAGGGATAACTCAACTGGCAAGAGAGGCGAAAAACTTAGTGAGTGAAGCAAAGAAAGTTCATCAGTTCACATGGGCTAAGTGGAGCAAGCTGCTACAAGATGCGCAGAACGTCTTCGGACAGAGTAAGACCCACAAAAAAGACAAAATAACGGAGATCGCGAAGGGGACCGTTGTTTGTTATTTTACGGACGGTTCTAAAGAGAACGATGAAACGAGGAGTCAGCACAGCAAGCTGAAGTGACTGCAGTCATAGAGGCCTTGAGGCACATGAAGTTGACACAAACAACAGCTGCAGTTTTAGTCACAGATAGCGACTATGTGTATAAAGCAGAATCAGAATCAGAATCAGAAAGAGCTTTATTGCCAAGTGTGCTTGCACACACAAGGAATTTGTTTTTGGTACTGAGGCTTCCAGTGGACATATACAAATACAATACAACAAGAAACATAATACTACAAATTATAAGAATAAAAAATCAAAATATAAATAAATGAGAATAAAAGTATCACAGTTGGGTTTTGTCAGAATAGACATTTTCAGATTTACAGATTATGAACATATTTAAAGTGTTTTGAATATTATAAATAAATCTACATATAAGTATCACCTGAGTTGTAGGGTATTGCACTAAACAGTGGGAGTATTGCACTTAAGGCATATGCCTTGGGAGGAGTGTTAACTGTTCAGGAGGGAAATGGCCTGTGGGAAGAAACTGTTCCTGTGCCGAGATGTTCTTGTGGCCAGTGATCTGAGTCTCCGTCTTGACGGTAACAGTTCAAACAGGTGGTGTCCAGGGTGAGTGGAGTCTGTGATGATTTTACCTGCTCTCTTCCTCACTCTGGAAGAGTACAGATCCTGGAGGGTTGACAGGGGGGCACCAATGATCCTCTCCGCAGTCCGGACTGTCCGTTGTAGTCTCCTGATGTCTGATTTGGTAGCTGAACCAAACCAGACAGTGATGGAAGTGCATAAGACAGACTCAATGACGGCTGAGTAGAACTGAATCAGCAGCTCCTGTGGCAACTTGAACTTCCTCAGCTGGCGAAGGAAGTACAGTCTCTGCTGGGCCTTTTTCACAATGGAGTCAATGTGATTGTCCCACTTCAGGTCCTGAGAGATGAAAGTGCCCAGGAACCTGAATGACTCCACTGTTTCCAAAGTGCTGTTCATGATGGTGAGTGGGGGGAGTGCTGGGCTTTTCCTCCTGAAGTCCACGATCATCTCCACTGTTTTGAGCGTGTTCAGCTCAAGGTTGTCATAACTGCACCAGACAGCCAGCTGTTCAACCTCCAGTCTGTAAGCAGACTCGTCACCGTTTCGGATCGGGAAATTTCAGGAGCTTGACAGTGGGGTCTTTAGAAGTGCAGTCATTAGTGTACAGGGAGAAGAGCAGTGGGGAGAGAACGCACCCTTGAGGGGTGCTCTCACCCTAACCCAGTGCTGGTGGTGAGAGTCCTGGATGTGAGTTTCCCCAGTCTCACTCGCTGCTGCCGGTCCATCAGGAAGCTGGTGATCCACTGACAGATCGAGGATGGTATGGAGAGCTGGGTCAGTTTGGCTGTGAGAAGACCAGGCATGATGGTATTGAAGGCCGAACTGAAGTCCAAAAAGAGGATCCTTGCATAAGTCCCTGGTCTGTCGAGATGTTGCAGGATATAATGCAGTCCCATGTTGACTGCATCATCCACAGACCTGTTTGCTCTGTAAGCAAACTGAAAGGGATCCAGCAGGGGTCCAGTGATGTCCTTCAGGTGGGCCAGCACCAGTCTTTCAAACGACTTCATGACTGACAGATCGAGGATGGTATGGAGAGCTGGGTCAGTTTGGCTGTGAGAAGACCAGGCATGATGGTATTGAAGGCCGAACTGAAGTCCACAAAGAGGATCCTTGCATAAGTCCCTGGTCTGTCGAGATGTTGCAGGATATAATGCAGTCCCATGTTGACTGCATCATCCACAGACCTGTTTGCTCTGTAAGCAAACTGAAAGGGATCCAGCAGGGGTCCAGTGATGTCCTTCAGGTGGGCCAGCACCAGTCTTTCAAACGACTTCATGACCACAGACGTGAGAGCGACAGGTCTGTAGTCATTAAGTCCAGTGATTTTGTTTTTTTTGGGGACAGGAATGATAGTGGAGCGTTTGAAGCAGCAGGGAACTTCACAGTGCTCCAATGATCTATTGAAGATCTGCGTGAAGACCGGGGCCAGTTGGTCAGCGCAGGCTTTTAAACAAGCAGATGAGATGCCGTCTGGACCTGAGGCTTTCCTAGTCTTCTGTTTTTTGAAGACTCGGCTCACGTCCTCCACACAGACCTTAAGCACTGACGGAACATATTGAGACATGGAAACTTAACGGCTTTTGCATTGCAAAAGGCAAAGCGTTAAAACAAGACGTTATATGGAAAGAAATTGCCGTGTTGTTAGAGGATGTGAAACCACAGGTGCTGCATCAAAGCAGCCACACGGTGCAAACAACGCCTGCCGCATTGGGTAATGCTAAGGTTGACAGATACCTCAGAGATAAGACAGTTCAGGTGACTAAAATAATTAGGGCGATCACCAAAGACAGTGAAAAGAATCTCATCGAAACTCTACATGAAGATTTAATGCATTTTTTTCTACATGGAGTTTTAAGTTTAAGCTACATGGCAAGGTACTGTAAAGCCACAGGGCTTAACATACAAAATTTGAAGACAACCTATCTAAGAGTCAGAAAGGCATGTCCAGAGTGCAGGAAAGTAATGACCAGCAGAAATAATGACTATGGGTCAATAAAAACAGAGCGAGAAAATGAAGAAATATCTATCGATTTCGCCAGACCGATCCGGCCCGCGACCAGACAAAAGAACTGTTACTTTTTAGTAATAGTGGATAATTGCTCCAATTTCCTGCAAATATATCCATGCAAACAGGCTACAAGCCTGGTAGTAGTACAAGCTTTAAATGAATGGATAAAATATCGTGGACCACCGATGAGAATCAGGGGAGACAACGCATCAAACCTGACAGGACAGGAAGTCGAGGACTACTGTAAAAGTTAAACTGATAAAAAGTGTGAAATACCAGCCCGCAAGCAATGGAATTGCGGAGGCCGCGGTTAAGAGATGCAAGGAATTTTTTTTAAAGAACGAAAAACTAGGTTTTTGGGACGAATTGATTGACCGCTGCACTCATTTTCTAAATTACAGAATCAGACCAAGTGAACTCAAAATTGAGGATCAGCCCGAACAAGGAAATTTTAGCTCCAATCCGTTTAAGGTAGGCGATCAAGTAATTATATTACATAAGGTCAGAGGAAAACGATTTAAACATAAAGCAGGAACTGTTGATACAGTAACCAAAATCACATCGAATACCAGTGTGGAGTTGGAAAATAACGGCATTTGGTCATGTCGGGACATAATAAAAGCATACTGAAGCAGGTGGTATTTGAGTCCATTATCGAGTCTAAGACAGGATGGGTACAATGTCAAAATGAAGCATACGCACTTCTAAGGGTGAAGAAATGGCATGAGGGTTGCCCTGATGGTACCAATAGCAAATTGATACCCTTCACGAGTTGTTGCATTTGTGAAATGAGTGACGTGACCCAGTTGCTTTGGGAAGGCCCGAATGAGGATCGGCCAAGCAAAGAAAGTTTGAGACAGTCCCTCATGAAAGAGGGCCAAAACCTTTTTTCCTGGTATAATCCAGAAGGGAAAATAGGGCACTGTGAACTTGGGGAAGTCACAGTGTGTGGAAACTGCAGACTAAGCAAACAGATGTGGGTCATCCAGAAGATACAACTGGGAACAACCAGCTGTGTCTGCCGAACCTGTAATCTATGTAAAGAGAAACTTATTTTACTAGGTTCGAAGTGTTCCTGCACGTTTAGAGAGTCTAAACTGGAACTGTGTAACAGATGCGATAAGCTAGAAGAGCGGAAGTGGGTGCAGACTGTCAGTAAGAAAGAAGTCTGGCTGACCCAAAAATCGAAGTTAGCTATGGGTTGTGTTTCCCAAGGTATGGTTATGACCTCGTGGGTTAGCAATCCAATTCCTCTAATGGAAGAGGAAGACAGAACTTGGCTATTTCGATATTGTAACTTGTCAGGACTGTATAGTCCATCCCATACAGACCCTCTGGAAGAAGGATCTGTTTTGGGCCAGATTGTGGGACAAATTACTTGCTTGAATGCGTAGGAGAAAATCATCTCACATAATCTAAATGACCCAGACAAAACTATTTTGGTGAAAAGAGAGGGCCAGTATGAGAGCAGCACAGCCGAACAGTTCATAATCAATGAGATTAAAGACATTCACTTCAACATAGAGAGACATAACTGGGAAACTAGAACATGGGAACAAGGGGTCTGTGAAACCGACCTAACCATGATGTCTAGAAGTCAGATTATTATGACTAAGGAAGCTTGGTACAAAATCAAGTTTGATGAAAAGAGTGCATCTGTGCTGATGAGAATGACGGTGAATCTCTGTTGCACCAGAGGTTTTATTGGCATAGGATTTGGCATACAAGGCATGAAAATTGCCTGGAAAACGGAAAATAAACCAAAAAAGGAAAGAGTTCGGGACTGGCTGCTCAAAATCACACATAGGGAAAGATAGGCAACACTCTGCTTTCTTTCTCACAGCAAAAATGACTAGAGGGGGAAGGAGAGGACGAAAGCTGAAAGAGAAGTACAAAAGACTCCATTAGGACAACAGGAAGAAATGCCAGGAGGTCATGGCGTGGATAAGTATGACTTTCATCCTCGTAATAGTCATTTTGGCTGGATTCGGAACAACAGAAACAGAAAACGTCTATACGGTATATCCTTGTATCAAAATTGAAAAGATAACTAAATTACACTGCTATAACCAAACAATAATGAATAAAGGTTCGGCTCTGATTTTAGCAGGAGTACTTTATAACCCTGAGAATAATGCTAATTTGATGAGAAACTGGATAACTGATATAGACCCCAAATACTGGAATTGTACCAATAATGGAAGCTTCCTAAATTCGGTTATAGATTATGGCCCCACGGTGGAGAAAGGGAAAACCATAATGAAGTGGAGCAAATTAGAAGTGCTAAATCAAACCCATGTGTTGCTGAAGGGACAAAGGATAAATGATACTGGAGCCAGAAACATTAGCCTGAGGAATTGTGACTTAGTGTGGTGGAACTATGTATATGGGAAAACAATCTCCACATTAGAATGGAACTGTGAGACAGGAACAGCAGAAATAAAAAGACTAAAAGTATTAGTAGGAAGGAGTCAAAATAAATTAGAGATAACAGACAATTCCCAGGAAATTGGAGACCAAGGAAATGAAACCACCTAAGCCAGGGCTAATGAAATATGCAGCTCAACGTGCAGGGCCCAAACCAGTTGACCGTTGGATTTGTATGCGTGAGTTTCAGGATAAAGTCCTCATTAATTCAATACACAAAAATAAACCTGTAATCCCTGCAGAGAACGCAAACTGGATAAAGTGCTACAACAAGCCTAGAGCCACCCCCATGTGTGAAGATATTCAAAGATGCTCATGGATAGGTAAGTGTCACGGTTCACCGGCGATCTCTGCACTACATTCCCCAGAATCCTTTGGCACACCTGCATTCACTCTCCGCTGAATTATCACCCGCACCTGTTCCCAATCAGCTACCTCGTCACCAGCCCTATAAAACACTCACGCACACCCCAGTCATGGTCAAGCCTCCAACAGGAGAAGACCATTACCACGATCCCCTGAAGTTTCCAAGTCTGCCAAGAAGATCCGTCACGTAACTATACCCACCTCTGAAAATACTCACCTTTGTCTCCCTGCCTCCAGTATTCCTGCCTGGTTCCCCGTTTCCCGAGTCCTGCCATCTAAACCAAGTGATCCACGTGTCCACCGAGATTTCCTTGTTCCTCCCTGGATCGGACACAGAACAGTATTCATCTCACTGTAAATAAACTCACGTTTGCTTTCACTTATCTCCGCCTCTGGGTCTTGTATCCTGACAGAAGGCTTGACCATAACCGACAAAGATGATTTACGAACTCTGTGTTCCACAAGATGGCCGGTCTCTAGAGGATTATGCAGGGATTTATCTTCATCTTTTCCAGAACCTGAAATTGAATGAGGAAGCTCTCACATATGAGTTCTGGAGTGGGCTGGATGATATTCTCGCCCAGCAACTGCTGTTGGGAGATCTCCACCTCCCTTTGGTGGAATTCATGGACCGCACGCTGTGGGTGTGTGGGTCTTCATTCACCGTGGGAGATATCCAGCACGATCTCCACATTCAGCCCAAAATCCACGTCAGCCCCGCCAAGCCTGCTTTCCACGTTGGTCATCCCAAGCCTGCACGCCACATCACGGCAACCTTCAACCCAGCCATCAGGTCAGTTCATGGACTTCCAGGATCGATTTCCAGCCTGGCCGATCTCCCGCTGATGTCACTGCGTGGTTCCAGATGGGCCATCAAGCCAAAGTCTCGTCCCACAGAGCCTTCCCCGCTGATCCCGTTCAGTCCAGCGCCCTCTTGCTCTCGGAAACGGAGAGCACCACACAGTGCCCAAAGACCAGTCCTGAGTTTCCTTCGCCACTGATTCAACCCAGCCCAGATCTTCAAGTTGCGCCCACAGAGCCAGAGCCAGTCTTCGAGCGAGAGCCAGAGCCAGTCTTCGAGCGAGAGCCAGAGCCAGTCTTCGAGCGAGAGCCAGAGCCAGTCTTCGAGCGAGAGCCAGAGCCAGTCTTCGAGCGAGAGCCAGAGCCAGTCTTCGAGCGAGAGCCAGAGCCAGTCTTCGAGCGAGAGCCAGAGCCAGTCTTCGAGCGAGAGCCAGAGCCAGTCTTCGAGCGAGAGCCAGAGCCAGTCTTCGAGCGAGAGCCAGAGCCAGTCTTCAAGCGAGAGCCAGAGCCAGTCTTCGAGCGAGAGCCAGAGCCAGTCTTCGAGCAAGAGCCAGAGCCAGTCTACGAGCAAGAGCCTGAGCCCGTCACCTGCCCGCCAGAGACTGAACACGCCACACTTGAGTCTGCTCTGGAGGACACAGCGCTCTTTGTGGTGTCCATAGCTGTTTTGTGTGTGTGGGCAACACACACATCAGCTACAGCCCATGAATCCAGTTCCGAGTCCCATGATGTGCTGGTTCCGTCCAGTTCCGAGTCCCATGATGTGCTGGTTCCGTCCAGTTCCGAGTCCCTTGATGTGCTGGTTCCGTCCAGTTCCGAGTCCCATGATGTGCTGTTTCCGTCCAGTTCCGAGTCTCATGATGTGCTGTTTCCGTCCAGTTCCGAGTCCCATGATGTGCTGGTTCCGTCCAGTTCCGAGTCCCATGATGTGCTGGTTCCGTCCAGTTCCGAGTCCCATGTTGTGCTGGTTCCGTCCAGTTCCGAGTTCCATGATGTGCTGGTTCCGTCCTGTTCCGAGCCCGCTGATCCTGCACCAGAGCCCACTGATCCTGCGCCAGTCCTGCCCAGCCCAAGACCCTCTTTGCTGCCTGATCCCCCCTTTCTTGTCAATTTCCCCATTAAAATTTTGGGGGGGCGCATACCCGAGGGGTCCTCACCGCCATGGCCATCCGAAGGGTCCTCGCCGCCATGGCCACCCGAAGGGTCCTCACCACCTTGGCCACCCGAAGGGTCCTCGCCGCCATGGCCACCCGAAGGGTCCTCACCACCATGGCCACCCGAAGGGTCCTCGCCGCCATGGCCACCCGAAGGGTCCTCGCCGCCATGGCCACCCGAAGGGTCCGTTCCACCCTGGACGCCCGAGGGTCCGACAGCTCCGCCCTGGACGCCCGAGGGTCCGACAGCTCCGCCCTGGACGCCCGAGGGTCCCACAGCTCCGCCCTGGACGCCCGAGGGTCCCACAGCTCCGCCCTGGATGCCCGAGGGTCCCACAGCTCCGCCCTGGACGCCCGAGGGTCCCACAGCTCCGCCCTGGACGCCCGAGGGTCCCACAGCTCCGCCCTGGACGCCCGAGGGTCTCACAGCTCCGCCCTGGACGCCAGAGGGTCCCACAGCTCTGCCGTGGCCACGCCCACAGCCTGCTCCGCCGTGGCCACACTCACAGCCTGCTCCGCCGTGGCCACACTCACAGCCTGCTCCATCACGGCCACGCCCACAGCCTGCTCCGCCGTGGCCACAATCCGCAGCCGTTTCCACCCTGGTCCCACGAGCAGCCAGCTCCGCCCTGGAGGCTTCCTGTCCTGTGCAACCACGCCCTCGTCAGCCTCCAGGGCGCCCACCCTCCCACCCCTTTGGATGTTATACGGCGCAAGGACGCGCCTTCGGAGAGAGGGGGGGTACTGTCACGGTTCACCGGCGATCTCTGCACTACATTCCCCAGAATCCTTTGGCACACCTGCATTCACTCTCCGCTGAATTATCACCCGCACCTGTTCCCAATCAGCTACCTCGTCACCAGCCCTATAAAACACTCACGCACACCCCAGTCATGGTCAAGCCTCCAACAGGAGAAGACCATTACCACGATCCCCTGAAGTTTCCAAGTCTGCCAAGAAGATCCGTCACGTAACTATACCCACCTCTGAAAATACTCACCTTTGTCTCCCTGCCTCCAGTATTCCTGCCTGGTTCCCCGTTTCCCGAGTCCTGCCATCTAAACCAAGTGATCCACGTGTCCACCGAGATTTCCTTGTTCCTCCCTGGATCGGACACAGAACAGTATTCATCTCACTGTAAATAAACTTACGTTTGCTTTCACTTATCTCCGCCTCTGGGTCTTGTATCCTGACAGTAAGATGATTTGGCCTAGCAACAAAGGTAGATCCACAATTGATCACAAAAAGCAGTGTGACCATAAATTAGACCAGAAAAAGAAGGTCTGGTACTGTGTCATAAAAGCTGACGCCCCATGGGATCAGACGCTCATGGAAAAATATGAGAATGAAACCATTAGCATGTGGCACCAATGGATTACAAGTAATTATAATTTTACAGAGGGAACCAGTAGTGAAATAGATAGGACTACATGTACCGTGAAAGCCACGCTTGAAGAAAAGAAAAGAGCTAATGGCAATTACAGACACCCATACACTCTCGAGTATTTCCCCGAACTCAGGGATTCCAGTACAAATACTAGACATCTTGGGGCTGATGCACTATGTTAGAACAAAAGTCAAAGACCAACAATATAGAAGTGCTCTTTTACTATATATGCTGCAAGGAGGGGAAGCCCTTAAGTATAATACTATTAGTAAAACGGAAAATGGGTATGTAAGATATCACGGTAGGTTCCAAGGCGTAAAATATAACGGCACAGGAGAAAAAGAAAATAATCTTGTGTGGCCAGTGCATATAAAATATCTGAGCTCATATAAAATTCCTAACTCGTATAAGCAACAATCCATAGGTCAATGGGAAAGCGGATATTATTTGAAAGTATCTGATCCTGATAGCTACTCATGGGGAACTCGTAGTAGACTATACATCAGGCCTACCCAAGGAAGTTTTGCTAAAAGATGGAATGTAACTGACTGGTACGGGGGACCATGCACACGGCAGAGCACGATCATAGAGATAGTCAGAAGTTCCAAAGGGAAAAGACTAGGCTACGAATTAAATCAGGGGTGTCCAAACTCGGTCCTGGAGGGCCACTGTCCTGGAGAGTTTAGTTCCAACTTGCCTCAACACACCTGCTTGTAAGTTTTTAGCATGCCTAATGACCTTCAACAGCTAATCAAGACTGTCAGAAACCATATGTCCTGCAGCTATGAGGCTATAGAGGGCAATCAATGGAAACACGAGAATTTGAGGGTAACCCCATTTATTCTGAAACAAATGGTAGGAGAAACTCAAATGAGAAAAATGTGCTTTGGTCCCATACCTTAATTATCTAAGTGACTGGAAAGATTTATAACATCCTGTAGATGACTTTCTAGAAGGCGAAAGCATGGGAGGACATTGGATACTTAGGATAGACCTCTGGACAAAAACCAGAGGTCCCTCAGACATAACTTTAACACAATTGATTAAAAAAGTAGTGAAAAAAGCTTTTGAAGACATGGGAAAGAAAATCAAGGAAATAGCCCAAAGTGTTTGGAACGTACTGCTAGACATATGGTCTATATTAGAAATAGTGTTATACTGTGTCGGGGGAGTAATACTAACCATTGTGATATTAGGTATACTGATAAAAGTGTTAAATGTAGGTGTTAGGGTTAGGTTAGACATATGGTCTATATTCGAAATAGTGTTATACTGTGTCGGGGGAGTAATACTACCCATTGTGATATTAGGTATACTGATAAAAGTGTTAAATGTAGGTGTACGTTGCAGACAGCTAAGCCAACTAGCCAATCAGGCTAGGTACAGGAAAATCCCCCTGACGGTTGATTATTCAGAATCTGAAAACGACAGTGAGGGGGAGGAGCTTATAGCTAATACGAGAATCTAAAAAATGCAAGCTTGAAGTATTGCTTCACTCATCTGCTGGCCACAGTTGACTGAACTGATACAACAAGCAATAGATCTCGGAAAACCAGATCAATGGCATCATCGCTTGAACCAAACTCCTGGGGAAATGATTCCAATCTGACTGAACCCACTTGCTCCAATCCGCCGGTAAATAAATCTCAAATTATAATTTATGATATTATTCTAGGCCTATATTGGCTAGTGATGATAATGGGATTAAGGGGAAAATGGCAAATTCCAATTGCAATCTGTCACATAGCCATGTACAATCTACGTAAAGGGCTAAATCTGGCAGGAATATTAATTGGGCAAGTGGTAAAAAGCCAGAGAATGAAGTCCATTTTTGGAACTCGAGGCTTGATAATTCTGGAAATCCTCAATATAATACTCACCATATGTGTTATGGTACAGTATTATCTTGGGATCAGTTATATGAAACATGTAGGATTCTGCTCTACCCTGCTGGTAATTCTTTATCTGATTATATTAGCTACCAGAAGAGTAGAAGCAGGAGGAATAACAATGGTTATCTACATAATAGGAGTAATGACAGTCGCATTGGCAACTATAATGACAGCCGAATATTATGATGATCCAAGAATGTTTTGCATAGCCATGATGATTGTTATCAACGACTGGTTCTATCTGACGAAACTGATAAAAGCTATTAAGCAAATGCCTCAGCATAGAATTTACAATTCCTTCTGTAACATCCAATTAGAATTCCACAACTGGACGACTGAAGAGAAGACAAGTAGATGGAAATGGAAACCTGAAGACTAGAAGTGAAAATTATAGGGGTTGTGCTATGTGCATTAATTACAGCAGAGGTTTAAAGATAAGATGCTATTTTAGGGATCAATGGGCAGATTTGTGTTTCGATTGTGCTTTACTATATAGGGTAACCATGGAAGAAATTGGGGAATTAGTTATGACCCATCGAAACGGAAGAATGGATGTTAATGGACCCTGTGTGTCCAATAGCTTCCTCAAGTGGTGTCAACGTATGGAATTGAGGGAATGTGAAGCCAGTAAAATTATACCCATACAGGTGGGCTCTAAGAATAGTTACACAGCCAAAACATATCACCTCGAGCCGAGAGTGTACCTAAAGAAAACTGGCACTGGAACTCCCGAGTTGATCATAGGGAAAATTTTTAGAAGAAAATTCTGGGATCACATGATGGATGATTTCCAGTATGAATATAGGTGTGTTTATGTTCCCGCAGAAAGTCCTCATACAAGAGGCTCCTGGACAATGGGCAGTGGTACCTTTATCCCAGGAAATTGCGGACCTTGGCACAATCTTTGCTATCAACCAGCACAATTTCAACCAGCACAATATCAATATCAATATATATCAACCAGCACAAACAATATCAACCAGCACAAACCTCTGCGGCGGTGTTGCAACAATCTACAGAGATATCCTTAATGTTACTCAGAAAACTCGTCATAGGTTTAATTCGTTTGAAGTGCTTGTGCTAAATGTTACGCTCTTAGATGTAAGAAAAAAATCCCTATTATCTCTAGCATTGGCTACCGTATATAGACCTCCAGGACCTTACGCCAATTTCCTAAAAGAGTTTGCTGACTTTCTATCAGATCTTTTGGTCAACGTCGATAAAGCATTAATTGCTGGAGATTTTAACATACACGTAGATAATTTAAATGATGCGTTAGGGGCTGCGTTTACAGATTTATTAAACTCCTTCGGGGTCAAGCAAAACGTCACCGGACCAACTCATCGTCTTAATCATACACTCGATTTAATTATATCATATGGAACCGATCCAACCGATATAGATATCATTCCACAAAGTGATGATGTCACTGACCACTACTTGGTAACTTGCATATTACGCACTGCTGTAATATGTCATGAAGCGCCACGTTATCGACCAGGTAGAACAATTCGTCCATCCACCATAGATCATTTCTCAAATAGCTTATCTGATCTGTCTCAGCTGCTGCCTGAACCCAAACAAACAGATGAATTAGACGAACTAACTAGCACTATGAGCACCATTCTCTCTAGAACATTGGATATTGTTGCACCCATTAGATTAAAAAAGGTCAGAGAAAAACGTATAGCACCATGGTACAATAATACTACATATGTTTTAAAGAGAGAAACCCGTAATTTAGAGCGTAAATGGAAAAAAACTAATTTAGAGGTCTTTAGAATCGCGTGGAAAGACAGTATGTCACTTTATAAAAAGGCACTTAAAACGGCCAGGGCTGAGCACCTCAGCAAATTAATAGAAAACAACCGAAATAATCCAAGGTTTTTATTTAATACCGTGGCTAGACTAACAAATAAACAGACGTCGTCTGAACAAAATACCTCGTTACAGTTTAGTAGTAATGATTTCATGAACTTCTTCACCGAGAAAATTGAAAGCATCAGAATCAAAATCGGAAACGTTCGATCTTTGCTCGCGCCTTATAAGTCGGCCGCAATTATCACCCCGCAAGAACAATTACAATGCTTTACAACCATAGAAAAAAAAGAGTTAAATAAACTTATCACTTCATCTAAAACAACAACATGTTTATTAGATCCTATACCAACTGAACTACTGAAAGAAGTGTTACCTATAGTGGAAGAGCCTCTTCTCAATATTATTAACTCATCTTTATCTTTAGGTCATGTTCCAAGAACGTTCAAGCTGGCAGTTATAAAACCTCTTATTAAGAAACCACAATTAGATCCAAATAATCTAGCAAATTACAGACCCATTTCGAATCTTCCATTTATGTCAAAAATATTAGAAAAAGTTGTGTCCGCTCAACTCTGCTCTTTCTTGCAAGAAAACGACATCTATGAAAAGTTTCAGTCTGGATTCAGGCCACATCATAGCACTGAAACTGCGCTTGTTAGAATCACAAATGATTTACTTTTAGCTTTGGACCAAGGCTGTATCTCAGTACTAGTTTTACTTGATCTTAGTGCTGCGTTCGATACTATAGATCACACAATACTCTTAGATCGACTACAAAATTACACTGGTGTTCAAGGACAAGCATTAAGCTGGTTCAGGTCATACTTATCTGACCGCTACCATTTCGTCTACTTAAATGGAGAAAAATCGATTATAACTTCGGCAAACTATGGAGTGCCGCAGGGATCTGTGTTAGGCCCTTTATTATTCTCAATATATATGCTGCCACTTGGTAATATTCTAAGGAAACATGGAATTAGTTTCCATTGTTATGCTGATGACACTCAAATATATATTTCATCAAGGCTAGATGAATACGCTAAATTATCCAAATTGACAGATTGTGTTAAAGATATAAAAGATTGGATGACGCGTAATTTTCTTTTATTAAATCCAGACAAGACAGAGGTAATACTTATCGGTTCTAAAAACCGTCCACAAAACCTTTCACAGCACGACTTTAACATAGTAGGATGCCCTGTTACTTTATCCGCTACAGTAAAAGACCTGGGTGTTACATTAGACTGCATCCTGTCTTTTGAAAGCATATTTCATATGTTACAAAACTGCCTTTTTCCACCTTAGAAACATTGCTAAGCTACGTAATATGCTATCAGTCTCTGATGCAGAAAAGTTAGTTCATGCATTCATGACCTCGAGACTAGATTACTGTAATGCTTTATTAGCTGGTTGTCCTGCATCTTCAATAAACAAGCTACAGTTAGTCCAAAATGCAGCCGCTAGAGTTCTTACTAGATCAAGAAAATATGATCATATAACACCGATTTTATCATCACTTCATTGGTTACCTATAAAGTTCCGTATTAAATACAAGGTATTGCTTTTGACTTATAAAACTCTAAATGGTTTAGCTCCAGTCTATTTAACGGATCTTCTATCGCCTTACAATCCATCGCGCTCTTTAAGATCACTAGATTCGAGGCTTCTGGTCATTCCTAGGATATCCAGATCCACCAAAGGAGGCAGAGCATTTTCACATTTAGCTCCGAAGCTCTGGAATAGCCTTCCTGATATTGTTCGTAGCTCAGACTCGCTCTCCCAGTTTAAAACTAGATTGAAGACGCATCTATTTAGCCAGGCATTCATATAAATTTTTTCATCTTACAGTTACTGTAAATTCGGCCTCTAGTTCATAAACGCCAGAGGAGAACTGGCCCCCGACTGAGCCTGGGTTCTCCCAAGGTTTTTTTTTCTTCATTGGGTCATCTGATGGGGTGTTAGGACACCATTAGGTCACTGGATGGAGTTTTTCAGTTCCTTGCCACTGTTGCCTTTGGCTTGCTCAGTTGGGGATATTCAAATTAATTAACCAATCATACCATTGATCAGCTCTACCAAACTTGGATGTCTTTTTTCCAGTAATAAACAAACATTTTTAAGTTCTTTTGATTGATACTGTGAAGCAGCTTTGATACAATCTGTATTGTGAAAAGCACTGTATAAATATATTTGACTTGACTTGACAATTTGGAGAAACTAAAGAAGACCTGGAGATTCAAACACGAGTTCCGATGGTGGCCAGTGTACAGTCAATGGTACCGGCAAGAGGTAACACAGGGATTGATGAGATGGTGTTTCCTCTCGGGGATGACCCATGGTCAATTTAAATCCCTTAAAATTATGATGTGTAAACCAATTGGCCATCGCCTGTATGAAGTAGAATTTGACTGCATCACACCTAGTGTATACTCTACTGCTTTTGTTGACACAATGGATAAACTTGATAGAAATTTTCAATATGACAGTAGTCAGAGATTGAGCAAACCAAAAGTCAAACCTAATAAAAAGAGAGAACCCCAAAGCTCGGTCAATGCCAAGAGGGGGTGTGTTAATAGGCCCATCTGAGAATGGCATTGGCCTTGCTTTATCTGAATCTTCAGCAGGACCTCTGTCTCAATCCAAATACAGAGGTTGAAAAGGACACAATAAAAAACATGTGCCACCACATAAAGCCACTTGTTTAAGAGAAGTGTCTGAACTAATGAAAGCTATGAACATTTAAAGTGTATTACTGTGTTTATGAACATTTAAAGTGTATTACTGTGTTTATGAACATTTAAGATTTATTACTATGTCTATGAACATTTAAGATGTATTACTGTGTCTCAAACCTTTCACCTCAGTTATATGAACTCTATACATGTGGGACTCATATCCTCCAAGCAGTTGCTAGAAACATAGCTCCTTTCTGCAACAGTGGTCTTGTGAAACTAGATGCTTACTGCGCTTTGGGGAAACAAAAGCCAGCTGCTTGAAAAGACTATATAAGAGGAAGAAAAGAGAAATTGCTCGCTCTTCCTTGCAACCACCAACCTGACACACCAGCAGTTGTCAGGGGCAAGAAGCTTCAAGCCTAGCTAGTATCTATCTGTTAGTTAGTACTCATTTATGATCTGTAACAAGTATTCCTTTTTCATTTGATTATTTTAATAAATTTTGTAACATTTATTATAATCATCTGACTGGACCTTGGATCATTGAGTGCGAGTCACATTCTTCTAACCGGGCCAGAAGGACCCTTCCTGAAGAGAGCGACATCAGAGGGTGAGCATTCTTTTGAGATAAGAATAATCACTATGATATTTGATTGATCAAACAGCCTAGCCAAAGAGGCAGCATATAATATGTGTATATGTATAAGAGTATATGTATGACAATTGTTATAGTGCGAACAAGGTTGAAGAGTACCACAAAAGGTAGACTTATAATATAAAGGGGAAATCTATTATTTAATAATAATAGAATACGAATTTATATAGACTGATCACCTAACTCTTGAGGACACGAGTAAAGGATAGGCTCTTTAGTTACCGCGGGATTATATTAATATCAAGGACGGGATATCGTATAATTTGGAACGGTATTAATCGTGAAAATTCATCGCAGTCTTAGATCTTATTTATACAAAAATATTTCAAACAGTATTTTTGTCCATGCCACATGAAACATGTTGTCAAAGCTTGTCACAATGTGTTTGTTTGTTTTTGTTATGTTTTGTTTTGTTTTTAAGAAATCTTTTAAAATGTTATCATTTGTTGATGCGACAGCTTGTCTGTTGGAACAGCCTTTGGGGGGAGCTGATGATACTCTATAGCAGGAAACATGCCCTTTGACCTCCTCCATTTTGGAGGCTTTTTGTTAAAGACCATACAATTTAGTCCTTAAAGGTACTTTGTGTAGGAATTTCTCCCATCTAGCGCCTCGCTTTTTCAAAAGCGTGTTGCAACTACAGTAACCATTATGTACCGAGAAGCTACGACATGTCTTCCAATAGCACTTCATCGAGTTTAAAGCAACACTATGTCGTTTTTCAACCTTCATTATATATTTCCAAGACCCTTGAGATGGTACATCGACTTGCAATAGCACAAAAAAAAACTACAAAATTCGACTGCTTTACGGCATACGTCACTTCCCCCACCACCCCAACTTCCTCAAATTCTGACGTGAGAGCCCAACTAGCTTTTGATACCCGTCTGTATGTTGTTGTCATGACCGAAGCAACAACTAAAAGAAAGAAGGCAAAGGTTTTGTCAGAGGAGACTAAAAGAAGAAAAAGGGAGAGTGACAAATGAAAAGACCGGACGAGGATCACTATTGGAGGGAGAGCAAGACAGTTTGAAGTCGGTGAGAGTGTGCGCGCGTGCGACCGGTGTGGTGCCGAATTCTGACCCCCGCCAAATTATTACCCCCCTAGTATGGTAGGTTTAGGATTAGTTGTGGGGGAGGGGTTAGGATTAGGGGTGGGGTGGGGTTAGGATTAGACAATCAGATACTGATTTCAACGAGGGGGGTAATAATTTGGCAGGAAGTCGAAATTCGGCACAAAACCGGCTCTCTCTGTCTATGCTCGTTCTTTCAGTAACATGCACCCTGTCACAAGCGCAGCAGTCAGTCATCTATAAAGTGTTTATAAATAAATCAGGGAGTCAGGGAGCTGACTACCACGCAAAATGTAAAAGGCTGAATAACATGGCCTGGCCATGTTACAGAATCTTTCTGTTCCTTCATTTATCTTCAGGAATCAAGTAATGCTAGTAGAGTAACGAATTATCAATCTGGTAGCTACACTAACATGCTACTGTCAGGGATCAGAGATGAATCAGACAAGATGGTAAGTTTAGTGCTTTTATTGTGCAGTACAGATCGCAGTCGGAGATAACAGGTGAGATACCAATGACACAGAAACATAAAGGAAGCTTAGCTGTGGTTAATGTCCTTTTCTCTCTTTCTCTCTCTTGCAGGTGACTTGATGGTGGTTCGGTGCAGATGGACAGGTCTTGACAGAAGGAATGCAGGTAAGTAACAGGTAGGTGATCGGGGAGTCTGTGAGCCATGGAATGACGAGACCAGACAAGTGATTGCAGTGAGAGTGAATGTTTTATAGACCATGTGGGTGATGGGACACAGGTGATGGTGATTAGTAATCAGGGGATAATAAACGGGGAAGTGTCTGATTGGGTGAAAGGGAATGAGTGGGCGGTGATGATGATCGTAGTGGAGATGGAATCCTGACAGCTAGTTTACGATGGTTATAATAAATAATCTTTCAGGATAACTATCCTAATGTCTGCAGGCTGATAATCATGTTTGTTTATTTATTTTTCCGGTGAAAGTGTCTTGCCTCAGACTATAATGCAAATCGATTTTCAAATTTGCAGATTCATCTATGGTAGCTTGATATTATAATATTGACGATATATGGCTATTACCTACCACACAAACATTGAATTGAATTAGCATATCCGTTATGTAAAACAGTAGACAATAGGCTACTATAATGGCACAGGCTTGTAAATGTGAGCTACGCGATCTTTTGACGTTTGAAAAAAATAAAACCCATGAAATTATATTCATATGACATGCTGAAATATATGCCAATGTACCTGGGATGAAGACATTTCACACGCAACGCTGGCAATCTGCCCACGAGAACTCAAGACAGTATCGGCTTGTCAACAAATGCACACGTGTATCGCCTGGTGTAACCATGACAGATTTTACGACAGTAGTTGAAGACAATACTGTTTCCCAACTGTAGGGGGACCCCGAGAGCAAAAACCGCAAAAACGACATAGTGTTGCTTTAACTATACATGTTCTACTGTTATGCTGCCTATATCATGAATTAAACAATCAAGCAATGAAAAAAGCGTGTAATTTAGACCATAACATTGACTTACCTGTCGAGAAGAAAGCAAGACTCCAGCGTCCCTTTCGAAGTCTTGCTCCTTCATTAGCTCTATCCACCTGCGAAAAGCTAATATTTACCCTCGTTTTGAATTTGCCGGTCACGTTTACTTTTAAATATAATGTTTATGCTTTTTGGTTACGAGGATTGCATTATGAAGTAACGTGCAGTGCAGCCTTTCAAATTTACCGGGGGAGTGACCAGCGACTCTCACTGACCTCCTTGGGTGCTTCAGCGGGGTTCAGTCAGCCGGCTCTGAATGAAAACGAGTTGAGGTAGGCTTGTGCTTTTTGTCCCTCTCTGCTATTATAGTTTTTCAAGATGGCGGAACGACATGGAGGTCTCCATGGACTTACCCGTCCCATGTAAATAAAGATAAGAAATTCTTCGCTTATGAGGATAAGTCAGATCATTGGCAGAGCTAATTCGCTTACGAGGATAAGTCAGATCATTGGCAGAGCTAATTTTACACCAATGAGATCATATTTATGAATAAAGACATTGATTTTAGCTAATAAAATACTTTTTTTTAAAACTACTGTACCTTTAATTTCAGATGTGTAAATTACAAAATAGCATTTTTCAACCCAGTGAATCTACACAAGGGAGTTCTTCAGAAGTCCTAACGTCAGGGGTCAATGGGTCCCCTGAGAATATTTAATTTCCCTTAAAAACCAAAAGATTAAGTTTAATGATGCTAGTATCCAGATAAATGACGCTAGTTATCAAATACTGTATTATACTTTTTCAAAGGATAATCTAGCTTTAAAGTTAGAATAAAACATTAAAACCAAACATATCTTCATACCTGTTGTGTTCTGACGCAAGACCATTAACTGATCCAGACATAGCTTAACTAAAAGAAAATAATATGGAAGTCATTATCAAACTTTAATTAAACCATATTTTATTTGTTAATATTATGGTTTCATACTGATTTAAAGTTTTTGTTATTAACCTTTATTTTTTACATCCGGCACAAATAAAAGAGATGTATGAGCTAATAATGTTCCCTGACCCCAAATAAACAGATAGTGGAATGTTCACAAGCTACAATTAGATATTCTCCAGCTTAGTATGTGTGTAAATAGTTGTGTTTAAATGTTTGGGTGTAATTAACACACCAATATATTTTGTCACACCGTAGCGATGCAAAGTACCACCCTCTTGTAAAGACAATGGCCTAACTTTAAAACATAATCTTTATACAGGAATCACACGTGCCCAAAACATCCATGTAAGATTCAAAAGACCAAACCACCAAGAAAAGAGGGATGAAAAGCATCCCAAATTTAGATGACTATATGATCATACAAACTTAAATGATATTGAATATAATATCAAGTATCAAGTATACTTATGCAGTTATATGATAAAACAACAGTTAAGCTAATGAATTGCCTTTGATAAGCGGTATTTTTACGTGTAAGGTGGGATGATTCATTTTTATTCCGTCCACACCAATACTTTGACACCAGAGTTTTAGGTCTGATCCAGAAAACAGACGGTAAGCAGTAAGTTATGAAAACATGTGGTAAGCAGTTTTTGGCCCCTTCATCAAAATGTTTTAACATATCGTAAATTTCAATTGTTTGATAAATTATCTAACGATTATACCTAATTATAAACAGTTATATGTGAAACAAGCTCAGTCGCATTAGAGTTGGATTCTTGTTTATATTGAACATTGTTATTTGAACCGCATGTTTAACAGCGCTATTTTAACAACACTATCGTAACACTTATCGTATCGCCGGGTGTAATTGTAATGTTTTGTATGGTGTTTTCTTTACACTTTCCCCTGGATATCTGTTTTCCTACAGTTAGCGGTAATGTTAGTGAAGTCAAGGTCTTCTCTTTCTTCATATACGACAGTATTCACATGAATTGGCTTGATTTAAACCATCATCTTCACTTGAGACATTTACAATATATTATTATACCATCCTAGTTTTTAAATAGCGCTTAAATGTATAATTTAACCCTTTATTCGGCTATAGAATACCGCACAAGGATCTCTGAAATATTTTTTGTGTAAAACATCTATGTAGGTCATGTAAAACATCTATGTAGATCTGTCTATGTTTTTAAAAATACACCAAAGCAAAGAATGAAGACATCGTTCTATAAGTAACCCTCAAAATCTGTGCATACAAGAAAACATTTGAACCCATTTGAAACTAACCCATTTGAAAGGTCTATAACTGAACTTTAACATCTTAATAGTTGGTAAAAGTTCACTTAAAAGTCTGCGGAAAATAAAATACTTCATAGCTACTTTCTAAACGCTTGTTACGGAACTAATAATTTTCGGCTGAATTCTCTCGGGCGACATGCAGAAAATGTTGATTATGCAGGACATAGTTATTTATGGCGTCCTGATGTTGACCCCCACCGTACACACCAGGGGGCGAGGGCAGACCCCAATCGCATGGGCTAATAAACTCTACACAGAGCCCAGCCTCAGTTATCGCACGGAAGCCGTTTTTCCTAACTGCTGTGTGTGCCGGTAACGCTGCTAAACCCCGTTTCGACACTACGGACGGTTGCTTCAACGACGTTGGATTCATAATCGTAACAAACTTTAAATGTTTGGCTTGAGAAAGCCTTGTTTAGAAGTTTTGAACAAGTTTTAAAGCTTTGAAGTATAAAGATTTAGGTCTTACTGATAATTCATAACCCGTAATGTATTACCTAAATTGAATTTCTTTGAATTGCAATTGAGGACGTTGCTCCTCCTGTCATTCCACTCACGACTTCCACTTCCAATTCTTCAGCTCAGAATTTTCGCCGTATTGGACATGATTTTGCCAAATAGGATGTGTCCATCGATAGTTTGTTGGTGCTAACACTGTATCTAACCATGACCATTAACAACCCATCAAATCTGAGAGAAGGTATGGTTTTTAACCCCCAAGCCCAGCACCAAACCTAACCCTAGAATCCAGGGCAACAAAAGGAGACCATCAGAATAGGATAGAAGCTGAGAAGAGATAATTAAAATAAGTGGGTGAGACACCTTCAATAGTTATCAAGCACCCGCACTTGGTGAGATTATTCAGAAAAAGCGACAAAAGTAATTTTCTGATAAATCATCGTACACGGATGCACTGTGTTTTGTTGTATGCACAGATTTTGAGGGTTACTTATAGAACGATGTCTTCATTCTTAGTTTTGGTGTATTTTTAAAAACATAGACAGATATACATAGATGTTTTACACGACCTACATAGATGTTTTACACAAAAAATATTTCAGAGATCCTTGTGCGGTATTCTATAGCCGATTAAAGTGTTAAATTATACATTTAAGCGCTATTTAAAAACTAGGATGGTATAATAATATATTGTAAATGTCTCAAGTGAAGATGATGGTTTAAAGCAAGCCAATTCATGTGAATACTGTCGTATATGAAGAAAGAGAAGACCTAGAGTTCACTAACATTACCGCTAACTGTAGGAAAACAGATATCCAGGGGAAAGTGTAAAGAAAACACCATACAAAACATTACAATCACACCCGGCGATACGATAAGTGTTACGATAGTGTTGTTAAAATAGCGCTGTTAAACATGCGGTTCAAATAACAATGTTCAATATAAACAAGAATCCAACTCTAATGCGACTGAGCTTGTTTCACATATAACTGTTTATAATTAGGTATAATCGTTAGATAATTTATCAAACAATTGAAATTTACGATATGTTAAAACATTTTGATGATGAGGCCAAAAACTGCTTACCACATGTTTTCATAACTTACTGCTTACCATCTGTTTTCTGGATCAGACCTAAAACTCTGGTGTCAAAGTATTGGTGTGGACGGAATAAAAATGAATCATCCCACCTTACACGTAAAAATACCGCTTATCAAAGGCAATTCATTAGCTTAACTGTTGTTTTATCATATAACTGCATAAGTAATACTTGATACTTGATATTATATTCAATATCATTTAAGTTTGTATGATCATATAATCATCTAAATTTGGGGTGCTTTTCATCCCTCTTTTCTTGGTGGTTTGGTCTTTTGAATCTTACATGGATGTTTTGGGCACGTGTGATTCCTGTATAAAGATTATGTTTTAAAGTTAGGCCATTGTCTTTACAAGAGGGTGGTACTTTGCATCGCTACGGTGTGACAAAATATGTTGGTGTGTAAAAATACACCCAAACATTTAAACACAACTATTTACACACATACTAATCAGGAGAATATCTAATTGTAGCTTGTGAACATTCCACTATCTGTTTATTTGGGGTCAGGGAACATCATTAGTTCATACATCTCTTTAATTTGTGCCGGATGTAAAAAATAAAGGTTAATAACAAAAACTTTAAATCAGTATGAAACTATAATATTAACAAATAAAATATGGTTTAATTAAAGTTTGATAATGACTTCCATATGATTTTCTTTTAGTTAAGCTATGTCTGGATCAGTTAATGGTCTTGCGTCAGAACACAACAGGTATGAAGATATGTTTGGTTTTAATGTTTTATTCTAACTTTAAAGCTAGATTATCCTTTGAAAAAAGTATAATACAGTATTTGATAACTAGCGTAATTTATCTGGATACTAGCATCATTAAACTTAACCTTTTGGTTTTTAAGGGAAATTAAATATTCTCGGGGGACCCATTGACCCCTGAAGTTAGGACTTCTGAAGATCTCCCTTGTGTAGATTCACTGGGTTGAAAAATGCTGTTTTGTAATTTACACATCTGAAATTAAAGGTACAGTAGTTTTAAAAAAAAGTATTTTATTAGCTAAAATCAATGTCTTTATTCATAAATATGATCTCATTGGTGTAAAATTAGCTCTGCCAATGATCTGACTTATCCCCGTAAGCGAATTAGCTCTGCCAATGATCTGACTTATCCTCATAAGCGAAGAATTTCTTATCTTTATTTACATAGGACGGGTAAGTCCATGGAGACCTCCATGTCGTTCCGCCATCTTGAAAAACTATAATAGCAGAGAGGGACAAAAAGCACAAGCCTACCTCAACGCGTTTTCATTCAGAGTCATAACAGTAGAACATGTATAGTTAAAGCAACACTATGTCGTTTTTGCGGTTTTTGCTCTCGGGGTCCCCCTACAGTTGGGAAACAGTATTGTCTTCAACTACTGTCGTAAAATCGTAAAAAAAATAAATAAACAAACATAATTATCAGCCTGCAGACATTAGGATAGTTATCCTGAAAGATTATTTATTATAACCATCGTAAACTAGCTGTCAGGATTCCATCTCCACCACGATCATCATCACCGCCCACTCATTCCCTTTCTCCCAATCAGACACTTTCCCGTTCATTATCCCCTGATTACTAATCACCATCACCTGTGTCCCATCACCCGCATGGTCTATAAAACTTTCACTCTCACTGCCGTCACTTGTCTGGTCTCGTCATTCCATGGCTCACAGACTCCCCGATCACCTACCTGTTACTTACCTGCATTCCTTCCGCCAAGACCTGTCCATCTGCACCGAACCACCGTCAAGTGAGAGAGAAAGAGAAAGAGAGAAAAGGACATTAACCCTCTGGGATGCGGTATCGCTGGCGATACCAGCTCACTTTTTTCCTTATCAGTGCAAAAGAGACTCAAATTACTCTGTTGATTTTGATCTTACATATAAGTGCTGTACATCATTATATCCTGTTAAGTGTCTATTTTTTTTGTGGGTACTCACAATAAAAACAAAGTGTTGTGCTTTTAATCAAATAAAGAAAAATAAACATGATGTGCGTTTTACATTCTCTCTGTCAGTGAAGTCCATTCTGAAACGCATCCGAAAATTAACTGTAATTCCGCGAATACTTGTCATACAGGCACGAGTGTTTTTCCATAATGAAGCTTGAACTCTCTTCTTTTAAATTAATTAATTTATATAAAAAAACAAATATTCTCAGTTTATGTAATCTGTATGAAAAGAGAGAGATGTCAGTCTTTTTCTTTCCAGCTCATTATACCTCAGTACGCGTTAATGTGCCACGCCCACGGAGAGCGCGCGGTATTCAAACGCAAATGATCTAAGGCAAGCCATGCAAACATGCCAACGCCCACCAGCTGGATTATAAAACACATCGTGTTTAGTAAGTTTCTTACTACCGCTGTGAACACAGCGAATCCCTACGCTGTGAGGAATAATACTATCTAATAACCCTGGAAAATGTACCAGAAGTGCTGGTAGTTTCATTTCGAGGAGCAACGGATCCAGCTGATGTAGTAAGTCATTTATTCTTAAGTGCTTTGTTCTAATTGCGATATTGGATAGTGTCTGTAAACCGCAAAAAGACTGTTTAAATATGAATTGCGTGTCTGTGTGTAGGCTAAATGATTAATGAACTGCACAGGCCTGCGCGCTTTGTTTACTACAGTTATATAGCGCCTGTCTGTGCCATTCATTCACTCTCGCATCTACATTAGTAAACATGTTATTAAATTTACATGAACACATCCAAACTATATTGCTATAGCCTACTAAGATGAGTAAAAATAGACTGAAATATGTTGAAATAAAATGTCTGTATGAGCAACAAACTGCAAATTAACATTATGCTAATACATCATACACAATATGTTACAGACTAAATATGAATGTTTAGACAAGATTTTGTGATTAGTTTTGGATAGATTATAAAGTTTTGACTGTAAAAAAAGACTACTGTAGTAAGTTTTTTTTTTCATTCTCAAGTGAATCGCATTTCTGTGTGTGAATGAATGAACGGCAGAGATGCGCTGTTTACCACAACTCGCAAAAAGACAGTTTAAATTTGAATCGCATTTCTGTGTGTGAATGAATGATCCGCTTTTAGAAAACTATATTGCTATACTGAGATGAGTAAAAATCGACTGAAATATGTTGAAATAAAATGTATTTGTATAAGCAACGTATTAAACTGCAAATTCACATTTATATTTCTTATATAAACGAAAGACCTATGTTACAGACATATGAAAGACAACATTTCGTTTTCTAGTTTTGGATAGATTATACATTTTTCCTCTAAAATATTTGCCACCTCAAGTAAGCTTTTGTTTGCCAATTTTTGCTCATATATTAAATAGCCTATATTATGTTTTGTCAAAAATAAAGTAATCAAATAATATGTTATTATGTGTTTGTTCCAATGTAGCCTAGGCTATATCCAAAGTAATGAATTCTTAACTTTGAAATATGTATGATAAAATGTATACTTTAGTTTTTACAAAGAAAGATTGCACTTGAATTGTTGTTGTAATTGTAACATTTTTAATAAAAAAAAATATTTACAAGGTAGATGTAAACAAACTATTACAAGGTAAATATAAGCCTTTTCTTTAAATAATTTTTATTGAGTTTTATTAGTGACAAATTTGGATACATTATTGTGGATACATATTCAAAAACTGAAAATACAGTATGAGAATTAACTGCACAATTAAATATAAAAATATAAAAATATAAAAAAAAATGAGATGCTTCCAACTGTGAACCAATTTGGTAGAATATATATATATATATATATATATATATATATATATATATATATATATATATATATATATATATACACACACACACACACATATATTGCTCTTGCATTCTTTCTTGTGGCTCAGTGACACACCTGAATGAATGGCTCATTAAGTATGCGGGCCCCATTGTCTCCTCAGGTGTGAACCACTAAATAAGCATGATGGTGTTGAAATCGTTGACGCCCCTTGCGCATATTGCCTTTCCAAACAAAAAGTGTCTTACAAAATTTAAATCAATGTATTGTTTTATGTGAATGATTAGGCAGGATGATTTTCACATCATTTTGAAGAAAAAACTCTAGGCAACGACATCCATTAGTCAAAAGTCTTGTGGACACATATTTAGTATGTGTTTTGTGGCCTTATTTCAGAAACTTTATTTTTTATTTTTTTCAATAACCATGCATAAACAATATTCCCTCAAAAATACAAACATGTACATACATGTTGCTCACATATTATGGTAGCCCTGTTTGTGCTAAATATAGTGTAATTACACCTTTGCCATTAATATGTTTATAAGCAACTGAAAAAAGCACAAATGTCAGGGCATGTCAGAACATCTCAAGGACCCCAAAAATCCCTTAGACCCCAGAGGGTTAACCACAGCTAAGCTTCCTTTATGTTTCTGTGTCATTGGTATCTCACCTGTTATCTCCAACTGCGATCCGTACTGCACAATAAAAGCACTAAACTTACCATCTTGTCTGATTCGTCTGTGATCCCTGACAGAAGACCAGACCGAAGATACGCACTGTAAACCCCTTGGTTACGAAATTTGTATGTGTAAATTATATGTTTAGATCATTATGTATGAAAGCTAGAATTTAGAAGTTATTTTAGAAAATAGGCCTAGTAGGTGTTTAGATTATATTTTGACTAGTTTAAATGCTACCTCATTATCATTAACGATGCATGCTCGCAAATATCAGTTGTAAATGTGTGTAAATGTACTGAAATGTGTAAATATACCCAGTTAATGAATTGTGCAAATGTGTTTTGTTTGTGGTGTGCCTCTCCGGTAATGGCCCATTGACACGCATATAGGGTTATTGCACGCGTCTAAAATTATTTACATCAGTTATTCATTATAGACTAATGCTACTATGGTTATATTTATGTAATAATATTCTTAAACTTTTTTAAAAGGAATGTAGCTTCATCACTACCTCCGCCTGCAACTCGGAGTGTGCTTAGTAACACAGTCAGAAAGAGTAAGTACATATTTACCTACAATTTTACAAATGTTAGTTCAATTTTGTTTATACTTAGTGTTAATACAATGTGAGCCTGTATGACTTTATTATTTATTTTTGGAGATTGGTTGATGATGTTACATATGTTTTGTGTTATCAGCATTACTAAATGTCCATCAGTTATGCATGCGCTGGAATAGTACTATGTAAAATATATGATAATAATAGTTTTTAACTTTTTTTAAAAGGAATGTAGCTTGTTCACTCTTGCCTTCCACTGCAACGAGGACACGCAGCAACAGAAATCAAAAAGATTAAGTACATATTTACCTACTATTTTACAGATGTTATTTACATTTTGTTTCAATACTTAGTGATGATAAAAATGTATATGTGCCTGTGTGGCTTTGCAAAAAATGTGTTGTTATGCATGCACAATATAACATTTATTGATTGGTAATGTTAATATAAAAGGGCTTATATTGTGTTGCTTTATCAACATTGCTAAATGTCCATCAGTTATGCATGTGCTGGAATAGTACTCTTAAAAAAAGTTGAAAACTATTATTATCATATATTTTACAAAGGAATGTAGCTTGTTCACTCTCGCCTTCCACTGCAACTCGCAGGACACGCAGCAACGGAAATCAAAAAGAGTAAGTACATATTTATCTACTATTTTTCACTTACTACTGTGGCTTTGCAAAAATGTGTTATGCATGCACAATATTACAATTATTAATTGGTAATGTTAATATAAAAGAGCTTATATATTTTTTGTTTTATCAACATGCTGATTGCCCTGATAGCCCTTACATGCTGATAGTACTTTGATCAACCTTTATTAACCTTTATTAATATTATTATTTTTATAGGAATGTGGCAAAGAGGGCCAAGACAAACATTCAGACAAGCAACAAGGAGTCCACTCTGTCATGGAAAACAGAAACTGACATTGATATGGTTCCACAGACTCTGAGATTCCTGCCTGCCCGGGAACTTGGACCACAGCTGAGTTCTGCTGACACACACACTCCACAGACTCTCTTCAAAATGTGAGATACCGGCCTTTACTTTTGTATATTTATCGCTCACAATTGCTTTTTTTATAGCCGACTGATTATTTATTTATTTTACTCACATTTGATTTGCTTAGAGCAAATTTAGAACATTTAGTTTCTCCACAAAGAGGAATTACAATAAAACAGATTGAAAAATAAAACCTTTGAATCTCCTCTCATTCTTTGTTCAGGCTGCCTCACTTGATGGGCCATTAGCCATTGGGGGAGTGTCTGTCACACCCCTGGTCTGAATCTCATTAATATTGATAGGCCATTACCACTCCCACGCATAAACCTCTTCTGACAAAAAAACTGTCATACAAAGTATAAATTAATGTTTTGTTTTATGTGAACGATTAGGCAGGATTTTTTTCACATCATTTTAAAGCCAGAACTCGAAGCGACAACATCCATTAGTCAAAAGTCTTGTGGACACATATTTAGTATGTGTTTTGTGGTCTTATTTCAGCAACTTTCATTTTTATTTTTTTCAATAACCACGCATAAACATTATCCTCTTAAAAATACAAACATGTACATACATGTTGCTCACATACACTCACCTAAAGGATTATTAGGAACACCTGTTCAATTTCTCATTAATGCAATTATCTAATCAACCAATCACATGGCAGTTGCTTCAATGCATTTAGGGGTGTGGTCCTGGTCAAGACAATCTCCTGAACTCCAAACTGAATGTCAGAATGGGAAAGAAAGGTGATTTAAGCAATTTTGAGCGTGACATGGTTGTTGATGCCAGACGGGCCGGTCTGAGTATTTCACAATCTGCTCAGTTACTGGGATTTTCACGCACAACCATTTCTAGGGTTTGCGAGAATGGTGTGAAAAGGGAAAAACATCCAGTATGCGGCAGTCCTGTGGGCGAAAAAGCCTTGTTGGTGCTAGAGGTCAGAGGAGAATGGGCCGACTGATTCAAGCTGATAGAAGAGCAACTTTGACTGAAATAACCACTCGTTACAACCGAGGTATGCAGCAAAGCATTTGTGAAGCCACAACACGCACAAACTTGAGGCGGATGGGCTACAACAGCAGAAGACCCCACCGGGTACCACTCATCTCCACTACAAATAGGAAAAAGAGGCTACAATTTGCAAGAGCTCACCAAAATTGGACAGTTGAAGACTGGAAAAATGTTGCCTGGTCTGATGAGTCTCGATTTCTGTTGAGACATTCAGATGGTAGAGTCAGAATTTGGCATAAACAGAATGAGAACATGGATCCATCATGCTTTGTTACCACTGTGTAGGCTGGTGGTGGTGGTGTAATGGTGTGGGGGATGTTTTCTTGGCACACTTTAGGCCCCTTAGTGCCAATTGGGCATTATTTAAATGCCACGGCCTACCTGAGCATTGTTTCTGACCATGTCCATCCCTTTATGGCCACCATGTACCCATCCTCTGATGGCTACTTCCAGCAGGATAATGCACCATGTCACAAAGCTCGAATCATTTCAAATTGGTTTCTTGAACATGACAATGAGTTCACTGTACTAAAATGGCCCCCACATTCACCAGATCTCAACCCAATAGAGCATCTTTGGGATGTGGTGGAACGGGAGCTTCGTGCCCTGGATGTGCATCCCACAAATCTCCATCAACTGCAAGATGCTATCCTATCAATATGGGCCAACATTTCTAAAGAATGCTTTCAGCACCTTGTTGAATCAATGCCACGTAGAATTAAGGCAGTTCTGAAGGCGAAAGGGGGTCAAACACAGTATTAGTATGGTGTTCCTAATAATCCTTTAGGTGAGTGTATTATGGTAGCCCCGTTTGTGCTATATAGAGTGAATTTACACCTTTGCCATTAACATGTTTATAAATATCTGAAAAAAGCACAAATGTCAGTGCATGTCAAAACATCCCAAGGGCCCCAAAAACACCTTGGTCCCCAGAGGGTTAACTGAGAACAATCTCTTTTAGCCTCTGCAATCAGGATTTCATAAATTACATAGTACAGAAACAGCTCTGGTTAGGGTCACCAATGACTTGTTAATTGCCTCAGATTCTGGCTGTCTTTCAGTTTTAATCCTACTTGATCTCAGTGCCGCTTTTGACACTGTTGATCACTCAATTTTAATTACTCGTCTTGAAACTGTTTTTGGGGTTTCAAATACTGTTCTTATTTGGTTTAAGTCCTACCTTCTCGATCGGAAGCAGTTCGTTGCCATGGGTGGATTTAGATCTGAGGTTAATGTTGTGCAGTCTGGCATCCCTCAGGGGTCAATTTTGGGCCCTCTTCTTTTTAAAATTTATGTTTATCCCCTTGGCCAGCTTTTGAAATCACTTGGTCTAATGAAAATTGATGAAATTGTGCCTGTTAATTTTCTTACTGAGTGTATTTCTAAGATGAAGGAATGGATGATAGATAATTTTCTTTGTCTTAACAGTAAAAAGACTGAGATTATGCTTGTTGGTTCACCCCACCAACTACGCAAAGCAGAGCCTGTCACTCTAACTCTTGATGGCTCTATTGTGGAGTTTCAAACAAAATTGAGGAATTTAGCAGTAATTCTTGAAGCCAATTTAACGTTTGAGCCACATGTTTTGAATACTGTTAAAATAAAAATTTTCCATCTTAGAAATATTGCCAGATTCCGTCCAATGCTGTCATTTACTGTTGCTGAGAGATTGATAAACACTTTTGTGTTTTCGCATATTGATTACTGTAGTGCCTTGTTAGCTGGTGTGTCAAAAGTTACCTTAAACAGAATGCAGGTTTTGAAAAATTCGGCTGCCAGAATTCTGACTAGAACTAATATACGAGACCATATTACTCCCGTTTTGGAGTCTTTGCACTGGCTTCCCATTAGGTTAAGGGTGGACTTCAAAATTTTGATGCTTACTTACAAGGCACTGCATGGTTTGGCACCACAATATTTGACCGAGCTTTTAACACCATATACTCCAAAACATCATCTCCGTTCTTCGGAAACTGGTCTTTTAACTGTTCCCTTAACTCGTTTGAGATTAATATAAGATAGGGCTTTCTCTTCATTAACTCCAAAATTTTGGAATTCTCTTCCGACTAAGATCAGGCAAGCCAAATCTTTTGGTATTTTTAAATCAAAGCTTAAAACTCTTTTTTTTTTAGGTTCGCTTTTAATTGATTTATTGTCTTTTATGTTTTTTATTATTGTGTATTATGTTTCTTTGTGCGTTGTATCTTTGCTGTTTTAATTGTTTTTGTACAGCGCTTTGAGATGTACATTTAAAGGTGCTATAGAAAATAAAGGTTATTATTATTATTATGTACACATTTAAAAGAAGCTTTTATCTAAAGCAACTTACAATAGAGTCTCTTACATCAATCACCAGAGCGAGCTGTGTTTGCACACCCTATTCGGGCAGACACAGCAGTTCCTGCTCTGGGCAGAAACCAAACTGCTCTCCCAGAGGGCAATTTACATTCTGGCTGGAGATTTGGAAACTAAACTAGATTCTGATCTCTCATCTGAGGATGTTGAGACAGTTTTGAGTTCCAGAGCTCCCACCACAAGAAAATGGTATGACCTAAAATTGCAGAGTTCCTTTTTAGGATCTTTCTGTGGTCCTGGAAAGTTTTTTTTATTTTATCAGAGGCTCCATTTGATTCCCTAGAGTCAGTCTGCAGGCCCTGTCAGTAGCTAACACAGTCACCAAGCAGTGTCTTTCCCAGTGGATTGTAGATGCTATCGCTCTGTCCTATGAGGCGCTCGTATGGCTTTGCCTCTGGGAGTCCACAAGGAGTGTAGCATCTTCTAAAGCTCTATCTAGGGGTGAGCCCTTACATGAGGCTTGTGCTGCAGCAGGCTGGCCCTCTCCGCACACAGTCCTCAGGATTTACAGTCTGGACATGTGTTCAACCCCAGGGTCACAGGTCCTTCAAGGTTTACCAAGTCATGTCTGCATTCAACAATTGTCTGTGCCAGTATTACACAGCCTTGTTGAGCAGGCAATCTTCCTCAGTGTGGCAGCGATGGTAATGACATTCCCATAGTGTCAATACCATGACAGCGTTGAGTTCCCTTCGAAAGGCAACGTCTCAGGTTAAAGGGGAACTAGACGCTGTCATGGCGTTGACACTATGGGAATGTCATTACCAACCCCTCTTAGGGAACCGGGTTACATACGTAACCTGAGACAATTTTTCCTTCAAATGATATTGAATCTGTCCAGTGATATTTTTAATAGCACATTCACATTTGTAACAACATTTCAATCTTACCTGGATATTTTTTGTTTCCTTCGTCTGCTAAGAAATGAAGTCCTCTGGTGTCTCTATTTAAAATCTGAAGTTGATCAGGTTTGGGTTGTAACACTTCCTATTTTTAAAGGAATGGTTCATAAAATCATTTTCTAAAAAAAACTTTTTATCCTTAATCGCATGAAATACATCTGGTTACACATCCACATTTTGTCTGAAGGAGTGCACTTACCTGTGCATTCACCACAGCTAGGGTTGCCAACCCTAGATATGTACAGTAGATGCAGCTCAGCTGCTTCAAAAGTGCCGCCATCTTGGAATCGTCAACAAGGAGACCTGCTTGAATGTCAATGTGAAAGAGATGCCTGTCATGACCTTGTCTTGTTTAGTTTCATTGTCATATTCTGCTTAGTTTTCCCTGTCACCATTTGTTCTCGTTTTTTTGTTTGTTGTTTCTTAAGTGTTCCTTTCTAATTATTTATAGTTTTAGGCTGCCTGCACTTTTCTTACAAAATAAAGGCAATATTATTATTATTTTAATTACTATATTATATTTATTCTTAAATACTGTCTTTTTGTAATAATGAAATAGTGTTATTACTATAGTTATGATTTTTTTTTATATATTTTTATTTGGTACTGCTACTAATATTAATCATAAAAAATATTATTAGTCATATTGATCTATAAGCACCCATTTTTGGGGGGCCAAATTGTTCAACCCTAGAAGAAGGCACAACAAACCTGGTGTTCTTTATCATTTTTTGAGAATGTAAAATCGCAAATTTAACAAGTTTCCCCCCCCTAAATTGTGCTGCCCTAGTTGCTACTGATATCAGCATGTTCACAGTTATTTGGTTGTTGTTTTTTACAGGGACCAGAAGCCACTGATGAGTCCTGCTGACTTAAACTTTCAAACAAGTCTCTTTAAACTGTTTTCTCTGATCAAGTCAAGTCAACCTTTATTTTTATAGCACATTTAAAAACAACAGAATTTGACCCAAAGTGCTTTACAGATCAAGCAAGAATAAAAAAAACAAGTTAAATACAACATTATACATTCTATTAGCTTTAAAAACCCATTTCATGATCTTTTTAAAAGCCAAAGAAAACAGATATGTTTTCAAAGGAGATAAATGGCTAGCGATGAAGATGAACTCATATGGAAAGGAAGACTATTCCATAATTTCGGACCCTTTACCGAAAAGGCACGGTCACCCTTAGATTCATAACAGCAACAAGGAACCGTCAATAGTAATTGGTCAGAAGACGTGAGTGCTAAAGTTGGAGAGTAAGGCTGGGAATGCACTGATTTTTCGTCTGATTTTGAGCCGAAATCTGACTCGTGCAACTCTTTTTCAGGTCGGGCCGATTTTCAGTTTTGTAGTGGGTCGTTTGTCGTGCAGTGTTCGTGAAGAGTACAGGGGGAAACGAGAGGCGATAAGGACCGGCAATCAGATGGTCGGATGAATTTCTAGCATGTCAGTAATGTTGGTCGCTCCTCGTGACTATATCGCACAGTTGAAGCAGCGCTACGAACTGATTTCCCTAAACTCAGTGTTTTTTCCCTGAATTTTTTAAACAACGTTCATGTTAAACAAGCTGTTTTTGAAATAAAGCTGTTTTTAATTTTCATTGGTGATTGATTATTGCAGTGTTTGGACATATTATAGACTGTTAATAATTTTAATTATAGGCCTATAATTCAATGTAATCGACCTAAATGTTTTTAGACAATTTTCAGTGAAGAGAATCAAGCTTCCCTTTCAGTCGATAACGTCGGACGTAGTCGACGTCGACTGAATTGGGATCACGCCAGGGAGCCTATCATCTTCGAGTACTATTGAACGAGCCAATGTAATTGGCGTGCGTGATTCACATCACTCACTCCGCCCCCGCGGCGCGGGTATAAATACGGAAGTGGATGCACGCACTAGTTGCCTTTCGCTTCGGAGCCGATCGTCTGATGTCTCTGAGAGTGCTGTTGTTTACAATGAGCGAGTGTGTCGGTGTTCTTCAGGAAGACTCTCCCAGTGCTGGTGTTCTACAGCGCGAGTGCAGCGGTGATCGCGAGCTTTGAGCTCTCAACTGCTGTTTTAACAGCAACAAATTTCTAAGTGTTTGTGTGTGTTGACGGCTGGTTAGAGGGCGGAAAAGTGAGTGCTTCACTGTTTCAGTTTCTGTTCAGTGTTGCCGCGGTCATGCCCCTGTGTGCTCCGGCACTGGTGACGTTCCTATTTTCTGAAAGAGCAACACGGGTGTGTTTGCGTCTTTTTCAAGACGTCATTCCACCTGTGCGTTTCTGGATGCGATCGTTCCCTTTTCCTCTCTGACGGTCACAATTGTTGCATCAGGTGTTTGGGCTATATGTTTATATGTATATAAATATGTGTGCATATGGGCTTATATGTTCGGCATGCTGAGGCAGCTTTTGTGGACGGTTCATGTTCTCATTGCGGGAATATGACTGTTGCGGTGTTGAGATCGAGACTCGCCTTCGTCCGCGAAGTGCGAGTCCCCATTACCATGCCCCACCCCCGGTGCCGTGTGGGATGGGTGATCAGAGGATAGTGATGGATGTCTCGCCCGGTAACCATTCCCTGTCGGCTCCTCACTCCTCCATCACACCGCAGCCGATGGAATTCCTGTTGAGCAGACTGATCTCTCTGTAATGGACTGATCGGCTGTTTCAATGGGGGTTCCCCCTGAGGATAAGATGTCAATAGCAGCATCGGAGGGTGAGCTGGCCTCTGGAAATGATGACTTGGCTGTGTTATCTCCCCCTGGGAGTGTAATGTTGCCAAGCCAGATCCAGAAATGTCAAGCTATGCTGAAACGGGCCGCCGAGGCTGCCGGGCTCGAGTGGAACCTCCACCGTGTCCCGTTCAGTCTCGGTTGGAATCTGGAGTTTGGTATCTCAGGGCGGGCCGCGCTGGTTCTCAGCTCGCCGCCCCAGTGCCTTTCTTTCCCGAAATGCATGGAGAGCTTTTTAGGTGGTGAACGGCATCTTTCTCTGCCAGAAACCGCCTGAATAGCTTTTCCCCCTCACTACCCTTGATAGAGGAACGGTGAAGGGTTGCGAGGTGTCCCTCCATTGGAGCGGTCTGTCGACACAGGTGCACCTGTGTCCGGCGGCCGCTGCCTTTTGGGGGGATCCTCGTCTCCCCCTAAGGCCTGTGAGTTTTCGTCCGTTCCGACGGGCGGAGCCTACAAAGCCTGTGGGCAAGCCGCTTCCTCTTGCATGGCATGCACGAGGGTAATCCAGACTGTGCGCTCATAGGTGAGCACCGCACTGCATCCGACCTCGCCCTCCGGGGCACGAGCGTCGTAGCGTGTGTGTCGGTCTGGCGATGTCCACCTTAGTGGTCCCAGAGCGCCATCGTTGGCTCAGCCTGGTTGGTATGGCGGATGCGGACAAGGTTCGGTTCCTGGTCTCCCCAAGTTCCCAGGTTGGGCTGGTCGGCGACGCGGCGGGGAACTGCAGCCTACAGTTCTCTGCCGCTCAAGCGCAGATAGAGGTCATCCGGCACATCCTGCCCCGGCGGCCAGCTGCTGCCTCCACCCGCCGCCAGTGGCAGCTCCTCCGCCTGCTCGTCGCCCAGGGCGTTCTCCGGCCGCCCCTCCGCACCAGCCTCCACCACAGACCTCAGCATGGAGCCGGCCGCAGTAGAGACGCCCAGCCCGCTCCAGGCGCTGCCAAACCAGGTGGCAAGCGACGGCAAAAGCTTTCCGGAGCGGGCCGCCCAGGGATGGATGAGGTGCTCTTGGAGCTGGCGATCACTCCCTCCCCCCGGGTGAGGGCCGGGTGGAGTCTTTGTTTATGTGTGTGTCTGTTCCGCCGCTGGCTCCCCAAAAAAAAAAAAAAAAAAAAAAAAAAAAGCGGAGCAAGCGGTACCCACACTCCAAAGAGAGAGCAATTTCATCTGTTCCTGGGTCCCAAGAGGCCAGTCTGGCGGGTGTGACCCTGTATAGCCTTACACCTCTCAGCTCCCCCTTGGTCGCCAGCAGGCAGCTTGGTGCTTTGGAGGACCCGGTCATCCACCTTCTCACGCGCCCCCTGCCGCTAGTGGAGACAGGTAAGTGTTGCACAGCACACTAACACCACTCTCTCTACTTTGCTGCCCCACCTCAGGTCTCGGCTACCCCGCTCAAGTCAGTGATAATCATCACATTAGGTGTTGAGCAGACGTGCTCATGAAAATCCAGTGATATTCATCACACCGAGTGTTGAGCAGTGCTCCTGACTTGTGCGGGCATATCTTATCCTGCTGGCGAGGGATTTGATATAGCCGCTCCTCCAGCCGGTATGAAGACCAGTTGTAAAACTTGCTCTTCGTGCTACTAGGTGGTGGGTCGTGACCATCTTGGCCCAAGATTGGTCTGCAGCTCGGACCTGAAAGACATGTGCTTCAGAGCTCTACCTTCCGCACCGCAGGCCATCCTGTGTGTTGCGTGTAAGGGTGCTGTATCAGTACAGTGTCCTTCCCTTCGAGTGCTCCAGAGCCCGTTGGGACTTCAGGTCAACTGGAAGAGAGTAATCTCGCCTACGGGCTGAGTATCTCTTTTTCAGTTTTGGAGATGGATTCGGTCTAACACGTCTCTCCAATGAGAAGGTGTTCAGCTGGTGTTTGAAGTGAGAAAGGGTCCCACTGAAAGAACTTTCAGAGGCTCATGGGGTATATGGTAGTCGCAGCCATAGGCTTCCTCCATATGTGACCGCCTCAGCGCTAGCTTCATGATCGAGTCCCGAGGTGACCGTGGCAGAGCAGCTCACCCTGTGTGACTATAGTTCATCCCGATCTGCTGCCAAACCCTCTTCAACAGACGGGCCATGTACAAGGGGAGTGTTTTAACGAGGGCCTGGGCGACCCTCGACTACACGGGCATTCGTGCCTCGAGTTGCTAGACATTGCGACCGTTGCACAAGCTTCCCTTGCATGTCGCAACTCACCCGTCACCTCCTCCTTGGAGTCAGAAGCTTCTGAGGACGCTTTGTTCCACTATTCCCGCTCTACTCAATCGTGCCGCCATCGAGCCTCACGACAGTTATAGCCAGGGCAAGTGGAGACTCCATCCCCTGGGTCCAGCTGGGTCATGACCATTCCGGGGCCGCTTAGTTGCCTTTCCGGTTTCGTCTTCCGGCCAGTGTTTGAGTAAACCGAGCGGACTACCCTTGGGCAAACACTGGCTCTCAGCTGGCCCAGGGGCCCGCAGAAATGCGTTAAATCCCCAGTGAGCCTTCGAGAAGCGACTGCGACTCAGGAATCGCCTTGCGCCTGCTCAAGTCAGTGAATTCGTCACACTTCATGTTGAGCAGAAATGCTCCTGAAACTCAGTGGAGTTCATCGCACTCAGGTGTTGAGCAGCAATGCTCCTGTAGCTCAGTGAGTTTGTCACACTCAGGTGTTGAGCAGAAATGCTCCTGTAGCTCAGTGAATTTATCACACGCAGTGCTGAGCAGAAATGCTCCTGTTGCTCAGTGAAGTTCTTCGCACTCAAGTGTTGAGCAGAGATGCTCCTGTAGCCCAGTGAGTTTATCACACTCAGGTGTTGAGCAGAAATGCTCCTGAAACTCAGTGAACTTATCACACTCAAGTGCTGAGCAGAAAATGCTCCTGAAGCTCAGTGATCTTCACATGTCGTGTTGAGCAAAGCTCCTGTCTTTTTGCGCCCGTCGCTTGCACCTACGTGCCAAGTTAGGAGAGGACAGGTCTTCATAGTTGCCCCTTATTGGCTCAACTAGACCGGGTTCCCATCGACAGCCTTCCTGACTTCCCCTGAAAACTCTATTCAGGGACGGGGCACGATGGCACCCGCGTTCTTCCCCCGGAGATTCCGGGCGGTCTGACTCTGAACGCGGAGGTTCAGGTGGCTATCACAGGACATGTGATAGTTACCATCACTTCTACGAGCACCCCCTAGAAGTGGGTAGCGTGCTTACGCCTTTAGAAGTGGAACCTAGTCGTTGAGTGCGTCTTCTCTCCAGAGGAGATCCTGAAAGCTTTCGATCACTTCAGTGCTCTCTTTTCCTGCAAGATGGGTTGGAGTAGGCTGTTTTTCCTTCACCCTCAAAATGATGTTGCCTCGGTGTTAAACGACACTCATCGTGTGGCAGAAGTGTGCAGAAGCACATCCTGATCGTCAAGTTCTTGAGGAGCAAGGTCTTAAGTCCTCCTATGGACTGGATACGTGCGCATTTCTACTCCAGTTGAGTTCCTTTAAAATTGAACCCTGTTGAGTTCCTCCACACCCCTCCGACGTCGGACGTGCGGAACGTCTGGTGTTAGGCCTACCACTCGTAAGCAGTGTGGAACCTGTGTTAGGCTGGGTCCATATGTTGCGATCCCTATGGCGACCCCATATGTGTATTCTTCCACGATACGGCTCCCTGCGGTGAGCCCGTGTCTTCCCTCGGCAGAGTCTCTCTGCCGTCACTGTCCGGTGTGTCTCCCCCCGTCTTAGGCTGGAGCCACCCCAGTGACATTCCATATGTTAGACTGCCCGGCTTTCGCCCAGTTCATATGTGTATTCTCCACCTTACCTCCCGCTGGGTTGGATGTGGCTTCCGCAGCGTCCCTTCCTTCCAATGTACGGGGAACGCTTTCCCAGTGGTCCTGTAGGAACAGCAGTGACTTCCCTGGCCTAAGCCCTGTCCTTCCCTGCCTTAAATTTGCGGGGGCATCAGGAGGCTTTTGTTTAGGCACTGGAAGGTGGCAGCGTTAGTGGCGCTTTCAAAGGTTGATCCCAATTCAGTCGACGTCGACTACGTCCGACGTTATCGACTGAAAGGGAACGTCCTGGTTGCGTATGCGACCCACCGTTCCCTGAAGGAGGGAACGGCGGACGTAGTCCCCTTGCCACTACCGCTGGACCACCGCTGACTCCGGGTTACGCTCGGCTCCTCAGCGAAAAGCAACTAGTGCGTGCATCCACTTCCGTATTTATACCCGCGCCGCGGGGGCGGAGTGAGTGATACGAATCACGCACGCCAATTACATTGGCTCGTTCAATAGTACTCGAAGATGATAGGCTCCCTGGCGTGATCCCAATTCAGTCGACGTTGACTACGTCCTTGACTACGTACTTCCCTCCTTCAGGGAACGGTGGGTTGCATACGCAACCAGGACGTTCTATGTAATCTTGTATTATCCTCTGTCGTATTACAAATTTATTAAATGTTTAATTTAAGTTCCAATACAATAGTATATAAACTGAGACAGTTTTGTATACGTAATTTAGCATTTGAGTTATTGATGAGGATGATATCAGCTGATTGTATGCAGAGTTTTCCAGCAGGAGAGTCCTGTTCTCTCTATTGTAAGTTTTTATTTTAAGTTTGTAAGTCTAATTGAGTCAGACTTCTGAGACTATAAGTCTTTGTATGCTTATGAGATCAGGGCTGTGGAATTTCCGGTAACAGGCTGACTTCTGTGCTTTTCTACCTCTATGTAAATCCCTCTACAGGCTGACTCCTGTCCTTCATTTACATGCATTGTTTCAGAGTATCTTCACCTCTATGTAAATCCCTCTCCCTTGAAAGGTATATAAACTACAATGTATACTGCCTTAGTTAGACTTGGATGACTACAGCCACGCACAGCAAAGTCATCAATAAAGAGTAACTTCTGCATGAAAGATATCCCAACGTCTCCTGGTCTGAAGGAAAAGTTTCCAACACCTAGCAGCATTTTGGTTATGCGGTGATGCGCTATGAAATTATTACGTGGCAAATTAATTATAATAGCCTATCAATTTTATAATAAAATGAGGCCTTCCCTAATAATAATAATACTAATAATAATTGAATACATACATTGGAATAGCTAAATCATCTTGATATTGATAGCTGATGCTTGTTTTGACAATATCTCAGGATACATGATATCATGGTCTATTGGCGCAACCCGGCACTGGGGTTTATCGTGAATATATTTAACACGTATAGTGTGAGCAGTCAAGTCGCAGCTCGATGATCGGTCCATATAGTGTAAGCACATAAAACGTGAGCTTTGGCTTAACATTGCATGCGATCTACTCGTTCAATCTGAGTAGGTAACCTTGCCGAAATCACACAGAAATCACACAGTGTATGCCTGCCTTAAGGGTGTAAAAGGTCACTAATATATTTGGGTGCGAGACCAAATAGTGCCTTGTAAACAAAAGTAAAAATTTTAAAATCCACCCAGAATTTCACCGGGAGCAAGTGTAGAGATACCAAAACTGGGGAAATATGATCCCTTTTTTTTTTTTTTTTTGGGAATCGATCCCTGCATTGGATCGATTGCTCCTGTTTGCCTTGCTGTTGGTTTGTGTCTGTAGCTTCATATATCTTTCTGTTTTGAATCATTATTTACTACCATTCCATGTTGTTTATACTGCTAAATATAACTTACTCAACATCACATATTAACCTGACCGCTAACTTCAATCTAAATCGTTGCTAGCACAACAAGCTACTAATTCGCTGCCTGTTTGCGTGCCATCCGTGCGCTCTTTATTTATTTAGCTCGTACCTTTTACAAATCCATCAAAGCTGTGGTAAGTAGAATCAGTCAACAAACACGGTGAGTCATGTCATCTTCTCCTGTGATTGTCACTTGCACTTCATGTAACATGTATAGTATAGCCGTCTCTGTCAGCCTAGGATTTACATGTGATAAATGCAGGGAGACAGTCAGACTGACGGAGAAGATTTCAGTACTAGATACACGCATCCAAACTTCAATTGAGGTTAATTGTAAGAGTGCAAGGGCTTTAGATACTACTTTGGATGCGACTAGCTTAGAGAACACTGTACATTGTTCGGTCCTGGCTGAAGTAGAGCCCGTGCAGCAGGGCAATTGGGTGACGGTGAGACGCTGTAGTTGCGGGACAAAACGTCACTCTTCCGTTCCGATTACAACATCAAAAAGATTCTCCCCACTCAGTGAAACACCCACTGAGAATCCTGTTGAATCTGCCCTGGTTATTGGCGATTCTATTACACGGAACATAAAAATAGAGACACCAGCCACCATAGTCACATGTTTTCCGGGAGCCAGAGCACCTGACATCAAAGCAAATTTAAAAGTGCTGGCTAATGTGAATCATACATTTTCTAAGATTATTATTCACGTCGGCACTAATGATGTTCGATGGAGTTTATCCTTGAACAGATCATTAAGCAAAGCGGACACAAAACTTGTTGGATTCCCCTTCTCGATATCTCGAACCAAGCCGGGAATACGGATGTTATATTTCCGACTATGATTCTCCAAACGATCGGTTTTCTCTTTCAAGTCTGTTTTTTCTTTACGCAAGCTTTCATTTGCAAACTCCAGCGCTGTAACCCTGATCTCCATGTGGTCAAGCGTTACCTCGATAGCAGCAACTTTATTGGAACATTCAAACATGTCTTTTTTAACGACATCAAGTTGCGGCTGAAGTTTATCAACCGCCGCATTGATTTCTTCCCTTCTTATGATTCGAATAAGCTCTGGCAGCTCCTGCATGTTGATATCCTTTCCTGCTGCCATATCAATCTCCGGCACCTGTTCAGTGTGGCCAAGTCCACTTAGCTTTGTTTGCGACCTTGTTTTCTTCTTAGACATATCACAGCTCTCTCACCAGATCAAGTCGACCTTCATACTTGACTGACCGTCATTATAAATCAGGAAGAGCTTTAATTACCAGTATTTTCACATATTTGTCTGAGATTGGCGTTCTCCCGATCTGCTCAGCCTTGACGCATGGGCAACGAGCAAAAAGCTTACGAGCAAAAAGTGTTGGTGCTTAATGTAACAATATATAGTGCAAATGATAAATCACATTTAAGATTTGTGCTGGCTACTGTATACAGGCCATCAGGGCACCATACAGACTTTATCAAAGAATTTGCTGACTTTCTATCAGAGTTAGTACTGGCTGCAGATAAAGTCCTAATTGTTGGTGATTTTAATATACATGTAGATAATGGAAAAGATGCATTGGGATTGGCATTTAAAGACATTCTTTACTCTATTAGAGTTAGACAACACATGTCAGGACCTACTCATTGTCGTAATCATTCTCTAGATTTAATATTATCACGTGGAATCAATGTATGCTGTTGAAATTCTGCAGCAGAGTGATGACATCTCAGATCATTATCTAGTCTTGTGTAAACTTCATTTAACCAAGGCTGCAAAGCCGACTCCGTGTTACAAGTAAGTTAGACCTATCACTTCTGCCACTAAAGAATGCTTTATTAATAATCTTCCTGATCAGTTTCATCATCTCAGCATCACAGATCGCTTAGAAGAACTCGATATTGCGACAGAAACTTTTAACTCTCTCTTTTCCAGCACTTTAGACACAGTTGCTCCGTTGCGCTTAAAGAAGATTAAAGAAAATAGTCCAATGCTGTGGTACAACGAGCACCCTCAGGCCCTTAAGAGAGTAGCCTGAAAAATGGAGAGAAACTGGAAGAAAATAAAACTTGAGGTATTTCGCATTTCATGGAAAGACAGCTCGATTGCATACAGAGAGGCCTTAAAAACTGCTAGATCTGCTTATTTTTCGTTTATTAGAAGAAAATAAACAAAACCTGAGGTATTTATTTGAAACAGTTGATAAACTGACGAAAAATAAAGTTTCAAGCCCAGAAGTTTCCAAGCAGCACAGTAGTAATGACTTTATGACCTTCTTATAAGATTGATAATATCAGGGACAAAATTATAACTATGCAACCATCTACTACAGTATCGCATCAGGGAGTGCAGTGTAGTCTCCCTGAGGAAAAATTCGATTAATTCATTGCTATAGGAGAGGAAGAATTTTCTAAACTCGTTAAATCATCTAAATCGACAACATGTATGTTAGACCCTATACCGACTAAACTACTGAAAGAGATGCTTCCAGAAGTCATAGATCCTCTTCTTAATATCATTAATTCATCTTTGTCACTAGGATACGCACCAAAAAACTTTTAAGCTGGCTATGATTAAACCACTTGTTAAAAAAACTAGGGCTGGGCAAGTTAACGCGTTATTATCGCGTTAACGCATTTATTAATTAATGCCGACAATTTTTTTATCGCACGTTAACGCAGTTTTTTTTTTTATTATTATTTTGAAAGTCCGTTGCTCACTGGCTCTGAATACACATAGGCCTACAGTCAAACCATGATCACAGGAGGGGTGGGATGTTGGTCAGCCAGCAAATAACCCACCCAAACAAGCAGTGGAGAGAGTCAGGTTCTCTCTGGTGAACAGTTAAAGGGTTGCGCTCCGCGAGTGAATGACAGGCGCTCTATGGATAGTACCTATAAAACCTATAGATAATAACTATTTAGATTCTGGAAACTCACTAACAGCGAGCCGAGGATCAGTCTCTCTTCTAATGATTTGTGTTGCGCGTCCTTTATAAAACGTTATAGACAATTCAACTTCGGGAACGAGCGGGCGCGGGCGTGAGGCGAGCATGACCGCAACAGTTTCACAGGAATGCACCCGCTTGTCGCTGCACCTTGTGCTCGACCACTTCACCTCACTCTTGGCTGATTTATACTTCTGCGTCAGACTTACGCCGAAGACTATACGCTATAGACTACGCGTTGGTTTTCATTTATATCTCTGCTTCGTTGTCCGCGTTGACGCGCAATTACACATGCAGAGGGAGCATGTGAAACCCGGGGTGCGGTTCTAGCAATTACAGCGTTTGCGGTACGCGTAGAATTGACGTTACATTTTTGGAGAGGTGCACGTCAGGGTACGCCGAAGTGTACGCGCGCTACACAGCTACGGCGTGAGTATAAAGTATAAATTGTTTTTTTACTCTGTTTAATGTAATCTTACGTGGGAAACCATGGCATGACCAAACCTAAGCTACTATAAGTAACGTTGGTCGACTTATATCTGTAGTAGTGATCATGATCTCTGACTACTACATAGACTGTTTCTGCTGCTCCCTGATAAAAGATACCTGTTGATACCTGTTCAGAAAAAAAACAAGAAAACTGGACTCGTTTTAACAAACTAGATAAAAGGTAATGCCCTGGCAGTGGCAAATAGCTTTGTTTAAATATTTGATTTGATTACATTAATGTTTAAGTTGAGATTTGAGATTACTGTGTAAAGGGAATACTGCTGGTATAAAAGCACCTTATTTGTTTAAAGTTATTGCACTTTTGTGTATATAGCAGTACATTTAAATCAAAAGTGCGCAATACACAACTTTAGAAGTCATTATTCAATTTTGCGCATAACAATGCGATTAATCGCGATTAATCGCAAGAAAACTATGCGATTAATCGCGATTAAAAATTTTAAACGTTGCCCAGCACTAAAAAAAACACAACTTGATCCTACAGAATTAGTCAATTACAGGCCGATCTCGAATCTACCTTTTCTGTCAAAGATACTAGAAAAGGCAGTATCCTCACAACTATGTTCCTTTTTAGAAAGAAATGGTATCTGTGAGAAATTTCAATCAGGATTTAGACCGTATCATAGTACTGAGACAGCTCTCATTAGATTCACAAATGATTTGCTCTTATCATCCGATCGTGGTTGTATCTCGCTATTAGTGTTACTCGATCTTAGTGTTGCATTTGATACTATACTGCCCTACAAAGGCAAAAGACCTGAACTCACCAGAGTGTGAAACTGAGAAAAAAGACTTTAAAGTTTTTTTGTTGTCCAGCCAATTGAATGATAGGTAGGACACTGAAAATTTGCCAAGTAGTTGTCATAATGAATATATTTATCTACATAAAAAAATTGAGCTCAAACTTGACCTTTATTCGGAAGTTACTGTATTCTGCCTTTGCATTATCTGCAAAACAATAATGGGTCATACAAAGGCAAAATACCTTAACTTCTAATTTATTGACCATTTTGACTTTTATCACTCTATACAAACATTTCTATGATAACAATGATAGCCTTAAAATAAACATTTAGTGAGTTCTGTCTAGTAAGGCTTAATATTACAGCAATAGAATATTAAAAAATAAAAAATAATGAGAAGGCTATTATCTGTACTGGATCATTTTAAAACTATAATTTTACTTAATTTAAGTAAAATAACACTTTAAGAGGAAGGTTTGATTTGGTTATGCCAGTAATATGTAGACGCCCTTTCTCAAATACCATTCACCCTTTTCTAACAAAAGGTATAGGAATATGCTTATATCTGATGACATTGTGTATATGTTTTCCAGAATTAATGAAAAAACTCTGTATTAATAACAATGAACAGCTGGATTTTTATTAACTAACATTAACAAAGATGAATAAATACTGTAACAAATGTTTTGTTCATTGTTAGTTCATGTTAGTTAATACATTAACTAATGTTAACTAATGAACCTTATTGTAAAGTGTTACCAGTGTAGGCTTAATAACTCATCAGAAACAATTTGTACCCCCTGTTCATAGTCTTATTTTTAGTAACATTTAATACTGGTGCAATTTGTACATTAAATGTTAGTCTGACTTATAAAACATAAATTATTCAAAATAATTTATATTGAATAATTCTCACTATTTTTCAAAGCTATGAATATGTTAAACGACAAAAACAGACGAGATAGGGGTATTTTACAACAACTATGAATGCACCACGAGTTTGTTGTTTTTCCGACAACAGCACTGAGTTACTAAGTGCTAGCTAGATTGTGTCTTTTAGCTCATAGCTTTAGCTTTACTGTTTTACGTCCCGCTGTTGGAATCCTCTACAATACAGTCACACCTTTACACCATTTAGCTGTCAGCATTTTAACTGTTTAACCGAGACAATTTCATAGTGGTTGGTGTAAACCGGACGTCTGGTCACCCTACTAGCCTACCCACAGCGACACTTAAAATTAAATGTCAACCTCCGGACAACTTTGCACTTTGGGTGGTGATGGCGCAGTGGATAGGACACATGCCTTTGGTGTGAGAGACCCGGCTTCGAATCCACTGTGAGACACCAATGTGTCCCTGAGCAAGACACTTAACCCCTAGTTGCTCCAGAGGCGTGCGACCTCTGACATATATAGCAATTGTAAGTCGCTTTGGATAAAAGCGTCAGCTAAATGAATAAATGTAAATGTGATAGATTAGGCTAGCCAGCCGGCACATGATGGATTTTAACAATGGATTTGTCTTCTCAGTGGATGTTGTTTTCCATGGATTTTGACCATGTTTAAAAAAAAAGGTAAGCTGCGATCTAAGTTATATTTGCTGGGTTGATTTGTGTGCGTGGTAATGTTTTCTCCTCGCCAGTGGAGGTGTGTCGTGAGGCGTATCGTGAGGCGTCCCCAACCCACTCACGTTGTTTTCTGTCAGTGAGTGGACGGTCAGATTTGCAGGCAGCTAACCACCCTGTATGGCACAAGAAAACTTGTAGGCCTACTACTAGTACTAGTTAATAGTATCCAGGCTTTGATTTATGATGTCTTACAGCTGGCACACCATCATGTAGTAGGCTATTTGTGGATCAGGAACAGTTGTGTTTTGTGTGTCAAGTAGCCTAGTTTAGCCCAAGTTTGCATCGCTATCTAGCTAACTAGGCTACCAGTATCCTAGCTGAATTTCACAAAATCTGAAGTAGAATTTTTTTTCTTCATGTATCCATATCATCCTTACCTTGATCTTTGTGTTTGCGTTTCAAAGCCATCTCCACCATAGTTTTCCCGCGAGAATAGGCCATTCTTAATGCTAGATAGAAAACAACCACTGCAACAATTTTATTTTCACTTTATTTAATGCGTGTGGCAAAAGTGCTTCAATTACATATAGGCATAACACCGTAACTTCAGCGCGGCAAACGTGTTGCTGGTGGGTAAAACAAAGGCAGAGTGCCTTAACTCCACTGTAACTTAATAATAGCGTTCAAAAGTGCAGCGGTACAAAGCTAAAAGACTGTAACTGATGTTAAGGGCTTCTGCCTTTGCTTTCCCTCTGCTTTTGGAAGTTATGGCAAAAACAACATCTTATTTTTAGCAGAAAAGAACAAAATTGACGCAAGATATTTGTCCACATGATAAAACTGATGTCCATTGTTCCAAATATGGCAATAACTCATTTTGACCAAAATTGAAGTTAAGGTCTTTTGCCTTTGCACGGCAATATTGACCACAACATTCTTTTAAATAGACTCCAAAATTATGTTGGCATTAGTGGAATTGCACTAGCATGGTTTAAATCATACTTATCTGACCGTTATCAGTTTGTAGCAGTAAATGAAGAGATGTCTTATTAATCAAAAGTTCAGTATGGCGTACCACAAGGCTCAGTGCTAGGACCGTTGCTGTTCACTCTGTACATGCTACCCTTAGGAGATATCATTAGGAAGCATGGCATTAGTTTTCACTGTTATGCTGATGATACTCAGCTCTATATTTCTTCAAGCCCTGACGAAACTTACCAATTCACCAAATTAACGGAATGCATAGCTGATATAAAAAATTGGATGACTAGTAATTTCCTACTACTTAATTCTGAAAAAACAGAGTTCCCTTTCGTAGTCACTCCGAGTTACGTCGAGTGACGGAGAATGGGGGTTTTGCCTAGAAAGCCTATCGACTTCGAGTATTACAAAACGAGTCTATGGCAATGAAATGCCATGGGTCTGCGGAATTTGCATAGCGTATCTCCGCCCCACCGCGTGGGTATAAAAGGAGGAACGCCGGCAAAGGCAGATCATGTTTTCGCTTCGGAGCCAAGAGTATCTCTTCACTCCACAGCTATTTCTGACTTCGCTCTACGAGACGAGCCACTCTCCGGTGTTGGTGTGACGGCGATCTGCAGCGAATTCACATTGCCTGCTGGTCTGTGCAGTGATCTGCCAGTGAGTGTGTTTCTCCCTGCTCGCTTCAACATCACGGAGTTTCTCTCCTTTCACAAAAAGAGCTCGCACGCGGCACGTCTTTTTAAATAGTATTTAGATAGTATTATTCCTCACAGGTAGCAAGACGAGGTAAAGTACAAGTTTTTATCAAACATGATGTGTTTTATAAACCAGCTGGTGGGCGTTGGCATGTTTGAATGGCTTGCCTTAGATCATTTGCGTTTGAATACCGCGCGCTCTCCGTGGGCGTGTCACATTAGCAGAATAATGAGCTGAGAGAAAGATAATGAGATCGGCTGACACCTCTCTCTTTTTTTATAGATTACATAAACAGAGAATATTTATTTTAGTTTTGAATTAGATATTTTAATAGTACAAACTTAAATGATCATAAAGATATATTGCTCATGCTTGGGTGAATAGTATTCGCTGAGTTTTGTTTAAGTTTAGAGACGTGCTCCAGAAAAAAGGTTAACGGAGATGGAGAGACAGAAAGCACACCCTGTTTATTTTCTTTATTTTACAAAAGCGCAATGTTTTATTTCGATTGTAAGTGGACACATAAAAAAATAGACATTCAACAGTTTATTTTTTTATATTTTTTAAGTCTGAATGACCAAAAATGACAGAGTATTTTAAGTCTATTTTCCTGCTATGTGAAAAAAATCGAGCAAAACGCGCCGGCGCGTTTCTGGACCCCAGAGGGTTAACCCATTAGAGTTTACAAGAAAACAAAGGCCAAAACAACATCCGAAAGAAAATCATGTGATGTGAAAATTAGATACATGTTATATACATTTCTCAAGTGGTTTTATATACATATATATATATAATATAAGATTAACAGGGTTTATTTCTCCTCCTTGGGAGAATTAAGTGAGTGTCACATCTCTCAAGAATTCCCTTTTAGAGGTCGTAAAAATCCTTATCTTATTGTAACAGGATATTCACTAGGCAAAACCCACAATCTGTGTGTGTGTGTGATTGGTCCAGATGCTACACTTACTTATACACTCACAGATCCCTCCATAGGACCTGGGCAATCGGACGAACATAACAACATATCAAATATATTTCGGGAAAGTCTTTATATGATGAAGTTAATGAAAGTTTCATGTGTGTGTGTGTGTGTGTGTGGGTGTTGGAATGTGCTCTGGTCTCCATTCTGGCCTGGCTCTGAGGAGATAACAATCTCTTAGAGGCCTGACCCCCTGCTGTGTTTGTGTGTGTGTGTGTGTGTGTGTGTTGTACACAAGTTCCTTCTCGTTGGAAAGGGGAGGCTTGGTTTTAACTCAGTTCGCTATGAAAGTGTCAATGAACGCCATTAGGGGCAGAGTCTGTGGTGCCCAACCTGAGTTATGAACCAGAGTCAGAGAGGTTAGAAGCATTCTTACATGTATAAGTGCATGAGTCGTCCTGACATAGTCCAGATACCCTAGATGCTCTACTGGGTGGTTGCCCTGCACGCTTAATAAACAAATTACAGCTGGTCCAAAACACAGCCGTGAGAGTTCTTACCAGAACCAGGAAGTATGACCATTTTAGCCCGGTTCTGTCAACACTGCATTGGCTCCCTATTAAACATGGTAAGTAATCAGCAATATTTTAAAATGTATACAAAGCACTAAATGGTTTAGCTCCCCAGTACTTGAGCGAGCTCTTAACGCATTATAGTCCTTCACGTCTATTGCGATCTAAAAATTCTGGCCAGTTGATAATACCTAGAATATCAAAATCGCCGGCTGGCGGTAGATCCTTTTCCTATTTAGCACCAAAACTTTGGAACAATCTTCCTAAAATTGTCAGGGGAGCAAACACAGTCTGTCAGTTCAATTGCCCAACTTCACACATATATACATACATCCTTTTCCAAAGATGGTAACATACCCTATAGATTATTTTTGGGGTCTTGTACCATGTGACTTCTCAGAATAGAATGGCAACATTCCAGACCTTTCTTCAGGTTTCCAAAAGTCAAACCAAAGTCACACGGAGGAAATAATAGTGTACAAATACATAGCTAAATTACTTATTTTCTAAATAATAAAATCTTCTACAATCACAATTTCCAAGTCAGTATAGGAAAAAAAGTAGGGCTGCAACTAACGATTATTTTAATAATCGATTAATCTGTCGATTATTTTTTCGATTAATCGGATTAAAAAAAAAACAGAAGGAAAAAAAAACATTAATTTCCAACCCTTTATTCAAAAACAGAACTGACAGTGCCAATTCACAGTGCAAAAGATCTTCAGAAAGTTCACAAACAGGTCACTCCTTGAACATCCCTGAGCTGTTAAAGTAATAATAATAATAAAAAAATGGACTAACACAAAAAACATATAATTTGTAGTATTATGTTTCTTGTTGTATTTGTATTTGTATATGTCCACTGGAAGCCTCAGTACCAAAAACAAATTCCTTGTGTGTGCAAGCACACTTGGCAATAAAGCTCTTTCTGATTCTGATTCTGATTCTGATTCTGATTCAGAGCAATATTGTCAACGTCAGCGAGTATTTGCATTAGATTATTATTATTATTACTATTATTATTATTATTATTACTATCTAATGGCATCAATAAAGCTTACCCGCAATGAAGTGTTTGGTTTTCTATTTGCGGACCCTGATTTTGAAGGGGAATATCTGCCTTCAGAAGATGACGGTGATTCTGAAAGTGAAAGTAGCCCTACACAAAGCACAAACGGGGAATCCTTTGCCCAATGTAGATGGTCCTTTATCCAATGTGGGAACAATGTTTCCCGGGGTCGGAGTGTTCATCGCGAAGTTAGCAGGCGTGTTAGTGTTGTGGGGAATGGAGCGGGAGATTTTTTTACCACACTAGCCACGTAGCTTTGTCTTCTGACCGTGTGCCTCTCCGCAATCGCAGCGACAGTATTATGGTGGAGACTTTGTCTAATGCCACTGGGTATGTTAGACGAGGTCGAAGTATTCATAGGACAGTTAGGGGCAACTTGGAGGCAGGGTGGGGAGTCGGAATGACAATGACAGTAGTCCGAGCTGTGCACACTTGGCGCTTGCGCGAGGCAGATCTGGCCGCGCTGCTCGTAGCAGGAGCAGAGGCGGTGTGACACGGGGCAGAGGGGCTATTATGCATAGTCTATCGCAAGTATATGACTAATATATATGTGCCCCATACGTGGAATCAGAGTGCCTACTGTAAGTAGTAAATGGAAAATCTCTACAGCAAAAGGCCAACCGCTACATGCATTCGGTTTGTTTCTACCATTTATTAGTAATGATTTACACAGTTTGTTCACTACTTACTATTTACCTGAGCATTCAGTATTGTGCAATATAGCATACAGAAGGTGAGGGACATTTTGGGGGGGAAGAAGTTCAGCATTTTATCATTTAAACGTGACTTTTCATGAACATTCTATAATCCAAGATGGTCTATAATCCATTCTATAATCTATCTTTTATCACTTTTAAGATATAGCCTTTTGAAATTAAGATGTCAAAATCGAAGGGAAAAATCGAATCGTTTTAGGAAAAAACCTCTGGCACCTAAAGGGTCAATATGCTCTCCTGGCTTCAGACTCTCAGACTGTTCTGTGGTTATTATGTTTTATAATTTATTTTATGTACATTTTGTTCAACATTTTTTCAATAGTCTTTTGCACATTTTATTTATGTTCAGTAGTTCTTTCTACAGTAGCTCTTTCTAAGGGTATTTTTTCAATACCCTTTTGCACATTTTATTTATGTTCAGTAGCTCTTTCTACTGTAGCTCTTTCTAAGGGTATTTTTTCAATACCCTTTTGCACATTTTATTTATGTTCAGTAGCTCTTTCTAGCTCAAGCAAATCCACAAACTAAAAAAAGGATTTATTATTTTTTATAAGGTCGTCTGTTGAATGCTGTATATAAAACCCCTTCAATATAGTTGTTGTTACCTCAGGGGAGGAGGGGAGTCAGCAAAAAAATAAAATAATAATAATAATAATAATAATAATAATAGAGTACCGGCACCTCTTTTAGGCCACTTAAAGCACTGGTTTAGACTCTGTTGTTATGGATCGTCATCACTGTCCCACGTTCTCATTGGTTTAGGCTCTGTTGTTATAGATCGTCCTGACTGTCCCACGTTCACATTGGTTTACGCTCTGTTGTTATGGATCGTCATCACTGTCCCTCGTTTTCATTGGTTTATGCTCTGTTGTTATAGATCATCCTGACTGTCCCACGTTCACATTGGTTTACGCTCTGTTGTTATGGATCGTCATCACTGTCCCGCGTTCTCATTGGTTTAGGCTCTGTTGTTATAGATCGTCCTGACTGTCCCACGTTCACATTGGTTTACGCTCTGTTGTTATGGATCGTCATCACTGTCCCTCGTTTTCATTGGTTTATGCTCTGTTGTTATGGATCGTCATCACTGTCCCTCGTTCTCATTGGTTTACGCTCTGTTGTTATGTATCGTCATCACTGTCCCTCGTTCTCATTGGTTTACACTGTAAAATCTAACATTGTTCTTATTAACTATGGTTTAGTTAACTTTACTTAATCTCCAATAATGTGTTGAACTTACTTTAAAAATTTAGTAATCTGTACTGTTTGCATGCTATGCCTTCATTACTGAGAAAAACCTGACTGGTTTGAGTACCATTTTACCAAAAAAAAAAAAAAAGCAGGCGGGGCATATGGTTTTTGATGCGGGGCAATTCTTAATAGACTTTTCACTGATTTCTTCCACTTCTGCAGTCATCGTTCTTCTTAGTTGCATATGCTCATTTTCCAGTCATCTTGAATGTTATTGTCAACACAACTAAACATTTTGGGAGAACGTCATATAAGTTGACTCATAAATTCATGTTGATTTCCTAAAATTTCTCACCATTATCGCGATTAGTTTTCCCTTTGGTTGGGCACTTGGAACTTCATTTATATTATTGTGATTCTCTTCCAATTGATGCAGTGATGCAACATGAAATCACAGTTATTTGATTTCAAAGGAAGTGAAGTAGTAAATATGATATATATTTATACTTAAATTATTTCCATGTTCTTAATGAATGTATTAATGATGTATAACATAACTAAATTTCATGTTTAATAATGATCTTTTAACATTTTAATTGCTAACAATTATGGCATAAACTTTTAATTGGGTTGTTATAATCCCTCTATATTTGTGACAATATCTTGCAATTTTGCTTGAGTCACACACAGACTTCAACATTGAGCATGCAAACCACAACAATGGTAACAAGTTGTTTTTTAATTAATTTAATTAATTAGACCATTACAATTTTATTTGCTGTCTCTTGTCAGTATAACCCAATAACGATAGCAGATACAATTTTAATGGTAAAATAAAGCCAAAAATGGTAAAACAAAGAAATTAATTTATTCATGCCGCAATGCACTCTGGGAGTACACTTCCTCAGATCACAGATAGAATTAAGTTGACAAAACTTAAATAGATTAAGAAGAACTTGATGTAATTAGTTATGCTTAATTAAATTAAGGCAACGAGTTTGCACAATTTAATTAAGTAAACTGAACTAATTCGTTTTTACGGTGTAGGCTCTGTTGTTATGGATCGTCATCACTGTCCCTCGTTCTCCTTGGTTTAGACTAGTGCTGCACGATTAATCGTATCGCAATCGTGATGTCAAGCCAATGCGATTACATGACGCAAAATGCTGCCATTTTATATGAAATAAACAAATTAGGGCTATTGATGCAATTAACGCAGCATCTGTTATTTTTGTCATCCTTTGGCTAGTGTCACAGTTAGGGGTATTTGCTGCCTTTTACCGCTAAGAGGCGCTGCAATCACAGACTTTGAAAAGTGTCATTTTATTCTCTCTATTGCGCAATCTGCCGCCGCGCCGCGGCTCATTCAGAGCGATTGAGAGCTGCTATAATTCAAGTGAAACATTGTAGTAAAACGAATTCATAATCATAATACTGACATTACTGAAATTAAATTGAATAAATACTGAAAACATTTAAAAAACATTGCAATTGATTTCCATTACACGAGAGTAGATGTTAAAACTTCATGCTGATTTGTACTCGGCTTTCGCTAGGATAAGCACCAACTAAGACGTAGCTTTACAGTAACCTATGCTTCTCCATCCATTTACACTTCTTTCCATATGGTGATGTGAATCTCCTTCTGTCTGGTGTAAATGGCTGCAGTGTATTTGGCGCATCAGCACACACAACGGCTGCAACTACAGTGCGGTTTCCCCAGTGGATCAGCATGACAACCATCTGGATTGAGCAGAGTAGGGGACATCTCTAGGGTCTTCAAGTGGGCTCCTTCCGTCCTCAGTGTTTCGTCGACTAGCCCACGACACTTCAAGAGGGTTCGACAGTGATTCTGTCGTCCCAGAGTCACCCCTCTCCGTCCCCCACTCAACTCAGCCCAGCTTACTGACCTTTACATCCTTCCTGCTGCTGAGGTTGCTCCTTCATCGTAGTTCACATGTGACCTAACCACAGTATGGCATGAAATTCTGTTCAGTCATTTCTGTGCAGCTCAGTCCAAAGATCATTTGAGCAAATGTTTGGACAAAATTGGACAAAATTTGAAGGAGTAGCTGATTATATTTAGGATACTCACCAAGACGGGTGTTTTTAAATAATTTAGTGTGAGTTTCTCCGTACAAGCACAAGACGTGAAAGAGAATTCAATTCAGTATTCGCACGCTGTCTGAGACGCTGGTTTTCGGGGTGCGCGCTTTGGATGTTTGCGTTCATTAAAGCTACACTGTGTCATTTTTTAAGTTGATTCTTAGCAAAAACTCTTTGTTCTTTCAAAATTATATGTGCTCATTCATGTGTAATTACTTCCACCAACTAATCAAGTATTCTCGTAAGCGTATAATGTGCCATTCAGAATTACGAGCGAGTCGCTCGAATGGCGGCAGCCATGTTGCACCTCCATCTTGAAAATACATTAGCTAAAGAGGGACATACCTGGAAATTCAAGCTTCGCCTTTCGCGCTTTTACAGTCGCCATGACGAATGTGAGGGGGAGATTACTCGCGACTGCCGGCATATGTGAAAGCCTGTTGAAGATGGAGGATCACGCCTATTCTCGAGGACATGTAACAGAGTCGCCAAGGAAGCGAAAGATATAATTAAAAACCACAACGCGGCCACCGTAGGAGTTAAGATGCCCTCGGAATGGGAGGGGCTAGAAATATATATTCAGTTGGCAGTGTTTGGAATAACGCCGTTTAAAAGAACGGCGTTAGATATCAACGTTATTTTTTCAGTAATGGGCTTGTAGCTGAAGCCACATAAGGAATGAATATTTATATTGCTGTAAAGTATTTGTATAATTCTTACCAGACAGCTGTTCTTTTATAATTATTCTTCCTCTGTCGATTGCCCGGACATGTGGTTGTGTTCCTGTTTTCTCACGCGAGAGTTCGTTCACGGAGCTCCAGGGAATCCCCATGACGTCAGTCTGATCAGCTGGATGAATGACTTCTACTTCCGTTTAAAAGAGACGGAAAGTCGGGGTTCGAGAGCAACGCTACTATTGCTCTCTTGGGACTAGCGATCGATCGCACTTCACCCTTTTGCTTGTCATTGACTGTGTTTGTTGGACTCTTTGTGGAGATAATATACAAGTGGATTATTTCACCGTGGAGATCGCATCACAGGACAGCGCTGTTCCGTTTCAAGTGCACGGACTTTGAAAGGCTCACCGGTGAGGCCGATTCAATACACACACATACACTGAATTGGAACACACACACACACTCACAGGACTTTTTGTCTATATTGTATATATTTATGGTTGGTGCTTCTATTGAATACACTTTGAGGTATTATTACTTCTTGTTTGTTGTGGGGTTTTGTGAACAAATAGAACATTTTATGAAAAAAGTAAATCATATAGAGGGTAAATAACCCAGAGATTTTGTGGTGTATCCTGCCTTCATTAGGCTGAGTGTTACATATTGGTGGCCCGTACGGGGACCCTTTATTATTGTTCTTTTTGTGTTTTTTTTTTGCAAAGATGGATGTAGGAAATACTGATACTGTGACAGAAGTTGTTAATACTGCTGATGACCTAGTTACTTTTGAAGATGGTCAGAATGATATGGTACAAACAAATGTTCAAGAGAGGCCCAGGTCTTTTGTGACTAGGCGTAATCCCACTGCTGAGATAACTTCAATGATTAGTTCATTGTACCTTTCTGATGATGATGATGATGATGATGATTATGATGAGAGTTGTACACAAAATGTTGAGAGGGTACAATCATTGCAATCAGAACTCACTCAATGTAAAGTTGATTTATTGGCCCTTGATATTAAAGTACATACCATAGAACAAGATCTCAAACAGTCAAGGGACAGTACATTAAATCGGGAAACGAGTTTAAGGCAGGCCGTAGACGCTAGCTTGGCAAGGTTGGAGGAAAATTTTGCAGATGCACTGGAAAAATTAGAAAAGGCTGTGACAAATTGTTTTCTGAGGAGAGATGCGAAATGGGAAAGTCAAATGAGAAAAATGAGGCTCACTAGCACTCCCACACTCACCAGATTACAGGCGTATTCTCCAGATTCCTCCCGATTTTCCACTGTCCATCAACCTTTGACCCCAGCCCTAGTATCTAGAGACAAAATTACCACGCATAAACCCCTCAATGATACTTATGATGTTCAACATCCTATGTATGATAGACACTCTAATATGCTTACCTCCTCAGTAGTGGCAGGTTCATCCTCATTCTGTGCCCGACCTCCTATCCGCATCGAGTTCCCCTCATTTGGTGACTCCTGTGAAACGGCGGAGGTGCTGAACTTTATCGAACAGTGTGAGAACTTCCTGGAGATCCGGCCCCTTCCCAGTGCGGAACTCCTAGGAACCTTGAGCACGGTGCTGAAGGGACCTGCTCTGAGCTGGTGGAAAGCGGAGAAGGTCAAGGTAACGGATTGGAAATCCTTCAAAAAGGCATTCATGGCTGCTTTTCTTTCAGACGATTACCTCTCAGAAGTGGAGGAAAAGCTGAGGACAATGGTTCAGCAGCCACAACAGCGCCTGAGGGACTTTGCATATGACTACCGGGCCCTATGTCTGAAATGGAAGCCAGAGATATCTGAGGAGGAATTAGTAAATCGTATACTTAACAACATCAACCCCAGGGTTGCGGGATGTATGAGGGGAACCGTCAACACGGTTGAGCAGCTGGTGAAGGTTGGATCTATGGTGGAAAAGGACCACATGGGAGCGAAAGACTACTGGCAAAAGGTCGGCACTCAGAGCAGCAAAGAAAAGACCAACAAGAAATCTGCTGAACGTACCTTTAACAAAAACCTGGCTGGAGTAACACTAGCACAACCCCATCCAGTCTCATCTCTCCTGATGGTGCCTGTAAGGGTAAATGGCAAAGAAGTGAAGGCAGTGTTAGACACAGGTAGCACTTACACGTTAATGCAAGAAAGCCTGTGGAAACAGTTGAAAAGTGAGATTCCATCAGTCGTTACTTCCAGTCCACAGAGGTTTATAATGGCGGACGGCACGATTCACCAGTCCAGAGATCTGCAAAGGATTAGGATTCAATGGCACGATCAGGAATGCAGTTTGGATACTTATATCTTAAAAGACACTCACCTCGCATTTCCTCTTATTGCGGGTCTGGATTTCCTGAGGGACACGGGAGCAGTCCTGGAAGTGGGACGAAGCAGATATGGGTTAAGATCTGAAAAAGGAAACACCTATTACCCTTTCTTGCCATCGCAGATTCCTACAGGTTCAGCTACCCCGGCTAACCAACATCGTTCTCATGTGGCTGCAAAGCTGAATTTATACTACGCATTACCATCCACTGGTAGACTTCCAGAACTCATGTCCGTTTTCCCCGAGATCACTAGGTGGGACTCTGACAATCAGGAGGAGTTGTCGAAGTTGATCTCCGCTTGGCCATGCACCACCTCCAACAACCTGGGTAAGACCTCAATAGTACAACACAAAATCACATTATCTGATGACATACCCCTCAAATCCCGGGCCTACAGAGTTTCTCCTCTTAAGAAGCAGATTATAGAGGAGCAAGTAGATCAGATGCTGCGGGACAATATCATTGAACCTTCTTTCTCACCGTGGTCTTCACCGGTGGTCCTTGTCCCCAAACCTGATGGCTCCCATAGGTTCTGCGTGGATTATAGGAGGCTGAACAGCAAGACAGTGGCTGACGCTTATCCAATGCCGTTAATCCACGACATCCTTGAATCCTTGGAAGGAGCTTCCTGGTTTAGTTCCTTGGATCTGCAGTCTGGATACTGGCAGGTGGATATGGAGGACCAGAGTAAGGAAAAAACTGCTTTTATCTCCACCAAGGGACTATTTCAATTCAAGTCGATGCCGTATGGGCTCAGAAATGCCGCTGCTACCTTCCAGCGGCTGATGGAGAGAGTTCTGTCTGATTTGCGGGGGAAGATTTGTTTTGTTTATATTGACGACATCATCATCTATTCAAAGTCATTAGAACAACACAGTCAACATCTCAACATGGTTCTACATAGACTTACCCAAGCCAACCTGACGTTGAACATGAAGAAATGCCACTTCTTCAAATGACAGCTCAAATTCCTCGGCCATATAGTCTCTGTGAGGGGAGTGGAGATTGACAGAGAGAAGACTAGTGCTGTTGCAGAGTTCCCAATCCCGCAAGATCTCAAAGCCTTGCAACGATTTCTAGGATTGGCGGGGTGGTATCATAAGTTTATCGCCCACTTTGCTGATATTGCTGCTCCATTGAACCATCTAAAAAAGAAAGGTGTTAAGTGGGAATGGACCACTGAGTGTCAGTCCAGTATGGATGCACTTAAACGAGCTTTACAAAACTCACCGGTGTTAATACAACCTGACAGCACACAAGACTTCCAGGTTCACACGGACGCTAGTGAGGTAGGACTGGGCGCCATCCTCACTCAACAGTCAGAGGAGGGAGAAAAGGTGGTGGCTTATGCATCACGGACCTTAACTGGAGCAGAGAAGAATTACAGCACTTCTGAAAAGGAATGTCTAGCAATGGTTTGGGCTGTTGAGAAGTGGAAACACTACCTGGAGGGAAGAGCCTTCAATGTCTTCACTGACCATGCGGCGCTAGCATGGGCATTCAACTGCCCTAAAACCTCCTCACGCCTAACACGCTGGACACTCCGCATGCAACAGTTCAACTTTCAGGTCCATCACAGAAAAGGCTGCCTCAACATGGGACCTGACGCTTTGTCCCGGGTCCAGGGTATGCCTGATGCTGATGTTGCCCCTTGTCTATCCATATCTTCACACCATACATCTACATTACCTCACTCTCTAGAGGAGATAACTAAAGCTCAACAACTGGACAATACCATCACTGACCTGCAATCTAACATTCACCCTCGATCAGTCAAGGATCAAGCCATCACCTTTGAAAACCTCCAAGGGGTGTGGTATCGCAAAGTTCCTATGAAGGATAAAGGAGAAAAGTATCAGTTGGTAGTACCACTATCATTAACCACTGACTTCATGCACTATTACCATGATAATCCGCTTGGAGGTCATCTCGGACAGTTAAAGACTCTGCTGAAAATCTTAGACGTGGCATGGTGGCCGTCCGTTAGGAAGGACGTGTGCCAATACGTCAAAAGCTGTGAGATATGTCAGAAATATAAACCCAGCAATACTAAACCTTCTGGATTTATGCAGAGTACACCGATCACAGAACCTGGACACACGTTAGGGGTGGACTTAATGGGACCCTTCCCCAACAGTAAAAGAAAAAATACTTACCTCCTTGTCATCGTTGACTACTTCACGAAGTGGGTGGAAATGTTCCCTCTTAGAGACAGCAAGACCCAGAAAGTAGTCAAAAAACTTCGGGAGGAGATATTTACAAGGTGGGGGGTACCCAAATACCTGGTGTCCGATAGGGGTCCTCAGTTCACTTCCAGCCTGCTGAGCGATCTGTGCAAAACATGGGGTTGTGTTCAGAAACTCACAACGAGTTATCATCCATAGTCAAACCTAACAGAAAGAATCAACCGGACAGTAAAAACTATGATTGCTGCATATGTGGGTCAACATCATCAGAACTGGGACCAGTGGCTACCAGAATTCCGCTATGCCATTAACACTGCCCAGCAAGAAACCACCGGAAAAACACCTACTGTGCTCATGCTGGGTAGACAAATTCTAGGACCACTAGAACGTCTTATCCACCGACCACCTTCACCTGATCAAGCTGCATATTCCCTGGTAGAACGACAAAACATCATGATGGAAGAAGTAAGGACTAGAATGAGGATGTGCCAAGCCAAACAAGCTAGGTATTATAATTACCGTAGAAACAATGCGCAGTTTCATACGGGCGACCTGGTTTGGATTAAAACCCATCCTCTGTCTAATTCAGCAAACAAATTTTCTGCCAAGCTAGCGCCCAAGTGGGAGGGTCCAGCTGAAATTAAAAGTAAAACAGGGCCAATAAATTACACTGTGTGCTGGGGCAACCCACCTAGAGTCGATATATTGAATGTGGTAAACTTGAAGCGCTATTATGGACGCTCTCCTCCGTTGCCGCTGGCTGGGGGGGGGGAATATGTAGCTGAAGCCACATAAGGAATGAATATTTATATTGCTGTAAAGTATTTGTATAATTCTTACCAGACAGCTGTTCTTTTATAATTATTCTTCCTCTGTCGATTGCCCGGACATGTGGTTGTGTTCCTGTTTTCTCACGCGAGAGTTCGTTCACGGAGCTCCAGGGAATCCCCATGACGTCAGTCTGATCAGCTGGATGAATGACTTCTACTTCCGTTTAAAAGAGACGGAAAGTCGGGGTTCGAGAGCAACGCTACTATTGCTCTCTTGGGACTAGCGATCGATCGCACTTCACCCTTTTGCTTGTCATTGACTGTGTTTGTTGGACTCTTTGTGGAGATAATATACAAGTGGATTATTTCACCGTGGAGATCGCATCACAGGACAGCGCTGTTCCGTTTCAAGTGCACGGACTTTGAAAGGCTCACCGGTGAGGCCGATTCAATACACACACATACACTGAATTGGAACACACACACACACTCACAGGACTTTTTGTCTATATTGTATATATTTATGGTTGGTGCTTCTATTGAATACACTTTGAGGTATTATTACTTCTTGTTTGTTGTGGGGTTTTGTGAACAAATAGAACATTTTATGAAAAAAGTAAATCATATAGAGGGTAAATAACCCAGAGATTTTGTGGTGTATCCTGCCTTCATTAGGCTGAGTGTTACAGGCTTATCTAACTAATTACTTTTCCTGTCGTTACAACGCCGTTAACGTTACTGGACGTTAAATGCGGTGCGTTACCACAGGCGTCAGTTTAGTTTGAAATGTGCTGGGGACAGAGACGCATTCGGAAGTGCATTTTGAGAAGTGTGCAGCCCCTCTCTGCTCAACCCGTAAATAAATCCATCGATCCACAAATTTTGTCTGAGTTCTTAAATGGTCTAGTGGTAGATATTTTGCCAAGAGTGTCAGAGGTTACGGGTTCTAATCCGCCCTCGTATAGTTTTTTTTCTCTCATCAAATCTCAATATATTCATCGGTGGTTACAGTCTATGTATCGAACAGGGACACGTTTGTGTGCATTTTATTTTGTGATTTCACCTGAATGAATAGAGAGTCTCCACAACGGCGATAGATTGAAGCGCGCGTCCGAGTGAAGACTGCGAGCCGCAAGAGAACACTGAATCCATGACAACTGGATTCTGGGCAACGAGCGCTCGAGCGCTCAGCTTGAGTTAAAAAATAACACATTTTAGCGCTAAATCTCTTATTTAATAGCTAATTAAATGGCAACGCATGGCGTTGTTAGAGTTTGATTTATTTAATTTGCTACAGTTACTGCAAACACACTTTATATTATTTAACTCTTTACTTTTGAGGAAAATACTTGAAGTACAGAATGTATTCCAGACCAGTTGTCTGACATTGGGAGTTTGATTTATTTAATTAAGAATAAGACTACAAAGCTAAACACACTTTTTTGTTGTTGTTTAAAAGTTTACTTTTGTTGTGAAGTAGTACAGTTGTGGAGTACAGGTTGTTTACTTGACCAGTTGTCTCAGGTTGAGAGAGTTTGATTTAATTTGCTAGAGTTAAATGCACTTTATCTGGTGTAACTGTTTACTTATCTTACAAAAATAATACTTGAAGTGCAGGATAAACCTCTTGCTGTCTGTCGACGTGCAATAAATATCGAAAGTTATGTACAAACACTTGTCTGTACTCATTTCAACTGACTTGTGAAAACTGCTAAAAAAAATCCAAATTCTTTCACATATAGCTACTTTTTTTTAACAGTAACGCAAATAGTTACTTTCCCTGGTAATGAGTTACTTATAGAGTAATTCAGTTACTAACTCAGTTACTTTTTGGAACAAGTAGTGAGTAACTATAACTAATTACCTTTTTAAAGTAACGTTCCCAACACTGTCAGTTGGTAGTCATATACAATTTCACCGCTAGATGGGAGAAAATCTTACACAGTGTAGCTTTAAACTTCTTGACCTGCAAACATCCTGTAATAATGTAGGGAACCACCTGTTATACATAAATCAGGTTTATATTCTACTTACATATGCAATTTAGTTATAATCCAAATTACACGTGTGCTGAGTGAACGATCAGAAATCATGAGCATTCAACAGAAGTGCTCTCTCTCACTCTCTCTCTCTCTCTCTCTCTCTCTCTCTCTCTCTCTCGTCATTTAACGTTAATAATACATGCTTCGTTTTTCCTTCATTTGCCATTGACATCCGACTGAACTACAATCTTTCCACTGACGTCTGTGAGAAAGGCATGCGCTCAAATGTATCTGCCGCTGCGCGCTCAATCCACTGCGCGTTTTCCTCTTATCCGCTCGCGCACCACAGCTATATAGGTGTTACTATATTTCGTTTAATATTCGACTAATTACATACATTTACTTCATAGACAGCCTTTTCTTTTATCCCCATTATACTCTCTGTTGTCTGCGTTTCTTTGTCTCTATCGACTTCAAACATTTGTTGTTCAGTCAACAGAGTTTTGAGAAAAATCGTGTTAAAGTTTTCTGAAGGTTCCAAAACAAAATCACTAAGCAACCATACTTTAAAATCCCTGATAATAACACCAAATTTGGCACAAACCAAGTCAAAACCCATATCTATAAGAAAAATATATATTCAAATTTTTTTCCATGATACCACAATTATTTGATCAACATTAATGAGACAGATAGCCAATATATTATGACCTACTGTACCGCACGGATGTAATATAATGTAACACATCAGATGTTTTCCCCAACAGTTAACCAGACATTTATTTAAGACATAATTTAAAGACAGTTATTTTGAAATAATGTAATTCTGTATGTGTTTATATCAGGATCGAGCTGTCTGAGAGTGTTTGTGTCCGTCAGCGCGAGTGAGATTGTTTGTTTACATCAGCATTAGTTTGAAAATCACTTTTCATTAATTCAATCTCATGCCATCGAGAATAAGCTATGAATATTCACAAAGTTGGAATGCTGCGCTAAAACAGTATTTTGCATGGATTATTCAAACAAAGGAAATATTTAGGAAGGTACACCTCTCAGAGAACCTCAAATTCGACCAAAATGTAAAATTTTCCTGCAGCTCGTAATTAACATTCTGACTCATTCTGCTAGCAAGCAGAACACACACACACAAACACACACCCACATATATATATATATATATATATATATATATATATATATATATATATATATGTATATATATATAAATAAAACCGTAATAAAAAAGTTAAAATATAATATAATAGTTAAATACAACTTTGCACTTTCTAGTCTCTCCAGTTTCAACTTCATGGTTTCACAGTTTCTAATGTCTATCTGTGAAAAACTTGCATTAACTTTTCCTTTCAGTGAACATGTAGATTGATTTGTTGTGCATTGTATTAAAGTCACATCTTACCTGGAGTCTCTGTTCTTGATATGGTAAGTCTGAAGCTGTAGTGATATTTAAAGTTCTGTTACTGAGGAAATGAAAAAGTGTATTGTCAGAAAAAAGTATTCTCAGAAATATTGAGAAAGATTGGAGGGGAGGTGGCCCAGTGGTTATTGGCACTTTGACCTTGAAATGCTTTCTGGCAGTATACAATCATTTTGTGTGAGGTACGGAGTTGTCAGGATAAACAGAGGACCTAAGAGCGAAATGCAGATACAAACAAAGCTTTAATAGTAAAGAGAAAAAAGGCAGTCAGCCGCCAGGCGTGCACAGAACTGGTAAACACTATTACAATTGACTTGGCTTAATGAAACAAAAACAGCAGGGGTCCCCAAGCTGGGTAGCAGGTGTGGTGACAACGTGAGCGCTGACTGCGATGACGATCAGCTGAGAGAGAGAGAGAGAGTGTGTGTGTGTGTGTGTGTGTGTGTGTGTGTGTGTGTGTGTGTGTGTGTGTGTGTGTGTGTATGTGTGTGAGATCAACCCTGGTTCATGACAAGAGTAGAATTTATTAAAATGTTAATTCCTGAAAATTGTATCCAGATCCAATCACTGAAGTCTCACATTTCTCATTCAAACGCATTCATCACGCCCTGTCCCAAATGGCACACTTCTGCCGGATTCACAGACAAGGCTTAATGATTAAAATGCATGTTTAAACTGTTTTAACTGAAAGCATTTCTTTTTCTAAGGCAGGTTTATAAAAACTATTTAAAGGTCCTAGTTTAACTAAGGCCTAATCCTGGCTTAATCTAAGCCCTGTCTGTGAAACCAGGCCTATATGTACAATTGTGGTCTTGGTGACTTACAGTGACCAAACCCTGCACCTCTTCATGACTGGGTGTCCCATTTGTCATTTTAGGTTTCAGCTCACAAGCGCACCCTGTACACCCTCAATGCGCACTTCTGCTGCAGTAGACTTCACCCCACAGTCAAAGCAGCATTATGTCACTAAAGTGTGGACTCGGAGGAAGACTGCAAGGGCTTAGGATGCCATCTGGGACAGGGCCAATGAACATTTGATATCACTGAAATAAAACCTTTGTAATAATTCTTCTCGAAGCGTCACATTTGTTTTGTAATTTATGGTCTGTTTCTTTTTGAGCAATGTTCAGAATACTCCTTTTGTGTCCCTTGGCAAACAAAATAAATATTACATGATAAGTAATGGTTAAAAGATTGCAGAAATTTCATTTATTTTAAGATTTTAAAGAGTTGTCTTTTTAAACAATTATGTAAACCTGTGAAACAAGTTGAATCTGGCACCAGAGGCACACAGAACAGAATGAAATTTCAAATTAAACTAGATAACAAAAAATAAATAAAAGTCTACCTCAGATTTAACGTTTGATCTGCACATCAGCATCGGGGAATAACATTATAATCTCATTCACGGTAGAGAAAGCTGCTTACATGTATCCTACACAGGGACAGTAACTCTGAAGACATTGAATTAAACGCAAACACAACTTTTGTGTCTTTCTCAGCTTTTCCATATATTCTGGCCTTGATAATCATCACAAATACTTACCTTGCTCCATTTCTGTAAATCCATTTTTATGAATGAATGACTCTCTCTTCCGTTGCTCTAAGATTTATTTAAGCCCTCATGTTTGCCCTGTTTCTTTGTCGTGGATTGAATGTTTCTAGTGCTGTATGTTTCTCGTCTTGGATGTTCCTGCCCTTGTTCTTGTTTTGTTTCAGCCCTTGCCCTGTCTTTGTTTTGTGTTTGATTTATGTTTAGTATTAAAAGTTTACGCTTGGGTCCGCACCAGCTCGCCTCCTGTGAATTGATTCGTAACAGAATCCACGACCAAAACATGGACCCAGCAATCCGTCTCTTTCGCATCAGCCAAGGTGACTGCCCTATTGAGAAATATGTGGAGGAGTTTTGTGGACTTTGTTATGGGGTGGACGTTGACGATGATGTCTTGAAAGACATGTTCAGTAACGGCCTAACAGAACTCCTGGAATACCTTATGCCTGATAACACCCCGCAATGGACGTTAGAGCAATACATTGACATTGCCCTCCGGATAAGCGGCTCGCTATTTACCGGGGGCTTTGTGGATGAGGTGTCCCACGAGCTCACAAGATCCCCTCAGCCTGCTCTTCATGTCAGATCTGCCGATCCTGCTCTTCACGTCACGCCCGCCCAGCCTGAGAATCTTCACGTCACGCCAGCCATCAAGCCTGCCACCAGATCGGTCTACGGCCGTCCAGGACTAATTTCCAACGTGACAGATCCACCGCTGATGTCAGCACGCACTGCCAAGAGGGCCACCATTCCAGGGTCTCGTTCCACCAAGACCACTGTTCCAGGGTCTCGTTTTGCCACGACCACCGTTCCAGGGCCATATCCTTGGATGGCCGCCATTCCTGAATCTCTTCACGTCATGCCTGCCAAGTCTGAGTATCTCCACGTCAGCCCTGCCGAGCCTGCGCTCCACGTCAGCCCTGCCGAGCCTACTCTTCACGTCATGCCTGCCAAGCCTGAGTCTCTTCACGTCATGCCTGCCAAGCCTGAGTCTCTTCACATCATGCCTGCCAAGCCTGAGTCTCTTCACATCATGCCTGATCTTCAAGTCATGCCTGATCATCACGTCACGCCTGTTCAGCCTGATCTTCACGTCATGCCTGTTCAGCCTGATCTTCACGTCATGCCTGGCCAGCCTAATCTTCACGTCATGCCTGATCATCACGTCACGCCTGTTCAGCATGATCTTCACAACACGCCTGTTCAGCCTGATCTTCACGTCATGCCTGTCAAGTAAGTCTCTTCACGTCATGCCTAATTCGCCTGATCTTCACATCACACCTGTTCAGCCTGATCTTCACGTCATGCCTGATCTTCACATCATGCCTAATTCGCCTGAACTTCACTTCACGCCTGGCCAGCCTGATCTTCACGTCATGCCTGATCATCACGTCATGCCTGTTCATCCTGATCTTCACGTTATGCCTTTTCAGCCTGATCTTCACGTCATGCCTGTTCTGCCTGATCTTCACGTCATGCCTGATCAGTCTGATTTTCACGTCAAGCCTCATCAGCCTGAGCTTCACGTCGGTCCTGCCGAGCTTCTTCCCGTCAGTCCTGCTGAGCCTACGCATCACGTCATGGCCACCGAGCCAGAGACTGTTCATGTTATGCCCGCCGAGCCAGAGACTGTACACGTCATGCCCGCCGAGCCAGAGACTGTTTACGTCGTGCCTGCTGCACAAGAGACCGTTTACGTCGTGCCCGCCGAGCCAGAGACTGTTTACGTCGTGCCTGCCACACAAGAGACTGTTTACGTCGTGCTTGCCACACAAGAGGCCATTTACGTCATGCCTGTCGCACAAGAGACTGTTCACATCACACCTGCCGCACAAGAGACCGTTCACGTTACGCCTACCACACAAGAGACTGTTCACGTCACCCCTGCCGCACAAGAGACGGGTCATGTCACGTCTGCCCAGCCAGAGACTGTTCACGTCACGTCTGCCCAGCCAGAGACTGTACACGTCACGTCTGTCGAGCCAGAGACTGTTCACGTCACGTCTGCCAAGCCAGTGTCTTCGGACAAGATGGCCGCCGCCGATCCAATGTCTCCGGACAAGTAGCCACCGAGTCAGTGTCCCCGGACAAGATGGCCGCCGCCACCTCGCATGATCCCTCGGACAAAATGGCCACCGCCACCTCGCATGAGCCCTCGGACAAGATTGCCACCCTGGTGTCTGCTCCTCCTGAGCCAGTGTCTGTTCCCCCTGAGCCGGTGTCTGTTCCCCCTGAGCCGGTGTCTGTTCCTCCTGAGCCGGTGTCTGTTCCAGCCCACAACCCCATAGCTGCCCCCAAGAAAAAAAAATGGGGGGGGGGGGGGAGTAGGTTCCTTGATGGGACCATGGTGGCTGCACCGCCATGGTCGCCTGAACTGCCCGGTCCACCCTGGCCACCTGAACTGTCTGTTCCACCCTGGTTGCCTGCACAGCCTGCTCCGCCCTGGTCGCCTGCACAGCCTGCTCCACCCATGCTCCACGGCCCAGGTACGCCCACGCTCCACGGTCCATGTCCACCCATGCTCCACGACCCAGGTCCGCCATTGTAATGCCCTGGTACCGTTCCCCTGCACGGACCTGGCCCTCCATCACTCCCCCAAGACAGCCTCCGCCTTACCACCCTCCTGAACTATTGTTTTTTTTCTTTGTTTTGATGGGCGTCGGGAGCCGCCCATAGAAGGGGGGCTATGTCACGGTGTGGGTTTTGTGTCTGGTTCCTTGTTCTTGTCTGTCACGTGATCCACTGTTTGTCATGTGATCCTGCCATGTGTGTTGTCATTTGTTAATTACCACAGGTGTGTAATTTGTCAGTGTATTTAAGCCCTCATGTTTGTCCTGTGTCTTTGTCGTGGATTGAATGTTTCTAGTGCTGTATGTTTCTCGTTTTGAATGTTCCTGCCCTTGTTCTTGTTTTGTTCCAGGCCTTGCCCTGCCTTTGTTTTGTGTTTGATTTATGTTTAGTATTAAAAGTTTGCATTTGGGTCCTCGCCAGCTCACCTCCTGTGAATTGATTCGTAACACAAATCCTAATGATAAAGATGAATTAATGATATTAAGAAGAGGATCTATGACCTCTGGAAGCACCTCTTTCAGTAGTTTAGTCGGTATAGGGTCTAACACTAATACATGTTGTCGATTAAGATGATTTAACGAGTTTAGATGATTCTTCCTCTTCTATAGCAATGAATAAATGGAACTTTTCCTCGGGGAGACTACAATGCACTGTCTGATGCGATACTGCATCATTATCATTTTCTCAATAATATTATCAATCTTGCAAGTAAATAAGTTCATAAAGTCATTACTGTGATGCTATTAATGCTATGCTAAGCTTTATTTCTTGTTCATTTAGTCAATGCAATAAATGAATACCTATGGTTGTATATGATTCGTTGACTGCATTTGACTGGATCCCGAAACGCACGGGTGGAATGACATCTTGAAAAAGACGCAAACGCACCCGTGTTGCTCTTCCAGAAATGAAAAACTCTCACCAGTGCCGGAGCACACAAGGGAATCATCGCGCAACACTGACAGGGATGGTGCAGCCTGTACCTGAAACTTACAAATTCACAAAATTAACGGAATGCATAGCTGATATAAAAAATTGGATGACTAGTAATTTCCTACTACTTAATTCTGAAAAAACAGAGATTCTAATTATTGGACAAAAAACTTCCTCACGTAATAACCTAGAATACTGTCTAACACTTGATGGCTGCTCTGTCAAGCCCTCGTCGTCGGTTAGGAACCTGGGTGTGCTCTTTGATAGCAGTCTTTCATTTGAAAGGCACGTGAATAGTATCTGTAAAACCGCATTTTTCCATCTTAAAAATATATCTAAATTACGTCATATACTCTCATTGACGAATGCGGAACAATTAGTTCATGCGTTCATGACATCAAGGATAGATTATTGTAATGTTCTACTGGGTGGTTGCCCTGCACGCTTAATAAACAAACTACAGCTGGTCCAAAATGCAGCAGCGAGAGTTCTTACCAGAACCAGGAAGTATGACCATATTAGCCCGGTTCTGTCAACACTGCATTGACTCCCTATTAAACATTGTATAAATTTTAAAACATTGCTGATTACTTACAAAGCACTAAATGGTTTAGCTCCCCAGTACTTGAGTGAGCTCTTAACACATTATAGTCCTTCACGTCTATTGCGATCTCAAAATTCTGGCCAGCTGATTATACCTAGAATATCAAAATCGACTGCTGGCAGTAGATCCTTTTCCTATTTGGCACCAAAACTTTGGAACAATCTTCCTAACATTGTCCGGGAAGTAGACACAGTCTGTCAGTTCAAATCTAGACTAAAAATGCATCTCTTTGATTAGCATACACATAACACATTATAGACTTCTATAATTCAATGTTAGGCTGCATAGATTAGGTCATCCGGAACCAGGAACACTTCCCATAAATCCTGATGTACTTTGTACATCATAAGAAGAATGGCGTCTACACTAATATTAGTCTCTCTGTTTATCCCGAGGTTTAGGCCATCAGCGTTATTGCGGGTCAGCGTTTTTACAGTTTGCGTAGAGAGAACTTAAGAGTTTTCTGTTAAAACAGTGTCGTGTTAGCGGCCCCTAAGTTAACCCTCTGGGGTCGGCAAACGCGCCGGCGCGTTTTGCTCGATTTTAGCAGGAAAATAGACTTAAAATACTCTGTAATTTTTGGTCATACATTCCCATCAGGAGGGACCTGCTGACACAGGCAGAGGGCTCAATATTTAACCCTCGGCCGGAGTTGTGGGAACTGTGGGTCTGGCCCCTGAGGGGGCAGTACCCGGAGGCCGGCCTGTCAGTAGGAGTGGTGGAGACCATACTCAGCTCTAGAGCTCCCTCCACGAGGAAATTGTACGGCTTGAAGTCGAATGTCTTCACCATTAGGTGTAGAGAGCCTGAGGTGGACCCAGTCAACTGCCCAGTGGCTTCAGTGCTGGAGTTCCTCCAAGATCGCTTCTCCGCTGGTCTTACCCCATCCACGCTCAAGGTGTACGTGGCTGCCATTGCGGCTTTCCACGCTCCTCTGAGTGATGGGCCTCTGGGAAGGCACCAGTTGGTCGTACGTTTCCTCCGTGGGGCTTGGAGGATGAGACCTGCGGCTCGTACCAGGGTTCCTACATGGGACCTGGCAGTGGTTCTCGAAGGGCTAGCGAGGCCCCCTTCGAACCGCTGGAGTCGGCTGAGGCCAAGAACCTTTCGTTGAAGGTGGTCTTTTTGTTGGCCATTACTTCTCTGAGGAGGGTAGGAGATCTCCAGGCGCTCTCTATTTCCAATGGGTGCCTGGAGTTTGCTCCAGGCGCCAATAAAGCCATCCTACATCCCAGGCCGGGCTATTTGCCTAAGGTGCCATCTAATGTGGCACGGCCTACGGTTCTGCAGGCTTTTCATCCTCCACCTCACGAGACGGCGGATGAGGAGAGGCTTCATTTGCTCTGCCCTGTCAGAGCTCTTAAATGTTATATCCAGAAGTCCTCCTCATGGCGGAAGTCGTACCAGTTGCTGGTGTGTTTCGGGTCGCCCAAGAAGGGGCTTCCTGCTTCCAAACAGACCATCAGGATTGTCCAAGCCATGTCCATGGCCTACCAGGTGCGCAATTTGCCTTCACCTTTGGCCGTGAGGGCTCACTCTACCAGAGGCATGGCGTCCTCTAGAGCCCTCCTCTCGGGGGCCCCTATCCAGGAGGTCTGCGATGCAGCTGGATGGGCCACCCCCCATACCTTTATTAGGTTTTATAGCCTGGAAATTCCGTCAACACCTGGCACCCTGGTGCTCTCGTCCTAGTGTGCCTGTGAGCAGCTTCACACTAGGACAGGCAGGGCGCGTTGTGGCATAGTGGGTACTCGTTCCCCCAAAGTGTCATTTGACGCAGTTCGAGTTCCCTCGAAAGGGAACGTCCTCGGGTTACGACTGTAACCCTTGTTCCCTGAGAAAGGGAACGAGAACTGCGTCCCTTGGCCACGCCTTCCCCTGTCTGGGAGTGCTTGCTTCATCGCAGAAGCTGACATCTCATGTGTGCCGGCGTCCTTTATAGCTTCCGCGTATGCCGTCACACATTACGTCATGACGCAACACCAATCAGGATTGGCTTAGTTTCATTCATACTTCAGAGGCGCTACGCTGAGGGGCGTTCCCCCAAAGTGTCATTCGACACAGTTCTCGTTCCCTTTCTCAGGGAACAAGGGTTACAGTCGTAACCCGAGGACGTTTCCAGGCATGACTATGTACTTAAAATGTGCTTTTGACTCATATGGATTTTATATATATATATATATATATATATATACTGCCGTTCAAAAGTTTGGGGTCGGTACGATTTTTAATGTTTTTAAAATAAGTCACTTATGCTCACCAATGCTGTATTTATTTCATTAAAAATACAACACAAAACAGTAATATAGTGAAATATTAATATATTTTAATATATTATTTATTCCTGTGATCAAAGCTGAATTTTCAGCATCATTACTCCAGTCTTCAGTGTCACATGATCCTTCAGAAATCATTCTAATATGATGATTTGATGCTCAAGAAACATTTATGATTATGACCAATGTTGAAAACAGTTGTGTACCATTTGTTTTAGGATGCTTTGATGAACAGAAAGTTAAAAACACCAGCATTTTTTTTAAATAGAATCTTTAATAACATTATAAATGTCTTTACTGTCACTTTTGATCAATTTAATTCCTCCTTGATGAATAAAAGTATTGATTTATTTTATTTATTTACCCCAAAAAATAAAATAAAAATACTTGCTGACCCCAAAGTTTTGAACGGTAGTGTTTAATGTTACAAAAAAATTTATTTCAGATAAATGCTGTTCTTTTGAACTTTCTATTTATCAAAGAATCCTGAAATAAAAATGTAAATAACTGTTTTCAACATTGATAATAATGAGAAATGTTTCTTGAGCATCAAATCATCATATTAGAATGATTTATAAAGGATCATGTGACACTGAAGACTGGAGTAATGATGCTGAAAATTCAGCTTTGATCACAGGAATAAATTACACTTTACTATATATTCACATAGAAAACAGATGTTTTACATTGAAATAATATTTCACAATATTACTGGGTTTGTTTTGTATTTTTAATCAAATAAATACAGCATTGGTGAGCATAAGTGACTTCTTTTAAAAACATTAAAAATCTTACCGACCCCAAACTTTTGAAGGGCAGTGTATGTATGTATGTATGTATGTATATATATATATATATATATGTGTGTGTGTGTGTGTGTGTGTGTATGTATATAGTTTATTTTGTCCCCGCATTCTTTGGTATCCAGTGACACACCTGTGTGTCTGTGTGAAAGGCTCATTATACAGCTCATCATGCGCTTATTATACAGGCCATTGTCTTCTCAGGTGTGAATTAGCATTATTTACGCCCCCTCGCATATTGCCTTTCCAAGCAAAAAGTGTTTTACAAAATTTAAATCAATGTATTGTTTTATGTGAATGATTAGGCAGGATGATTTTTTGATCATTTTGAAGCAAAAACTCTAGGCGACAACATCTATTAGTCAAAAGTCTTGTGGACACATATTTAGTATGTGTTTTGTGGCCTTATTTCAGACACTTTAAGCTTTAGTTTTTTCAATATCCATGCATTAACAATATCCTCTCAAAAATACAAACATATACATACATGTTGCCCACATATTATGGTAGCCCTGTTTGTGCAAAATAGAGTGTAATTACACCTTTGCCATTAATATGTTTATAAGCAACTGAAAAAGCACAAATGTCAGGGCATGTCAAAACATCTCAAGGACCCCAAAAACACCTTAGACCCCAGAGGGTTAATAACTAATGATCGTTGCGACGGAAGTGAATCAATTAAAACTAACTTTAGCTGGAAAAGAACTTTATTTTAGACCTGTCATAAAGCCAAAACAATCTCTGTTACATTGATTTCCTATTATCACTGTAAAGCAGCTTTGGAACAATTCTACATAGCGCTATATAAATGAAGATGACTTGACTGGTACCAGTGAAGCACTCACTCTCTTCGCCCTCAACCGGCCGTCAGACAAACGAACACAAACACAGAAATGTGATGCTATTAAAACAGCAGTTGAGAGCTCAGAAGGCTCGCGACCACCGCTGCACTTGCACTGTAGAACCACCAGCACCGGGAGAGACTTCCTGAAGAAGCGGCGACACACTTGCTCATTGTATAACCACACTCTTCAGAGACATCGAAATAACTATTTGTGCACAACCCCTAGTTGTTACAGTGCTGGAAGAGAGAGAGTCAATAGTTTCTGTCGCAATATCGAGTTCTTCTAAGCTATCTGGGATGCTGAGATGATGACACTGATCAGGAAGATTATTAATAAAGCAATCTTTAGTAGCAGAAGTGATAGTTTGAACATATTTGTAACACAGAGTCGACTTGGCTAAATTAAGTTTACATGAGACTAGATAATGATCTGAGATGTCATCGCTCTGCTGCAGAATTTCAACAGCATCAACATTGATTCCATGTGATAATATTAGATCTAGAGTATGATTACGACAATGAGTAGGTCCTGACACGTGTTGTCTAACTCCAATAGAGTTAAGAATGTCTCTAAATGCCAATCCCAATGCATCTTTTTCATTATCTACATGTATATTATCTGACTTTATCTGCAGCCAGTACTAACTCTGATAGAAAGTCAGCAAATTATTTGATAAAGTCTGTATGGTGCCCTGATGTCCTCTATACATTAGCTAGCACAAATGTCAAGCGGGATTAATCATTTACACTATTCTGTGGTCACTAACCTTTTCAAGCCCAAGTTCTCTGACCTCGGCCTTGATGAAAGGCAAGATCTACCCATGATTTTTTGTGAAATTCATTCGATTCCGAGGGTTTTTTTTTTCCTCCACTTTATTTAGATTTTTCCATATAAACAGAGTACATCACACAATTACAGATACCATTGGAATATCACAGATATGTAATTAATTCCATCTCTTTTGTTCATAGAAAGGACCATACAGCAAACAGAGACAGAATAAGATTAAGATTAATTCTAAGTTAAGCAATAATAAAAAGGAAATATACAATTATGGATCTGTCATATGAAGCAAATTACGTCCAAAAAGCATTCAGCGTGAGAGAATACAACAATGACAGAAATACAAACAATAAACAACATAAACCAAAAAGTAAAAAAAAAAAAAAATATATATATATATGTATATATATATATATATATATATATATAGTAATACAATAAATAAGAAGCCATGTTAAGCTTGGTCATCCAAAAACATATTCAGGTTAATATCACATGTAAAAAGATTCTTTACTGCAAGATGGTATTTAGAAAGGAGTTTGAAACTATTTCACTTTCCTACACAGTCTGGGAAAGGACCCCAGATCTTATAGAAGTTGTCAGAAGATCCCTTCATTGTATGCCTGATTTTTTCTAGTTTGATGAAATGAAAGATATCATTAATCCATAGAGAATGAGTAGGTGGTGTAGGCGATTTCCAATTTATTCAAATTAGGCGTCTTGCCAGAAGAGTGACAAAAGCTAAAAAATCTGTCTTATATTTGGGCATGTTAAGTGAAAGAGAGAGAGAGTACCAAATAAAGCTGTGACAGGCAAAGGTTTAACATAAATTCTAAGAACTTCAGATAATGTTTTAAAGATCATAGACCAATATTTTGTGTAGAGATGGACAAGACCAAAACATATGTGCAGTAGATGCAGGGGCTTGATGACAGCGATCACACATGGGATCTACCTCAGGATATATTTTAGAAAGTCTAACTTTGGTCCAGTGGGTGCGATGAAGGATTTTACACTGCATCAGACCCTGTCTGGCGCAGAAGGATGAGGAGTGCACACAACATAGAATCTTTTCCCATTGTTCTTCTGGAATATTTTCTCCTATGTCCTCCTCCCACTGAGAATTAATAGATGGTGGATGTTGACGATGATGTCTTGAAAGACATGTTCCGTAACGGCCTAACAGAACTCCTGGAATACCTTATGCCTGATAACAGCACGCAATGGACGTTAGAGCAGTACATTGACATTGCCCTCCGGATAAGCGGCTCGCTATTTACCGGGGGCTTTGTGGATGAGGTGTCCCACGAGCTCACAAGATCCCCTCAGCCTGCTCTTCACGTCAGATCTGCCGATCCTGCTCTACACGTCACGCTCGCCCAGCCTGAGAATCTTCACGTCACGCCAGCCATCAAGCCTGCCACCAGAACGGTCTACGGCCGTCCAGGACTAATTTCCAATGTGACAGATCCACCGCTGATGTCAGCACGCACTGCCAAGAGGGCCACCGTTCCAAGGTCTCGTTCCACCGAGACCACTGTTCCAGGGTCTCGTTTTGCCGCGACCACCGTTCCAGGGACATATCCTTGGATGGCCGCCATTCCTGAATCTCTTCACGTCATGCCTGCCAAGTCTGAGTATCTCCACGTCAGCCCTGCCGAGCCTCCGCTCCATGTCAGCCCTGCCGAGCCTACTCTTAACGTCATGCCTGCCAAGCCTGAGTCTCTTCACATCATGCCTGCCAAGCCTGAGTCTCTTCACATCATGGCTGATTCGCCTGATCTTCAAGTCATGCCTGATCATCACGTCACGCATGTTCAGCCTGATCTTCACGTCATGCCTGTTCAGCCTGATATTCACGTCATGCCTGGCCAGCCTAATCTTCACGTCATGCCTGATCATCACGTCACGCCTGTTCAGCCTGATCTTCACAACACGCCTGTTCAGCCTGATCTTCACGTCATGCCTAATTCGCCTGAAATTAAAGCGTAGCGTAAGTTCTGCCAGGAAGACTTAATTGTTACGTCATTTATTACCTTCTCATCTATCCAATCACGTTCTAATACGTGAAGTATAAAAGATCCATATTTACACTCGTCTGAGTTCGCAGATGCTGACACTTCCACTTATTCAGTCGCCAGCCAACATGTTTCAGGACACGCATGTTTACTATTATCAAGTTCTGACGATGATATGTCCCGCCGTATTTCTTGCTACATGACGCGGTTCACGCGTTCAGTGTCGCGTCTCCCCGTAGGCACAGCGGTCTTCGGAGAGTTTTTGATCAGGCAAGGCCTCTCATGAGAAGTTCTGCACCTCTAGGCCTAAAACATCCTGGGTAACCCATCAGTTTCCATCTCACGTCATCAAAAGCCTCAACAGCGTCAGCTCAGCCTGGATAATCCGGCAGGAAAAGGACTGCAACGTCATCCTCAACAACTTGTCCAGCAAAAGAACCTCACTGTCTGTACGGGTGACATCCCGCAGATCACCAAACCACCGACATGAATCAACAACTCTGCAAGTCACGAGAGGCGATCTTCTCTCGCTGGCTCAAGTTCAAGCTCCACTTCCAAGGCTTTCAAGTCGGTTTTTAAAGTTTTTTGGTAGGCGCTTCACCAGCCACTGTTAATATGTCCCCTCTATCATGATTAAACTTCATCCAGGTAAGTATTTCTCCGTTGCTTCCTACACCAGCGGCAGAGTTCAAATTGGTGTCCACGGTGATGTGGCGTGTTCCTAATTACTACTGATCTGCAGTATGCAACGGGGCTGGATAGCTCGCCTTAAAGGGGAAATGTTCGTAGCAAGTGTAAGCAAGTTTCGCGTCACCGATTTTCCTCAGTAGCTACAGTGGTAATCTAATAATATCAGGCAATTTGCAAATACCCACTAACAACTCAGTAACTGTAAAAAAAAAAAAAAAAAAAAAAAAACACACCTTAGATTTGCCTACTTAAGAGCTTTTATGCATGCCATTTTCACGGGTCGCGCTCTTCATAACGTTTGCTCACTCACCAGAGTTCGGTAATGTTTATATAAATAAAATAAATAAATAAATAAATAAATAAATAAATAAAAATAAAAAATAAACCTGAGTAAATTGGTAATTTGGCTGTTATGCATACTGTAGTGGATATCTCTAGTACAATGGCAGTAAATTACAAGTGTTGTAATTTTAAACAAGTATTTTTCAACATATTTAGGCCTACTTAAAATTCATATTATAAGTCCCTTAATACTTAAAATTAGATCTTTAATATTGGAAAATGTGTTCAATCGCTGTGATACTCAACCTTTCCTGGCGACTACTTAATCCACTGATATGTGTGATAGAAATAATTTATGTGATGGGTTCCACATTAATGTACAGAGAAATGCAGACTAAGGATGCTCCGGTCAAAGGCCACATATACTTAGCCAAAAAACTGCTATCTCCATAGAACTAACAGTCATATTATTTTTATCAAGTCATGCCAATCACCAGAACTAATCAGTGGAGGAGACTCGAGTGACATTGTCTTTGCTCAACTGTATGATTTACATGTTTATGTATCTTCTATTCAAGAGTCTCAACTGTTTGTTGTGGCCAGCGATCTCCCAGCCATGAATGGGGCTATGTCTGCAAAGAGCAACTTGGGAGCCATGGCAGGCATGCTGCTCATCTGAGAAAAGGATTCTACGCTCAAAAAACAACAGATCAAGTATTATTGATTCCCCTTTTCACATCCTGATCACGACCGATTGTTCCTTCCTCATCTACAATTACAAAAATCGTAATTAAATATTATTCCATTCATAGTTTGCTCGCAGGCATTCAAATTCACGCAAGTATTTTAATCCTAATTATCCAAGTCGTTCACCGTACCTTCTCCTTGTTTGCTACTTAAGGCATAGCCAAGTCCTGCAGTAAACCTCCGATAAACGCCTGCCAATCACATTGTATCACAAAGATTAAAAAGGTGTATAATTGTGCTCTTTTCGCAAGATATGTGGTGGGTCTCCGTTGCGTATGCGGGGTTTGGATCGGAATGCCCCACAGATAATTTTGAATAGCATGCTGGAATGGTAATTTCAAGAGTGAGTGAGCATATTGTTTTTGTCTATCCCTTTGGATGTGGTAAGGCTGCTGCTCCCGGCACAAGGGTCGGAGTTTCAACAGCTCGTTTTGCAGCTTCGATTACCTCTCACCTACAATTTTAAAACTTTTTGCTTTGTTCAACCGGAATGATACAAGATGCAGACTCAAGAGTGTCAACATATAGACAATATTACAAATGGTGTTGATGAATTATGTAGCTCATGCGTAGCTATCTCTAGTCACTGATTAGCTTATTCTGTCTCGATAATCTATAAATCATATCCCGTGGGCAGGATTCATGTAAAATTAGGGTTGTGATGCACTAACCCAGGAGGATGTCGTTTAGCTCGTTGTCTCGACGTCTCAGCGCTGTTGTAGTCTTTAAAAAGCAATTCCTTTAATGAAATTCTCCCATTGCTTGAACTTTGAGTGTTGTAACCTTGCAGATGTTGGTTATGCTTAAACAGCAACATTACACACTAAGTAAGTTAGAAAGCAAAATCCATCCAACCCCCTTTTATTACCTCCCGTCCGCAATGGTCTCTTTTCCTATTGTTATATTCAGATTGTACCTGTGTCTGTTACAGCGTTCATGGCTCATGCATCCAGGGGATTCACTCCAGGAGCTAAATACTCAGATTTTCCACAAGGTCTTTCCTGATTTAAGTTTTCACCTAATTCTTTACTCGCTTCTTAAGAACTCTAAAAATGACTCTCAAGGCTCTGTATCACATTATCAATTTATAAATTAGTAATAAATTCTGTCCCTTCTCATATATGATTAAATTCCCCTCTATTTATCCTAACTAACGGAGCACTCCTCTCTAAGCCTGGTTCAGGACTCATCAGTTTCTGTCCTCAAAAGCCGCAGTCTATCTCCCTCCCAGTATACTGGCCATTTCTTCAGGTGGGGCAGCCACTACAGCAGCTGATGGTGGCATTTCTACTTCAGCTATTAAGATCCCTGGCATATGGTCTTCCTCTACATTAGAGTCATTTATAAGACCCGATTCAAAAGTCATCCTCGAAGCTCAGCAAGCTCTCCAGTAACGGTTCAGGTAAATACCTATGCAACTACTGGTGGTGGTGTCATGCGTTATCTATCTGGCGATAGTCCCAGCTTGAATAATTCGTCCTTGCGCCTATTGCTGGCAATGCGGTCCTTAGGGGCCTGGCTTCGCGCAGCCTAGTGGCTTTTTCTATGCGCGTTTCGTCATGCGCCGCATTACGGCTCAGCGAACCTCGTCTATGCGTGGCTTAGCGTGACCTCGTCTCTGCGTGGCTCATCGTAGCCATGTCTCTGTGTGGCTCAGCGTGGCCTCGTCTCTGTGTGGCTCATCATAGCCTTGTCTCTGTGGCTCAGCGCGGACTCGTCTCTGTGTGGCTCAGCGTGGCCTCGTCTCTCTGTGGCTCAGCATGGCCTCGTCTCTGTGTGGCTCATAGTAGCCTTGTCTCTGTGGCTCAGCATGGCCTTGTCTCTGTGGCTCAGCGTGGCCTCGTCTCTGTGTGGCACATAGTAGCCTCGTCTCTGTGGCTCAGCGTGGCCTCGTCTCTGTGGCTCAGCGTGGCCTCGTCTCTGTGTGGCTCATCGTAGCCTTGTCTCTGTGGCTCAGCGCGGCCTCGTCTCTGTGGCTCAGCGTGGCCTCGTCTCTGTGTGGCACATAGTAGCCTCGTCTCTGTGGCTCAGCGTGGCCTCGTCTCTGTGGCTCAGCGTGGCTCAGCGTGGCCTTGTCTCTGTGGCTCAGCGTGGCCTTGTCTCTGTGGCTCAGCGTGGCCTTGTCTCTGTGGCTCAGCGTGGCCTTGTCTCTGTGGCTCAGCATGGCCTTGTCTCTGTGGCTCAGCGTGGCCTTGTCTCTGTGGCTCAGTGTGGCCTTGTCTCTGTGGCTCAGCGTGGCCTTGTCTCTGTGGCTCAGCATGGCCTTGTCTTTATGTGGCTCATCGTAGCCTTGTCTATGTGGCTCAGCATGGCCTCGTCTCTGTGGCTCAGCGTGGGCTCGTCTCTGTGTGGCTCATCGTAGCCTTGTCTATGTGGCTCAGCGTGGCCTCGTCTCTGTGTGGCTCATAGTAGCCTTGTCTCTGTGGCTCAACGTGGCCTCGTCTCTGTGGCTCAGCATGGCATTGTCTCTATGGCTCAGCGTGGCCTTGTCTCTGTGGCTCAGCATGGCCTCGTCTCTGTGGCTCAGCGTGGCCTCGTCTCTGTGGCTCAGCGTGGCCTCGTCTCTGTGGCTCAGCGTGGCCTCGTCTCTCTGTGGCTCAGCGTGGCCTTGTCTCTGTGGCTCAGCGTGGCCTTGTCTCTGTGGCTGAGCGTGGCCTTGTCTCTGTGGCTCAGCGTGGCCTTGTCTCTGTGTGGCTCAGCGTGGCCTCGTCTCTGTGTGGCTCTTTGTAGCCTTGTCTATGTGGCTCAGCGTGGCCTCGTTTCTGTGTGGCTCATAGTAGCCTCGTCTCTGTGGCTTAGCGTGGCCTCGTCTCTGTGGCTCAGCGTGGCCTCGTCTCTATGGCTCAGTGTGGCCTTGTCTCTGTGGCTCAGCGTGGCCTCGTCTCTGTGGCTCAGCGTGGCCTCGTCTCTGTGGCTCAGCCTGGCCTCGTCTCTGTGGCTCAGCGTGGCCTCGTCTCTCTGTGGCTCAGCGTGGCCTTGTCTCTGTGGCTCAGCGTGGCCTTGTCTCTGTGGCTCAGCGTGGCCTTGTCTCTGTGGCTCAGCGTGGCCTCGTCTCTGTGTGGCTCAGCGTGGCCTCGTCTCTCTGTGGCTCAGCGTGGCCTCGTCTCTGTGTGGCTCATCGTAGCCTCTTCTCTGTGGCTCAGCGCGGCCTCGTCTCTGTGGCTCAGCGCGGCCTCGTCTCTGTGGCTCAGCGTGGCCTCGTCTCTGTGGCTCAGCGTGGCCTTGTCTCTGTGGAGACAGCGTGGCCTTGTCTCTGTGGCTCAGCGTGGCCTTGTCTCTGTGGCTCAGCGTGGCCTCGTCTCTGTGGCTCAGCGTGGCCTCGTCTCTGTGTGGCTCTTTGTAGCCTTGTCTATGTGGCTCAGCATGGCCTCGTCTCTGTGTGGCTCATAGTAGCCTCGTCTCTGTGGCTTAGCGTGGCCTCGTCTCTGTGGCTCAGCGTGGCCTCGTCTCTATGGCTCAGTGTGGCCTTGTCTCTGTGGCTCAGCGTGGCCTGGTCTCTGTGGCTCAGCGCGGCCTCGTCTCTGTGGCTCAGCGTGGCCTCGTCTCTCTGTGGCTCAGCGTGGCCTCGTCTCTGTGGCTCAGCGTGGCCTTGTCTCTGTGGCTCAGCGTGGCCTTGTCTCTGTGGCTCAGCGTGGCCTTGTCTCTGTGGCTCAGCGTGGCCTTGTCTCTGTGTGGCTCAGCGTGGCCTTGTCTCTGTGGCTCAGCATGGCCTCGTCTCTGTGGCTCAGCGTGGCCTCGTCTCTGTGGCTCAGCGTGGCCTCGTCTCTGTGGCTCAGCGTGGCCTCGTCTCTCTGTGGCTCAGCTTGGCCTCGTCTCTGTGGCTCAGCGTGGCCTCGTCTCTGTGGCTCAGCGTGGCCTCGTCTCTGTGGCTCAGCGTGGCCTCGTCTCTGTGTGGCTCAGCGTGGCCTTGTCTCTCTGTGGCTCATCGTAGCCTTGTCTCTGTGGCTCAGCGCGGCCTCGTCTCTGTGGCTCAGCGTGGCCTCGTCTCTGTGTGGCTCATAGTAGCCTCGTCTCTGTGGCTCAGCGTGGCCTCGTCTCTGTGGCTCAGCGTGGCCTCGTCTCTGTGGCTCAGTGTGGCTCAGCGTGGCCTTGTCTCTGTGGCTCAGCGTGGCCTTGTCTCTGTGGCTAAGCGTGGCCTTGTCTCTGTGGCTCAGCGTGGCCTTGTCTCTGTGGCTCAGCGTGGCCTTGTCTCTGTGGCTCAGCGTGGCCTTGTCTCTGTGGCTTAGCGTGGCCTTGTCTCTGTGGCTCAGCGTGGCCTTGTCTCTGTGGCTCAGCGTGGCCTTGTCTCTGTGGCTCAGCGTGGCCTTGTCTCTGTGGCTCAGTGTGGCCTTGTCTTTGTGGCTCAGCGTGGCCTCGTCTCTGTGTGGCTCATCGTAGCCTTGTCTATGTGGCTCAGCATGGCCTCGTCTCTGTGGCTCAGCGTGGCCTCGTCTCTGTGTGGCTCAGCGTGGCCTCGTCTCTGTGTGGCTCATCGTAGCCTTGTCTCTGTGTGGCTCATCGTAGCCTCGTCTCTGTGTGGCTCATAGTAGCCTCGTCTCTGTGGCTCAGCGTGGCCTCGTCTCTGTGGTTCAGCGTGGCCTTGTCTCTGTGGCTTAGCGTGGCCTTGTCTCTGTGGCTCAGCGTGGCCTCGTCTCTGTGGCTCAGCGTGGCCTCGTCTCTGTGGCTCAGCGTGGCCTCGTATCTCTGTGGCTCAGCGTGGCCTTGTCTCTGTGTGGCTCAGTGTGGCCTTGTCTCTGTGGCTCAGCGTGGCCTTGTCTCTGTGAATCAGCGTGGCCTCGTCTCTCTGTGGCTCAGCGTGGCCTCGTCTCTGTGGCTCAGCGTGGCCTCGTCTCTCTGTGGCTCAGCGTGGCCTTGTCTCTGTGGCTCAGCGTGGCCTTGTCTCTGTGGCTTAGCGTGGCCTTGTCTCTGTGGCTCAGCGTGGCCTTGTCTCTGTGTGGCTCAGCGTGGCCTTGTCTCTGTGTGGCTCAGCGTGGCCTTGTCTCTGTGTGGCTCAGCGTGGCCTTGTTTCTCTGTGGCTCAGCGTGGCCTTGTCTCTGCGTGGCTCTTCGCGGCCTCTTAGCGCGACGCAGCATTTAAAAAAAAAATAATAATAATAATAAGCGTCAGCAAATGCGTAAATGTATTACGTAATTACAGCAGCCGAAAAGTATCTAGCATATAAAGTAAAGCATGCTCCACTTTATAGATTATAGAGTTACTGTACCCACGACAATATCGACGGAACTCTATAATATCCTACTGTCTACAGAATCCATGTCTACCCAGCTGTTCGCTAACTCTTTTTCTTTCTTTATTTTAGGAACTACATAATATGCGGCTGGTGGGTATACTTTTCTTTTACGTTCTTTGGGGATGGGCTCCGTCCAGTAGAATTATTCTTCCACCCATTCTTGGGGGTCCACTGAGCCCCTGCCTTCATCTTCAGGCAGGAAATGCAGAATCCGTACCCTCAGATCACGAGTTATGGACGGGGCCTACGCCAAAGAACTTTATTGCATATATTGCTTGCTGGGCTGTTAATAAAATGCATAATTGTACAGTATCTTCTCTCCCGAGTCTTTCTGGTAGAAATGAAAGCGTAGCGTAAGTTCTGCCAGGAAGACTTAATTGTTACGTCATTTAGTACCTTCTCATCTATCCAATCGCGTTCTAATACGTGAAGTATAAAAGATCCATACTTACACTCATCTGAGTTCGCAGATGCTGACGCTTCCACTTACCACCATCCTCCCCACCTCCACCAAGACGGTCTCCCCTCCATCCTTCCCACCACCACCAGGATGGTCCCTTCCAACATCCTAAGGGGGGTCGGCTGCGCCCCTGTCTTCATCTTCAGGCAGGAAATGCAGAATCCGTACCCTCGGATCGCGAGTTATGGATGGGGCCTACGCCAAAGAACTTTATTGCATATATTGCTTGCTGGGCTGTCAATAAAATGCATAATTGTACAGTATCTTCTCTCCCGAGTCTTTCTGGTAGAACTTCACTACACGCCTGGCCAGCCTGATCTTCACGTCATGCCTGATCATCCTGATCTTCATGTCATGCCTGATCATCCTGATCTTCACGTTATGCCTTTTCAGCTTGATCTTCATGTCATGCCTGTTCTGCCTGATCTTCACGTCATGCCTGATCAGTCTGATCTTCACGTCAAGCCTCATCAGCCTGAGCTTCACGTCGGTCCTGCCGAGCTTCTTCCCTTCAGTCCTGCTGAGCCTACGCATCACGTCATGGCCACCGAGCCAGAGACTGTTCATGTTATGCCCGCCGAGCCAGAGACGGTTTACGTCGTGCCTGCCGCACAAGAGACCGTTTACGTCGTGCCCGCCGAGCCAGAGACTGTTTGCGTCGTGCCTGTCACACAAGAGACTGTTCACGTCGTGCCTGCCGCACAAGAGACTGTTTACGTCGTGCTTGCCACAGAAGAGGCCGTTCACGTCATGCCTGTCGCACAAGAGACCGTTCACATCACGCTTGCCGCACAAGAGACCGTTCCAGTTACGTCTGCTGCACAAGAGACTGTTCACGTCACGTCTGCCGCACAAGAGACGGGTCACGTCACGTCTGCCCAGCCAGAGACTTTTCACGTCACGTCTGCCCAGCCATAGACTGTACACGTCACGTCTGCCCAGCCAGAGACCGTTCACGTCACGTCTGTCGAGCCAGAGACTGTTCACGTCACGTCTGCCAAGCCAGTGTCTTCGGACAAGATGGCCGCCGCCAATCCAATGTCTCCGGACATGTAGCCGCTGCCGAGCCATTGTCCCCGGACAAGATGGCCGCCGCCACCTCGCATGATCCCTCAGACAAAATGGCCACCGCCAATCCCGCATGAGCCCTCGGACAAGATGGCCACCCCGGTGTCTGCTCCTCTTGAGCTGGTGTCAGTTCCTCCTGAGCCGGTGTCTGTTCCCCCTGAGCCGGTGTCTGTACCCCCTGAGCCGGTGTCTGTTCCCCCTGAGCCGGTGTCTGTTCCCCCTGAGCCGGTGTCTGTTCCTCCTGAGCCGGTGTCTGTTCCAGCCCACAACCCCATAACTGCCCCCAAGAAAACAAAAAAAAAAGGGGGGGGGGTGGGGGTAATAGGTTCCTTGATGGGACCATGGTGGCTGCGCCGCCATGGTCGTCTGAACTGCCCGGTCCACCCTGGCCACCTGAACTGTCTGGTCCACCTTGGATGCCTGCACAGCCTGCTCCCCCCTTGTTGCCTGCTCCGCGCTGGTTGCCTGCACAGCCTGGTCCGCCCACGCTCCAGGTCTTCCCACGCTCCACGGTTCATGTCCACCCACGCTCCACGACCTGGCCCTCCATCACTCCCCCAAGACCGCCTCCGCTTCACCACCCTCCTGAACTATTGTTTTTTTCTTTGTTTTGATGGGCTTCGGGAGCCGCCCATAGAGGGGGGGGCTATGTCACGGTGTGGGTTTTGTGTCTGGTTCCTTGTTCTTGTCTGTCACTTGATTCACTGTTTGTCATGTGATCCTGCCGTGTGTTGTCATTCGTTAATTACCACAGGTGTGTAATTTGTCAGTGTATTTAAGCCCTCATGTTTGTCCTGTGTCTTTGTCGTGGATTGAATGTTTCTAGTGCTGTATGTTTCTCGTTTTGAATGTTCCTGTCCTTGTTCTTGTTTTGTTTCAGGCCTTGCCCTGCCTTTGTTTTGTGTTTGATTTATGTTTAGTATTAAAAGTTTGCGTTTGGGTCCTCACCAGCTCACCTCCTGTGAATTGATTCGTAACACATATCCTAATGATAAAGATGAATTAATGATATTAAGAAGAGGATCTATGACCTCTGGAAGCACCTCTTTCAGTAGTTTAGTTGGTATAGGGTCTAACACTTATACATGTTGTCGATTAAGATGATTTAACGAGTTTAGACGATTCTTCCTCTTCTATAGCAATGAATAAATGGAACTTTTCCTCGGGGAGACTACAATGCACTGTCTGATGCGATACTGCATCATTATCATTTTCTCAATAATATTATCAATCTTGCAAGTAAATAAGTTCATAAAGTCATTACTGTGATGCTATTAATGCTATGCTAAGCTTTATTTCTTGTTCATTTTGTCAATGTAATGAATGAATACCTATGGTTGTATTTGATTCGTTTGACTGCATTTGACTGCATCCAAAAAGGCACAGGTGGAATGACATCTTGAAAAAGATGCAAACGCACCCGTGTTGCTCTTCCAGAAATGAAAAACTCTCACCAATGCCGGAGCACACAGGGGAATGATCGCGCAACACTGACAGGGATGGTGCAGCCTGTACCTGAACCTTACAAATTCACAAAATTAATGGAATGCATAGCTTATATAAAAAATTGGATGACTAGTAATTTCCTACTACTTAATTCTGAAAAAACAGAGATTCTAATTATTGGACAAAAAACTTCCTCACGTAATAACCTAGAATACTGTCTAACACTTGATGGCTGCTTTGTCAAGCCCTCGTCGTCGGTTAGGAACCTGGGTGTGCTCTTTGATAGCAGTCTTTCATTTGAAAGTCACGTGAATAGTATCTGTAAAACCACATTTTTCCATCTTAAAAATATATCTAAATTACGTCATATGCTCTCATTGACGAATGTGGAACAATTAGTTCATGCGTTCATGACATCAAGGATAGATTATTGTAATGCTCTACTGGGTGGTTGCCCTGCACGCTTAATAAACAAACTACAGCTGGTCCAAAATGCAGCAGCGAGACTTCTTACCAGAACCAGGAAGTATGACCATATTAGCCCGGTTCTGTCAACACTGCATTGGCTCCCTATTCAACATCGTATACATTTTAAAACATTGCTGATTACTTACAAAGCACTAAATGGTTTAGCTCCCCAGTATTTGAGCGAGCTCTTAACACAGTATAGTCCTTCACGTCTATTGCAATCTCAAAATTCTGGCCAGCTGATTATACCTAGAATATCAAAATCGACTGCTGGCAGTAGATCCTTTTCCTATTTAGCACCAAAACTTTGGAACAATCTTCCTAACATTGTCCGGGAAGCAGACACAGTCTTTCAGTTCAAATCTAGACTAAAAACACATCTCTTTGGCTGAGCATACACATAACACATTATAGACTTCTATAATTCAATGTTAGGCTGCATAGATTAGGTCAGCCGGAACCAGGAACACTTCCCATAAATCCTGATGTACTTTGTACATCATAAGAAGAATGGCGTCTACACTAATATTAGTCTTTCTGTTTATCCCGAGGTTTACCACAGTCCGCCAGATCCAGGCCGTATCTAGATCTGATGAAGGACCTGCTCCTGGACGCGACAACAATGCAGTCCTGAAGTGTCACTTGTCCCTCCCTGTGAAGGCCTCCTTCCCCTTTACGTCTGTACAGATAATCGTTGTCGGGATAATTACGGTTCACGTGGCTACGCCGAAGCGATAAAATTCTGTATTATAAATTTTAAGGCCAGACAAGTAGTTTGTTGAGGGTTGGTTTTGTAGGGAAGGACTACATGCATGCGCACAAATAATTCAAACGCGCATACCTATAGAATGAACTCTTAATACGCATGTGCACGCCATCAGCCTTCTCGCGGGTTCGCGTTTTTACAGTTTGCGTAGAGAGAACTTAAGAGTTTTCTGTTAAAACAGTGTCGTTTTAGCGGCCCCAGAGGGTTAATAACTAATGATCGTTGTGACGGAAGTGAATCAATTAAAACTAACTTTAGCTGGAAAAGAACTTTATTTTAGACCAGTCATAAAGACAAAACAATTTCTGTTACATTGATTTCCTATTATCACTGTAAAGCAGCTTTGGAACAATTCTACACAGCGCTATATAAATGAAGATGACTTGACTTGTACCAGTGAAGCACTCACTCTCTTCGCCCTCAACCGGCTGTCAGACAAACGAACACAAACACAGAATTGTGATGCTATTAAAACAGCAGTTGAGAGCTCAGAAGGCTCGCGACCACCGCTGCACTTGCACTGTAGAACCACCAGCACCGGGAGAGACTTCCTGAAGAAGCGGCGACACACTCGCTCGTTGTAATATAACAACACTCTTCAGAGACATCGAAATAACTATTTGTGCACACCCCTAGTCTAAAGTGCTGGAAGAGAGAGAGTCAATAGTTTCTGTCGCAATATCGAGGTCTTCTAAGCTATCTGGGATGCTGAGATGATGAAACTGATCAGGAAGATTATTAATAAAGCAATCTTTAGTAGCAGAAGTGATAGTTTGAACATATTTGTAACACAGAGTCGACTTGGCTAAATTAAGTTTACATGAGACTAGATAATGGTCTGAGATGTCATCGCTCTGCTGCAGAATTTCAACAGCATCAACATTGATTCCATGTGATAATATTAGATCTAGAGTATGATTACGACAATGAGTAGGTCCTGACACGTGTTGTCTAACTCCAATAGAGTTAAGAATGTCTCTAAATGCCAATCCCTATGCATCTTTTTCATTATCTACATGTATATTATCTGACTTTATCTGCAGCCAGTAATAACTCTGATAGAAAGTCAGCAAATTATTTGATAAAGTCTGTATGGTGCCCTGATGTCCTCTATACATTAGCTAGCACAAATGTCAAGCGGGATTAATCATTTACTCTAGTCAGTGGTCACTAACCTTTTCAAGCCCAAGTTCTCTGACCTCGGCCTTGATGAAAGGCAAGATCTACCCATAGATTCTTTGTGAAATTCATTTCCGAGGTTTTTTTTTTCCTCCACTTTATTTAGATTTTTCCATAGAAACAGAGTACATCACACAATTACAAATACCATTGGAATATCACATATATGTAATTAATTCCATCTCTTTTGTTCATAGGAAGGACCATACAGCAAACAGAGACAGAATAAGATTAAGATTAAGATTAATTCTAAGTTAAGCAATAATAAAAAGGAAATATACAATTATGGATCTGTCATATGAAGCAAATTACGTCCAAAAAGCATTCAGCGTGAGAGAATACAACAATGACAGAAATACAAACAATAAACAACATAAACCAAAAAGTAACAAAACAAACAAAAATATATATATATATATATATATATATAGTAATAAAATAAATAAGAAGCCCTGTAAATGTGGCGTGGCAAAATGGAAGAATAATTTGAAGGGTTTTTCTTATACTTTCTGCAACCTAAACCAACAATACAGTTGGTCTTAAACCCCCATTAAATAAAAGTAGCCGACTACGCCACCTGGGTTGGAGTAATGGAGCCCAGGACCCACGTTCACTTAAGTCAATTATTCCTGAGGTCTGGACAGTATCGACACTCAACCAGTGGTAGATTGGTTACACAAGTATTTTATTACCATAAGATCAGAATCTAAATATATAAAACAATTATTAAAAAAAAGGAATGCAGTCCTCAGCACGGTGTGGTATGATGTCCTTAAAGTCAATGAATGAATGTCCTGGGTTGGTCCCACCGCACGCAGGTCTCCACAGATCCAGACAGTATAGTTTACTGGGAATAAATAAGAAACAACGACCAGTATCCCCAGTCCAATGCAAGCAAAATTCTAATTACCACTCTCTCTTGTGCACACAAATACCCACACCATGCAATATACACTGCAACCCAAATAAATCACACCACCGCAAAGAGAAACAAGAGCTATGGATAATGAGCTATGGATAATAAGTTATACTGGCAATTAGTTCCTAGTCTATCTTCTGGATTAGATGCAAAATGGTCACAATCTCCCTCAAACGATCTTCACTGGTTTGTACTCACAATATGACTGGGTAGTAATTCCCACTACCCAGTCTAGTCGATTTCCACCGTTGTGCAAACCTCCGTCGCCGTCTCACCAGCCGCTGTTGCCTCGTTTTCGAACAATCGCTGACTCACTCGTCTTCAAACAGCTTCGCCGTGGCTACTCTGCGTCGCCGTCGTCACAATACTCGTTTCCGCACAGCCGTAAACTGTTCGGTTATCACCGCTCAGTGTTCCTTCTCAGACGCCCGCACCTGTTCATAACCCACTCAACAGCAAGACGACGACTTGCACGGAAATAACGCAGTCCAAACAACACACTCTCCTCAGTCTTTCAAGCACGCGTTCTTAAAGGGCAATAGTCTCCACCTTTTCCTGAAACAGCCTATGACACTAGGTCACTGATTAATCTCTCAAAAGGCGTGTTAGGAAATGAGCACGACAATACAAATCACTTAATCAATAAACAAATCATAACATGAAAATGTATATTAAAAATGCATCTCAATTCACACCCATTACATCCCCCCCACACTAAAATGTCAGCAGTGCCTGCGACTACTGAAATTCCTCTATACCGCACAGGAGGTTGTCCTAAATTTGGACGTACAGAACGTCTAACTTGGTTCTCATCATTCACATGATCAGGCTCTGAGGCTCCCAGATGCTATAGGGCATGGGATCTAGCTGTCGCCTAGTCTCTTCAGGCATTATAGGTTGCGGATTTCTTACTTCAGGAACAGAACACAGCTTAAGGGCATTTCGATGTAAACTTCTCTCTTTTCCCCCTTGTTCTGGTCTCACCTGATACACTAGTCCAGTATTTCCCAAAGTCTCTAGAACAACATAAGGCATAGGGTCCCGCCAACTGCACAACTTCCCCCGTCCCTGTCTATTTCTATCTCGAACCCAAACACGCTGGCCCGCCAACATTGGAGTAGCTTTGGCCCTGCGGTCAAAGGTCTGTTTAGATAGTGTTGCAGTATTATCCATGGCTCTTTTTGCCAACGCATAAGCCCAGCTCAATGTTTTATGGTGCTCTTGTACTCACCCAGTCAAATCCTTTCTAGTTTGTCCAACTCCCACTCCAAGGCTCATATCTACAGGTGTCCGCAAGGAACGGCCAAACATTAAATACGAAGGTGTAAACCCCATAGCCCCATGTATGGTATTATTATACGCCTGCATCAACTCAGGGAGGAATTCTGGCCACCTATCCTGCTTATCTCTCTCTAAAGTACGCAGCATTCACAGTAATGTCTTATTCACCCTCTCTACTCTACCATTCCCAGCCGGGTGGTAAGGAGTTGTTCTGCTCTTAGCTGTACCGTACAATTGGCAAAACTCTTTCATCATTGCAGATTCAAAATTTGGGCCCATATCAGAGTGGAATCTTAAAGGACAACCAAAAGTCTGGACAACCTGTTCCCACAAAGCCCTGACTGTCGACTTAGCAGTTTGATCACTCGTAGGGATAGCCAATGCATAGCGGGTAAACAAATCAACAATAACTAAAATATTTTAACATGAGTCAGCTGGACGGCCCAATGTCAAGAAGTCTAATGACACCACTTCTAAGGGGAATGATACAAGGATTGGATTAAATGCAGAGGTCAAATTCCAAGTATGGGTTACCATACTTGGCCAGCACTTGTCACTTTCACTTTCACTTCACTTCACTTTCACTTTCACTTTCTTACCTTTCTGTAGGCCACAAGCGACACAACCCAGATGGTACCCCTGGACAGTCTCCTCCATCTTCGGCCAGAAAAAGTGGTGTCTGACCCTCGAAAGTGTCCGTGCAACTCCTGCATGTGCAGAGGCATCATGGTATCTTCGCTATACTTCCTCCCGTCTAGAGGCTGGACAGATAATCTATAGATGCAACTCATGGGTACTGGGGTCAATCATCCTCTTATACAAAACACCATCTTGAATCATAAGCTTAACACTCTGTCGCAGTAGTTGTTTCACCGTCAAAGGCATATTGGCTCACCCCATGGTCGAGGGTACAGTCCTTGACTCCACATACTTCCATACCTGTTGAAGTTCCTCTTCTTCACCTTGGCTCTTGCACCACTCCTCAACATCTGGGAGGTCAATTACTGGCTGATAGGCATCTTCTGTTGCTTCAACTCGTCGTAGCTCCATAGGAGCCATTCGATCCACCGGGAACCTGGACAGACTATCAGCATTAGCATTCTCACGCCCAGCTCGATATTTCACTGTAAAGTCGAAGTTCGCCAGTTGGGCTGCCCAGCGCTGTTCCACCGCTCCCAATCTCGCTGTCTGTAAGTGGGCCACCGGATTATTATCTGTAACAACAGTACATTTAGCTCCGGTCAGATAGTCCTTAAACTTCTCTGTCATAGCCCATTTTAAAGCGAGCAACTCCAGCTTAAAAGAGCTATAGTTAGCATCATTCCGTTCCGCAAGGTGGAGGCTGCGGCTTGCGTAGGCGATCACACGCTCTTGCCCATCTTGGACCTGCGAAAACACTGCTCCCAGTCCCTGGTGGCTAGCATCAGTATAAAGAATGAATGGCAGGAAGAAATCAGCAAATGCTAGAATGGGAGCCTGAGTGAGACAGATCTTTATTTTTTCAAAAGCAGCTCGACATTCTGCAGTCCACTCGATCCTGCGATTATTTGACTTCTTGTTGACTGGAACTCCTACTAAAAGGGCATTTATTGGCTGCGCCAGCCGAGCAAAATTGGCAATAAACCGCCTATAATAGCCAGCTAGGCCAAGGAATGCTCTCAACCTCTCGAATTGTGGTTGGGACAGCCCATTCTTGTACTGCCACTGTTTTAACAGGATCTGGGCTGATGCCAGTCTTGTCCACTATGTGCCCCAGGAATTTCACTTGCTGCTGAAGGACTCTTGGACTCTTACTCTCAGAAATTACTCCCCTTTCCAACATACCTGCCAGCAGCAGTTTCATCTCCTTGTACATCATTGGGGGTAAGGGGCGGAACTTTTCTCGGACAGGAGGTGCAGTGCCAGTGTAAATCCTATGCTGGACAGTCTCATTAAACCCCAGATCGTCCTCATTCTTAGAAAACACTACACTCCACTTCCTCATAATTGCATCAAAAACATGGCATTGTTGGTCAGTTAAATCAGATCCAAGCATTGATGGACTCACCCCATCAGCAGTTACCTCCTCTTCAGGGCTTCCAGCTTCCACCAAACGAACATCGAGGACCCCATCTGTGCTCAGGGTCAAATCAAGATCTCTGTGGCCATAGATATTCACGCCAGACGTTTCGTACAGCCGACCAAGCTTCTGGTACCGGCCTACAGACACTTTATAGGGTTGCAAATTACACAATCTGATAAGAATCCTACCATCCTTAACGATAGCCACAGTCCGGGCGGCGGCCAACCCATCTTACTCTAGCAGGGGTTCCACCAATCCACAGTAACTGCGGTTCTGTCGGCCCATTCGGACACGGCCCCACACAATGACCTCGCTCTGGGGTGGAATCCATCTCCTGCGATGACTGGCTGGCCACACATAGCCCAGGAACCCATCATCTTGAGTCCAAGCAGCAATGCGTTAACATGTTGCCATGGCTCGTTTCCACACCTGCTGTTCTTTAGGGTTCTGAAATTACAAAGACTGAGAAGAGCCCTGGAAAAGAGCATTCCAACATGAGGAGATAACATTCATTCCGATGATTAAGGGATTAGTGGAAAATTCATCCTTCACAATCACAACGCCCCTTTCCTGAAGTTGGATGCCTGCTACTTCAAAGTCCAAAAAAACATACCCCACATAAGGGATTTCTAAGCCATTTGCAGCTCTCAGTGTCAACAGAGGGGCATCACCTAACCTATAGCTAGGAAAAGTCTCTTCTAGCATACTCCGTCGCATTAAAGTTACTTGTGACCCCGTGTCTAACAGGCCTTTACAGGGAACATTCTGAATTACAACATCCACTATAGGGCAATCAGCAATAAAAGAGTGGTTATCAATAAAGGAGTGGGTCCCTTGATTATCAGTTGGAGCGCGTAACCCTGTCGTCTGGACCTCTACAACAGGGAATTCTCGTTTAAAGCTTGTCTGGGCTCTCTGTGCTCTCTACAGTGACGGGCCACATGACCTGGTTGTTGGCAGCGTCGACAAATAGGTCTACCATTAGAGTCCCATCGGTTCATTGACTGATACTCTCTCCTTCTAGGCACAGGAGAAGCCGGCTGTTGCGAGGATGTGGGATTTACAGGGGCTGCACAGTTAGAATTTCTCAATTCTCTTACCACTTCTTGAGTCAGCTCTTGAATCTGGCCCTTGACTTCCTCCAAGCAAAGGAATTGCTTATTTTAAGCAAAGCAAAGGAAATGGCATCCTCAACATTTCTGCTTTTCCTATATGCAAATTGTAGTGGGTCCACAGACACAGGGATTTGATCTTTGATAAAGTCCAACACCAACCGCTCAAAGGTTTCCATCAGGACAGATGTAAGGGCCACTGGCCGATAGTCATTCAGACTCGTCACAGGTGTCTTCTTGGGCACAACGGTAATGTTCCTGTGTGGTGTGTACATACATCCGTGGCCTCGTTTACCAGGAGTCGGGTCACGGAGGTCGGGAGCAGAGCGAAGGGACTGCATAGATGCTGTGTTACTTCTTCCTACATATATACAGAGTAGTAAACAATTAAAGCCTTCGTCATGTATTGTCCAGTGCTGGACGAAGGAGAGTGAAGTGAAACTACAAGGATGCTTTGATGCTACTGATTGGTCTGTGTTCCATTCAGAAAATTTGGATGAGTATTGTGATGCAGTGACTGGGTACATTGATTTCTGCATTGATTGTTGTGTTCCAAAAAAGGTAACAAAACAGTATGCTTGGTAGATGAATCTACCAATTATTCTATTGGTAGCCCCATATTTGGGACTACCAATAGAAGTAAAGAGCTGTTACTTGGCCAAACTTAAATGTGACAATGTTACATAAATTTTTTTTCTACAGACCTGTCTGATTTACCTGAGGTCAGTCAGGTAAATATCTTTGAATACTTAGTCGAGAAGGAATGTGTGTACACAAGGGAGGCGTTCAAGGCATATCGCAGCTTGGATGCCTATAACTATTTTCATTTCGGAAAAGTTAAAAAAATTCTAACACACACGAATGGAAATACCTGTGTCGTTTACGGGGAAATCGAGGCGGGTCAGACGCTTTCAAAGAGCTACTCCGCCTGGATCATTGCGATGAAGTCCGGCGAAATCCAGAGTGACATTGCACCTGCATGGCTGGGTAAGTATGGCTGGCTAGCTAACGTTACATTTTACAATAGCATTTAGATACACTTTTTCAATACTTGCATTTATCCCGTTGATAAAATGTCTATCTGGATCTATGCTAGTGTGTATGTGAAGTTTTAGCTCAAAATACCCAACAGATACTTTTTTACAGCATGTTTAAATTGTCATTTTTTGGTGCTCAGAAAAATGGTGCTAAATGCAAATGAGCACAGCACAGGGGGCGGAGCTTCAAGAGCTTCCACTCAGTCTCAGGACAATTTCATCTCACAGAATGATGATAATAATATCAGAAACTCTCAGTAACGGTGTTCATTTCGACCCGGAGTCAGACAATAATGCCTACAGAGTCAGAGTGCTGTATAGAGATGGAACAGGTATAGTTTAGTAGTTTAATTACGGTTATAAAGTATTTGTCATCTGCTTGTATGTATCCACTATTAATAGCCTACAATTCTGCTGTTCCGGACCAGGTCCGAATGATGATCAAACATATACTGATGAGTTTAATAAAGTTTATTGTACATAACACAAAAGATGAAGCGTCAGTTTTACTTCAGAAACTCACTGTAAGAGCTGAGTAAACAGTAAGATATAAGAAGTGCGCAAGTACATGAACCAATTTCGGTAGAGTTGAGGGAGCATTTTATTTAAAAACAAAATAATTCCACCTCGTCTTCAGCGGCTGCCTCAGATTTCGGGAGTAAATAGAGAGAGCTATGTGGATTAATACATCCAGCCACACAACACCTACAACGCTGGGAGACATTCTCGTCAGTGCAGCAGCTGTGAACTCGATCAGGGCGGGTCTATGTTAGAACGGCAGGGTCTGTCAACACTCGTGGGCGGGGCCTGTACTTAGTGACGTCACTAAAACAGCATTCTGAAAACAGGTCGTTGTGAGACACTGCTGATGATTTATGGGGATTAATAAAAAAGGAGTGAGTGGATTTTTATCACTATTGGGTGGTTGTGTACACACTGCCAACACACATTTATGTCCAAACAGCATGCAAAAGTGAATTTTGCATAATATGGGACCTTTAAAGCCCCGAAAGTAAGTTGTACACTCACGTAAAGGATTATTAGGAACACCATACTAATACTGTGTTTGACCCCCTTTCGCCTTCAGAACTGCCTTAATTCTACGTGGCTTTCATTCAACAAGGTGCTGAAAGCATTCTTTAGAAATGTTGACCCATATTGATAGGATAGCATCTTGCAGTTGATGGAGATTTCTGGGATGCACATCCAGGGCACGAAGCTCCCGTTCCACCACATCCCAAAGATGCTCTATTGGGTTGAGATCTGGTGACCGTGGGGGCCATTTTAGTACAGTGAACTCATTGTCATGTTCAAGAAACCAATTTGAAATGATTCGAGCTTTGTGACATGGTGCATTATCCTGCTGGAAGTAGCCATCAGAGGATGGGTACATGGTGGCCATAAAGGGATGGACATGGTCAGAAACAATGCTCAGGTAGGCCGTGGCATTTAAACAATGCCCAATTGGCACTAAGGGGCCTAAAGTGTGCCAAGAAAACATCCCCCACACCATTACACCACAACCACCAGCCTGCACAGTGGTAACAAGGCATGATGGATCCATGTTCTCATTCTGTTTATGCCAAATTCTGACTCTACGATCTGAATGTCTCAACAGAAATCGAGACTCATCAGACCAGGCAACATTTTTCCAGTCTTCAACTGTCCAATTTTGGTGAGCTTTTGCAAATTGTAGCCTCTTTTTCCTATTTGTAGTGGAGATGAGTGGTACCCGGTGTGGTCTACTGCTATTGTAGCCCATCTGCCTCAAGGTTGTGCGTGCTGTGGCTTCACAAATGCTTTGCTGCATACCTCGGTTGTAACGAGTGATTATTTCAGTCAAAGTTGCTCTTCTATCAGCTTGAATCAGTCGACCCTTCACACAGATGTGTCACTGGGTAAGAATGCGACCTCGGACAAAAGAAATTATATATATATATATATTACAATTAGAAATTGTAACCAATTACAAATAGGTTACAATTACAACAACAATTACAATTCTTTCTTTGTAAAAAGTCTACATATTATCATACGTATTAAGAAAGGTAAGGATTCATTGGTTTGAATATTGGAACAAACACTATAATAACATCTTAGTTGATAATTCAATATACCTACTTTATTTTTGACAAAACATCCCATACTCTAGTATATTTAACATAATATTTAACATATGAGCAGAAATGGGCAAACAAAAGCTTAACTATTTAATGTGACAGTAGTCTTTTTTTACAGTCAAAACTTTATAATCTATCCAAAACCAATCACAAAATCTTGTCTAAACATTCATATTTAGTCTGTAACATATCGTGTTTATGATATTATATTAGCATGTTAATTTGCAGTTTGTTGCTTATACAGGCATTTTATTTCAACATGTTTCAGACTATTTTTACTCATATTAGTAGGCTATAGCAATATAGTTTGGATGTGTCCATGCAAAAATAACATGTTTACTAATGTAGGTGTGAGAGTGAATGAACGGCACAGACACGCGCTGTATAACTGAAGTAAACAACGCTCGCGCGCCTGTGTCTTTAATTCATCATTTAGCCTACACACAGACACGCAATTCATATTTAAACAGTCTTTTTGCGGTTTACAGACACTATCCAATATCGCGATTAGAACAAAGCACTTAAGAATAAATGACTTACTACATCAGCTGGATCCGTTGCTCCTCGACATGAAGATAGTTATATAGTATTATTCCTCACAGCGTAGGGATACGCTGTGTACACAGCGGTAGTAAGATACTTCCTAAACATGATGTGTTTTATAATCCAGCTGGTGGGCGTTGGCATGTTTGAATGGCTTGCCTTAGATCATTTGCATTTGAATACCGCGCGCTCTCCGTGGGCGTGGCACATTAACACATAATCAGGTATAATGAGCTGGAAAGAAAAAGACTGACATCTCTCTTTTTTCATACAGATTACATAAACTGGGAATATTTGTTTTTTTATATAAATTAATTCATTTAAAAGAAGAGAGTTCAAGCTTCATTATGGAAAAACACTCGTGCCTGTATGACAAGTATTCGCGGAATTACAGTTAATTTTCGGACGCGTTTCAGAATGGACTTCACTGACAGAGAGAAGGCAAAACTAGCATCATGTTTATTTTTCTTTATTTGACTAAAAGCACAATACTTTGTTTATATTGTGAGTATACACAAAAAAAATAGAAACTTAACAGGATCGAAAGATGTATAACACTAACACGTAAGATCAAAATCAACAGAGTATTTTGAGTCTCTTCTGCACTGATAAGAAAAAAAGCGAGACTATCGCGCCGGCGCGATAGCCGACCTCAGAGGGTTAAATTACCTTTCTTTCCCATTCTGACATTCAGTTTGGAGTTCAGGAGATTGTCTTGACCAGGACCACACCCCTAAATGCATTGAAGCAACTGTCATGTGATAGGTTGATCAGATAATTGCATTAATGAGAAATTGAACAGGTGTTCCTAATAATCCTTTAGGTGAGTGTAGTTCAATATGGCAGTGTAGGTAAGGTCTTTTCACCATTTATTTTAGGAAGTTGTGCCAGGCTGTGCTCTCTTTTCTGTCATGTGTGACAGCAGTGAGACAGACACAGCCTCTGAGTCAGGTAGTCAGGATTTTACTAGCAGTCAGGGAGAGCAGGATGCTCAGGGAAAGGAACTCAACGTGTTCAGCAGCTTAGCTCAGCCCCACAGTGAGCATGGTAGTGCTCTGAGCTGTCCAAAGTGCATAACATTTTATGATGCCTTCATTAAACTGAACCCAGATCAAGTGGTGGAACTAGAGAGAAACACTAGAAAACAGAGCATAGAACCACTCTGGCATGATGCGCGCAAGCTACGGGTAACATCAAGCACAGCCAGCAAGGTGCCTCAGCGTGAGACAACTGACCCGGCTAAGTTTCTCACTGAATACCTCTACCCAAAGTTCCAGGGGAATGTGGCCACAAGGTATGGGAAGGAAAGCGAGGGACTTGCTAAGGAGCAGATTAGGGAGAGGGGCTGCATAGTGATGGACAAAGGGTTGGTGGTGTGTGCAGGAGACCCATGGCTGGCAGCAAGCCCTGATGGTATCATTGATGACAAGCTGCTAGAAGTAAAATGCCCTATCACACTCAGTGCTTGCACATCCCTTAAGCTGGCTATGATTAAACCACTTGTTAAAAAAAACACAACTTTATCCTACAGAATTAGTCAATTACAGGCCGATCTCAAATCTACCTTTTCTGTCAAAGATGCAAGAAAAGGTAGTATCCTCACAACTATGTTCCTTTTTGGAAAGAAATGGTATCTGTGAGAATTTTCAGTCAGGATTAAGACCGTATCATAGTACTGAGACAGCTCTCATTAGAGTCACAAATGATTTGCTCTTATCATCCGATCGTGGTTGTATCTCTCTATTAGTGTTACTCGATCTTAGTGCTGCATTTGATACTATTGACCACAACATTCTTTTAAATAGACTCGAAAATTATGTTGGCATTAGTCTAATTGCATTAGCATGGTCTAAATCATACTTATCTGACCGTTATCAGTTTGTTGCAGTAAATGAAGAGATGTCTTATCGATCAAAAGTTCAGTATGGCGTACCACAAGCTTCAGTACTAAGACCGTTGCTGTTCACTCTGTACATGCTACCTTTAGGAGATATCATTAGGAAACATGGCATTAGTTTTCACTGTTATGCTGATGATACTCAGCTGTACATTTCTTCACGCCCTGACGGAACTTAACAATTCACCAAATTAACGGAATGCATAGCTGATATAAAAAACTGGATGACTAGTAATTTCCTACTACTTAATTCTGAAAAAACAGAGATTCTAATTGAGGGCTTGAGACGAAAAACCATATAAGTCCATATTTTCAAATTTTGAATAATAACTTTTTTAATTTGGACTAATTTGAATATTATATATTTTTAAACTTGAAGATAGACAACAAAAGCTTCACAATTCTAATGAGATAAGATTTTTTAGTATCAATCATAAAAATAAAAAGTTAGAGTAATTTACATTTCTGGAATGTGGAAGAACAGTATATATCCAGTTAATGTGGAATAACAGTATAAGTCCAATTCATCATATCACTTTAAACCACTGGAGATTTGATTCCTTTATCTTAGTTTTAATACAGTAACAGAAACTTAAAGAAAATATTAAGCATTTCTTTCTTTCAATTTCCTTTTATTTTTTGCCAACGTAAATCACAGAACAAAAACACGGACAATACAGTACGAACAATGAACAATACATAGGCCTACTTATAGTACAGAAAATAAACGTCAGTACAAACAATAAACCGTACAAACAATCAACAATACATACAAACAATAAACAACAGTAATAACGGTAAACAATACAGATTTACAATACAGACATACATCATTCCATGCTATGGTACAGTATATGCTAGTTTACCATATACATCTTCCTTTTTTGTTCCTTTTAACTTTTATAATACATTTCATAAATAATCACCCCATTAATTAATTTACTAAATAAATAAATACCTATATATGCCTATTATACAACATAAGATAAGGCACACAAGATAATCTACAACTACTATTATGATTCATTTTACACAATATACCCCACTGTGGCGAACAGGACGAGGCCGAGGGACGTGAGAGAACGGCGCGAGGCCGGTGGTGCGAGTGTTAATGAGTGACATCTGTGAGATGCACTGGTCTCGAATCTCTCACGGAGGAGCGGAAGCATAAAGGAGGAGCGACGATGTTGAGAGATGCGAGACCGGTGCGTCTCACAGGTGACGTTCATTAACACTCGCACCACCGGCCTCGCGTCGTTCTCACGTCCCTCGGCCTCGTCCTGTTCGCCACATCCACCTTACCCTGCACATGACCAACACATACCAGGCTACTCTTCGCATTCTAATGTCCCATAAAATGTTTGGGCCTCCGCTGGCATGTAGGCTAGCATTTTCATAAGGTCACGGTGCTTCTTCTTGGCGGGCAGAGGGTCCTTGTAAGCACGAGCATACGTGGTGGAGAACAAGGGAGCTGGAGGTGGTTGATTCTTCCTCTGTTTGGTGATCAGCCAGGTCTTCCATCCCTCGTAGAGGCTGTGGCTCCCTTTTGTTTGGACACACCATGGATCAGCAGCTGAAGTCATGATTCAACAAGAAATTCACTAAAGATTCTTCTTTCACGCACATATCCCCAACACTGTTAATCTCAGAAAAACTCTTTAGTTTTTTACCTGTCACTTTCAACCACATCGTGGATGTGATTAGGAAGCCAGATGGACGCTTTAATGTTGCATCAGGGAGCTGCCTGAAGTCCGCACATTTCATCTCAATTACTTTAAATGGATGCTGCTGCCTGGCTCCACGGATCATCTCGGAAACGTCGCTGGGGGTGTCGAGTGTGGACACCTTACGCCTCTTGTCCAGTGTGGCAAAGGAATGGTCACAGGGAAGGAAGGAGTGACCAGACACCATGAACTTCTGCTCTATCTGACTGAAGTACCCTCTAGATATGAGCAGGGCCATGAGGTTTAGGACTTGCCATTTATTGTTCTGCCCACAGCATCGGTCACTATATATGATGAGCTTCCGTTCCTTTGCCTGGACTAGAGGAGCGAAAGATGTTTCTGCCCACTTCAAAAGACAGCTTGCCACCTCGATGGAACCTCTGTGAGCGATGACCTCATGCCAGAGGCACATTGTAGGAGGATCGTCAGTGCCCATCTCCTGGATACAGAGGTTGTAGTTGGCCAGCTGCCGTTGATAGTACACGTTGGAGTGTGTCAGGTTTGGTGTGAACACTACCCCTGCATGTCGATACAAATGACATGGCAGTTATCATTGGCTTTGGCCCACTCTGTGTCAGCCTGCAACTGGGTGTAAGCTTTTTCAGCTTTCCGGTGGTGAAGCGGACTCTCGGCTGCGATCTTCAACCTTTCTCCATCCATTGTAGCAGCTGTTAATTTTGAGAACAGGGGGTCACATTTCGCACAAGTGTCACTTGAAGAGGTCCCTATAGAGCCAGAACTTTGCAGTGGATGTTGGATTGTTTTCCTTGTACAGGCGGAACATGCGGAGCAGGTTTAAATCAGGGCTCAGGTACACCCTCTTCACATCTCCCTTCATCCGTGAGTAGTGGTTCGGTTGGCGTGGGAAGCTCAAGATGTGCTCTCTTATCCCCTCTCTCACTGCAGGATGAATGCTACGAGGCCTAAAAAATAAACAACTCATGAACAAGGGAAATATAATAAACTATGCTGGTCTGTTTTGCACAATTGCATTGTTTCTGTGACAATAAATGCATAATTCTTAACTTTCCTCTAAACTATAGGATTTTGTTTTTCACATACAGTCATTAAAGGGATACTTCAGGATTTAGCATTAAGCTTTGTATCTTTAGAAAATCGAATTCTTTTTAGTATTTTCGAATTACCATGCTTTCCTCCCTCATATCCCCCTGAGATGTGAGATATGTATTTTTTGTCTGGAAAAAAATCCTCCAATGACGCAAAAATCGTCATTGTTTACATGCACACCTTTTGTTTCAATCTAACTGAATTTATTCCGATTTGTGAATCTGAATGTAGTGTTTACATGAATGCTAAACATGTGATTGATTGATGTGTGCATTTTAGCATTGCAATCTGGGAGTTGTTGTCTTTCATCCCCATAAATCAAAAATAAATTCTGGCTTTTCTCAGTCTAGAAAGCTCCAAATTCAAACATAATTTCACATTTCTACTACATAAATGACCCATTTTAAATACACATCAATCTTTCCAGAGCTAAAGTATCCCTAAAAGATCCACATGTTGTAATGATACAAAGAATAATCATACATTACATTTGCATAGCACTTTACCTCTGATATTGATCTCAAAGTGCAAAAATAGGTTTCCTGACTGGGCAACAACAGTGAGCTGAATCCTAACCAATACGGTAGCGTTATAAGGTGGCAAGGCACTCGACGCCCTATAATGCCAGCGTCCAGTGTACCATTAGACCAGGGAATGTTGTAGGGCAACAGATGCTGACAATGGTGCAGCTTTAAAAAACTATCAGGACGAGAGCATGAGGTCCTTCAAGATTTTTTTTTTTTTACTTACCTGTTCTTATGTTTTCCTCTGAAGTCCTCTAATGGAGACCTGACTTTAGCTACCTGCTCGGTTCCCTCAGACTGACTGCCTAACTTTTCTTGAATAACCTTTTCAAAGATAAGTAACTTTAAATAAATATGTTATGGACAATGTATCTAATTAAAATCATGCATGTAATAAAAAGTCAACAAACGGAAAACACTAGGCTATATAAAACTTGCCTGTAGGCGACTGTTGGTCAGTTGAAAGACTGACATAAATGTGAGCTTACAAACAGCAAGTCTTTGGCCACCTTGTTGCACATGGTACTTGAAGGTGTACTTCCTATTTGTAATCTCAGTGTCAGGCCCACGTGGTCGTCTGCGACTCACCTTGTGCTAGAAGTAAAAAGACATGAAGTAAAAAGACATTTACCATAGCGTAGCAGACTAGCCGTCGTGTAGAGCTGTCAAGTTAAGGTCATTAAGTATGTGAGTAGGCTTTGGTTAGGATAATGAATAAGCCATGTGTATGACTTTTAGGGCACCAAAGCGCTGTGGTCTGTAATGCACTTGGTGGCCTACTTGATGCCGATCATCCTTCATCCATCCTCACAAAATTTACAGTGATCAGGCACATGTGCAGTCTTAGTGAATTTAAGGCATATGTTACCGGCGCCAGACCTAGGGGTAATCTGGATCGGCAGCAAAGGTTACACAGGCTAGGATGCACTGTGTACCCACTGTGGATTAAAAGAGAGAGAACCAAAGTTAGCGTCTTGCTCAAGCCAGAGCTCGTTTATTTCCGACACATACAGTTCCAGCCACATTATCTTCAAATCTCAACTTAAAGTGCATGTTAAACTAATACTAAACATTTCACAAATAAACAACAAATGACATAGCCAACTGACAATATATAAGCATTCTCCCTTACAGAAAATAAGTACACATGGCATCAAAATAATTGAACAGATCTTCCACGTAATCAAAATTGATTTAGCTCAAAATACTAATATGTAACAAAATAACATAACCCAACACACCTATTAACACATTACATTATATTTCTGCTAACATGAACGGTAACACCAGCATGCAATACACATACATCTTTCTACACATTTCTTGAATGTAACACTCTCTCCCTCCACTTGTACTTAACCGCAGCGCATAACAATATGACGGTACCACGACACACTAGTGTGACCAGCGATGTGAACTAGTTTGAATATGGTATCTTTCCCCTGACCATTCACTCACTACTGGCTGGCTAAAACTTAACAACGTTTAGAACACATTTCCTACTGTTACTATTAGTTACCCACACTTACAAAACTACCGTGTGAGACTGAAGTTCATGAAAAAACTACTTAACGTGACGACGCTCGCCGGAGCAGTTAGCTACAAAACTAAGCTTACTACACACTGTACACACATCTCGAAATCATCTTACAATACTACAGAACATTTTATAAGGCATTCTTATTACATACTGACCCAAGCTAAACATAGAAAAATGGGTTTTACTATACCTGTGGATTAATAGAGAGAGAACCAAAGTTAGCGTCTTGCTCAAGCCAGAGCTCGTTTATTTCTGAGCTGCGCATGAGCGGGGCTTGCAGCTGCGATCTCCCTACTTGATCCACAGGAGTATCAGAGCACCGTCTACTGGCGAGTAAGTGCATTACCTTTATGTTATGACTTAGAGTATTAGAATAGGTCAATTATTAACAAAAAATGTGGGGGGGGGGGGGGGGGTCTGTTTACATAAAACTAATCAATGTAGCATTTCCAACCTACTACACTCTCCCCTGCTTCAAGAGATGTCTCCGGACATCTAGAACTAAACTAACACAAGCAATATTTAACTGTCAAGAAAGTCTGATGGTCACTATAAAGTACATTGCCATGCAAATGTCTTACGTCACTGTGTCCATTGCTACAGATCTAACCTGTCCATACTGGTGTTGGGTAATAGCAGTGTTCGGGAACAGCTGGATAAAATGGCATGTGGTAGGGGACACAAGCAAACACCAGGTTTGATTCTAGTCTCCAGGGCTGATATGAGGGTTGTCCAAGGTGGTTATATGTAAGCAGTTCTCGTGGTTTCATTGCTCAGGTTGATCCTTACAGGTGGCACGTCCTCATCTGATGGCTATGTGACAGGCTCACTGTTTTCCTGCTCTGCTGAGCCTGCGTCCTCCACTGGTGATGTGGCAGTAGGTACTGGCCTCTGCACTGAGTCAGGCACTGCAGCTGGGCCAGGTTCATGTGGCTGCTGCAGTTGAGCTGTCTCTGTTGCTTGTCTCATTGGTTTGAGTACTGTAGCTTCAGAGTTCCGTCCATTGTTTGGTTTAGGCTGGGGCATCTGGGGTTTGATCCTACTCCTTCCATTCACAGGTATGGTCCTGAGGCAATATGTGTATTCCTCCTCTCCATTATAATGTTCAGACTCCTGCTCTACTGTCTCACTGTTGTTTGTCTGATTGTCTCTCTGTTTTTGTCTTTTCTTGGGTGCATGCTGACTCTGCTCATCTTGTTCTAAGGGCAAATCATTAACAGGTAGCAGAAGGTTACGATGGAGGACACGAAGGGTTCGATCCCCTGTCTCTGCCTGAACTCTGTACACAGGTCCGTCCCCGATCTTTTCAACAACACGATGGATTCTCTTCTCCCAGTATGCACGAAGTTTACCAGGGCCACCCCTTTCTGACAGATTTCTGACAAGCACCCGATCTCCAGGCTGCAGCACAATGCCTTTAACATGCCGATCATAGTACTTCTTCCCCTTAGCTGAGCACTTTTCACTGTTATCTGAGGCGATCTTGTATGCTTCCTGCATGCGAGAAGCCCATTTCTGTGCATACTGTTGTCTGGACTGTGGCTCTTGTTCAGGTTTTAAGTCGAAGAGCAAATCCACAGGCAAGCGGGGAGCTCTCCCATACAGAAGAAAGAACAGTGAATAGCCTGTTCCCCTTGTGTCTTGTACAGTTGTACGCGTGGACTATGTGGGGTAGGTGGTCCTTCCACTCAGCCTTTTTCTCTTCTTGCAGTGTGCGGAGCATCTGTAGAAGTGTCCTGTTCAGACGCTCAACGGGATTCCCCTGTGGGTGATAGGGGGTGGTTCGAGAATGAGCAATTCCTGCCAGCTGCTGAAGTCTCTGGAAAAGGCTGTTCTCGAACTCCCGGCCCTGGTCATGATGTAGCTTTTCAGGGTACCCAAAGCGTGGAATGAAGTCATAAAAGATCTTCTCAGCTGCTGTTCTGCCGGACTTGTTCTTGGTCGGGTAGGCTTGTGCAAAGCGAGTAAAATGATCGATCAGGACTAAGATGTACTCGTAGCCACCTTTACTTTGTTCAAGATGGAGATAGTCCACAGAGATGAGCTCAAAGGGGGCACTGGTTATTGAACCCATAGTTGCTCTTTCTGGGATACTAGGCCTCTCTGTTTGCCACACTGGCACTGACGAATGACGTAGTCCTCGATTTCACGTTGCATGAAGGGCCACTAAAACTTTGTCTGCGCCAACATGCCCCATGTCGTCATGCAGATGTTTCAGCACGGTTGAATTCAGCTTACTGGGGAGGACCAACTGTTTCCGTTGTCCTGTCTGCCTGTACAAGATTCCTTTAATAAGTATGAGTCGGTTTCATTCATGTATTAGTCTGCATGTCCCTCGCCCCATTTGTCTCTTGTCTTTATCATTTGGATTCCATCCTCTTTTTTTCAAGTTTATCACCTCATAGATTGGAGCATCTTCCTTCTGAACAGCTCTAACACTTTCTGGAGTGATAACTGGAATGGCTTCATGAGATGTGTCATCAGCATCAACGCCACCCATGGCACGTTACTGTCCCTCGTGGCTTTGTCCCCTTGCCAGATCTGCTACATCTGGAGGCATTGTTTCTGTGTACTCTTTGATGTGGTCGTGAAGTTGCACTGGATATCGTGACAGGGTGTCAGCATTTGCATTTGATTTGCTTGGCCGGTATCTTATGGTGAAATGGAAGTCAGCTAATTCACCCACCCAACGATGTCCAACTGCGTTAAACTTGGCTGTACTCAAGATGTAAGTAAGGGGGTTATTATCCGTGTATACCGTGAAGGTTGGTGCGTAATAGAGGTAATCTCTAAATTTATCGCAAATTGCCCACTTCAATGCGAGGAACTCGAGCTTGCCGGAATGGAGATAGTAGTTTTTCTCAGCTGGCGTCAGTGTCCTTGAACCATAGGCAATGACACAGAGTTCCTTTCCCTGCTGTTGATAGAGCACCGCCCCCAAACCTTCATTTGATGCGTCGGTGTGAAGGACGAAGGGTAAATCAAAATCTGGGTAGGCCAGGATGGGTGGACTTATCAGCATGTCAACCAAGTGTGACACCACAGCACTGTGCTCTGCCGTCCACAGGACATGTGCCTTGGATGAAAGCTGACCACTACTTGTGGTTCTTTGGTTGGTTTTCTTAAATCTAGCTGGGGTGGCTTTCTGGCTAGACTCTGTCGGACTTCCCAGTAACTGAAACAGTGGCCTGGCTATCCTAGAATAGTCCTGTATGAAGGTTCTATAATAGCCTAGAAATCCTAGGAGGGCTCTGACTTCTCCTACATTCTTCGGCTCTCTGTCCCTCAAATGCTGAACTGCCTCGATGTCTTTAGGATCTATCTGGACACCTTCGCTGGTCACTAGGCACCCTACATACCTGACTTGACCTTTAAATAGTTCACATTTCTTAGGGCGGAGCTTAACACCATGTTCTCTCAGGCGGCAGAGCACCTGCCTCAGGTCTTCAACGTGGCCCTGAAAGGTCCTTGAAAAGCAAAGCACATCATCCAAGTATGGAGAGCAGCAGTCATCCCTTAGGCCGTCGAGGACTCCCTCCATGCACCTTTGAAAGGCAGCCGGGGCGTTGGTAAGGCCAAATGGGAGGCGGATCCACTCATATAGCCCCCAGGGTGTACTAAATGCAGTCAGATGTCTGGAACTCTCACTGACAAAGCCCTAGTGATAAGCACTGCCCTTGTCGAGTATTGAGAACCAGGAGTAGCCCCCCCAAGTTATCCAACAGATCTTGGATGCGTGGAAGTGGGTGGCGGTCAGGGACGGTTTTGCGGTTCAGGCCACGGAAGTCAACACACAGACGTAAGCTCTTGTCCTTTTTTCTGACACAGACCACAGGAGACGAGTATGGGGAGTTGGATTTTCTAATCCAGCCGTGGTCAAGCAGGTTCTTTACATAGTCCTTTACCTCTTTGTACAAGGGCTTGGGAATTGAATTGTAGGATGTTTGGACTGGGGTTTCATCCTTTAGGTGGATTTTCATCTGCAAATTTGGAATGCAACCAATGTCCGAATCGTCTTTGGCAAACACATCTGACTGTTCATACAACATGTCTCTGACTATCTGTTGCTCATTCTCTTCCAGGTGTGACATCAACCGGTGGGTGCCATCTTTGTTTTGTCATATCCTTTGTCTCGTGTTTGTCACTAGTTTCTCTCCGCTTGTCTGTCCTCATCTGAGCTGAGTATGTGTTCACAGTGGGATGGGCTGCTGCCTCTGAGTCTGGAAAACAGTTAACTGGTTTCGCTCCAATAATTTCTTCTAACGTGCCTAGAACGGTTCTCTTTGTGAGGTAGATTTCATGTTTTGTGGGGTTCTGGACAGGTATTTTCACTATTTTAGTGGACCCGCTTGAAATATCTACTAAAGCTGGAAACAGCTCTAAACCCTCCGGACAGTTACTCACTAGATTGGGTTGGAAGAGCATTGTCCCGCCCCTTGGCCACTCCCTAACTCTACACCTAACCTCACCAATCTGCCCTGCAGGAATAGCCACCCCTCTCTTCCCTGTTCTTACATTGCACTCAGGGGTAATCTCACTAGGGGACGAAATCTGGAGAGCAGAAACTAGGGCATCCACTGTGCTGTCACTGACACTTAACACTTTAAGTAGAGCAGAAATATCACCCTCACCACTCTCTCTGTTTGTTTTGATGATCTCTGCTATGACATTACCGCCTAAAAGAGGGCAGTTAAGACAGTTCTGGCTGATTAACACGGGCACTTGACATGTCCATGATTCTTACTACCGACCTGGAGTTCAAGATCTGCCCATCCATCAAAGGGAACATCCATGCCATTAGCTGCTGTAATCTCCAAGGGCTGGTCAGAGAGGAGAGATTGGAGTGGCTGGATTTGGACGTTGGGAAGCATTTTTTTATCCATGTTCTCCCCCACCATAGTCACTTGAGCCCCTGAGTCGAGCAACATTTGAAGGGGGACTCCATTGAGAGTACATGAGACCATGCACCGCTTCCCTATCAGATGTGCTAGGCGCTTTCTGGGTGGTGGTTGACACGGTGTGTTTTCTTTTTCAGGACTGATGTCAGAGTGGCTGGTTTGTGCTGGGGGCTCCTCAGCCGTCCAGGTCACTGGCTGCCCCTCTCCAGTGATCTCACCCCGTTTCCCGATATCTTCTTTTTGAGACAGCCGATGGTGCGATGTCCAGCCTGGCCACAAACAAAACAGTGAGGGCAGCTCACCTTGCCCTGTTGTACACAATCTCTGCATCTGCCCCTGGCCTCAGATGTTGGTGCCTGAGAGTGAGGGTCCCTAGGTGTTGTAGGGTCAGTAGGTTTCACCACCTGGGCTAGGTGTTTGGTCAGCGAGGACACTTGTGCAGTCAGTTCTTTAATAGCAGCACGATTAGGCTGTAACTCAGTGTCAACTTTATCTTGCTTCGCTGGGTCACTACTGTCAAGTTGGGCTACCCTTACAGTCACTGGTCGTGTTTTAGCTACTGTACCAAGGCGTTTTAGTCTTTCTGCCTCCTCACTCGTAGACTTAGTGATTTGATCTAGGAGAAAGTCATCACTAACCTGCAAGTCTGTGAGAAAGGGTTTTAAGTCATGTCGAACATGGTTGCTTTTCTCATTTAATCCCTGGTAAAGCGTATGGAGAAAAGTACCCTGAACAAGTCTTTTGTCATAGCTAAACTCTGTTGGGACTCAAAGAGAACACGCTGCTTTAACCCCATGATTTTGTACAGAAACTGCTGTGGGCTATCTTTGTCTTGTTGTTTAGCAATACTTAACTCTTGAAAAAGTTCAGCGCTGTTCTTGTCCCTGATGTGTGCACGGAGAAACCGCTTTAACTCATCAACAGTTAAGTCACCTTTATTAGTTAACATCTCTCTGAAGGTCCCAGGTTTTATGATCTTAATCACAGTGCGAATTACCTCTGACTCAGAAAAACCTTCTTGAAAACCTTCATCTAATTGTTTACAAAGGCTTCTATATGACATATCAGCACCAATGTCAGAAATTTGTCCACCATGCAGCCTAAACTCTCTGCATGGGAGCAGCGCTGCAACATCATTAAACCTCATTACTTGGTCTCCCATACTGGAAGACAGACTCACCCTACCCAGGGGGGCAACCCCAAGATCTGTGGCGAGGGACTTGGCCGATGCTGGAGCGGCAACGTTCCTCGCTGGAATGCCACGGTCTTTTCCTAGGGGGGCTGAAGGTGTGTGAATGTCTCTGTGTACGCTTGAGGTGTGGGAATGTCTGTTTGGTCGTGGTCGGAATGAGATCGAGTGAAGCGCCCCTGCTGGTGCGATGTTGCATCTTCCTCCTCCAGAGAGAAACACTCTCTCCCTCCACTTGCACTTAACCGCAGCGCATAACAATATGACGGTACCACGACACACTAGTGTGACCAGCGATGTGAACTAGTTTGAATATGGTATCTTTCCCCTGACCATTCACTCACTACTGGCTGGCTAAAACTTAACAACGTTTAGAACACATTTCCTACTGTTACAGAATGTTACTATTAGTTACCCACACTTACAAAACTACCGTGTGAGACTGAAGTTCATGAAAAAACTACTTAATGTGACGACGCTCGCCGGAGCAGTTAGCTAAAAAACTAAGCTTACTACACACTGTACACACATCTCGAAATCATCTTACAATACTACAGAACATTTAATAAGGCATTCACATTACATACTGACCCAAGCTAAACATAGAAAAATGGGTTTTACTATACCTGTGGATTAATAGAGAGAGAACCAAAGTTAGCGTCTTGCTCAAGCCAGAGCTCGTTTATTTCTGAGCTGCGCATGAGCGGGGCTTGCAGCTGCAATCTCCCTACTTGATCCACAGCAGTACCAGAGCACCATCTACTGGCAAATAAGTGCATTACCTTTATGTTATGACTTAGAATAAGTCAATTATTAACAAAAAATGGGGGGGGGGGGTTGTCTGTTTACATAAAACTAATCATGTAGCATTTCCAACCTACTACACATACAGTAATATTCAATTCACTGGTTATTTCATGGGCCTACATTGTAATGCATTGCATACTGTTGACATGATATGGTCATGAATTGCTTAAGTTAGCCTACCTGCTCCAAACCAGAGAGAATGATAGCCTGCTGCCTCTCATAAGAGACAGCATAAAACTCTGTGAAGAGCTGGAGTTTTCTTTGCTCTGTTAGGCTTGAACACTGCCTGGGACACGTCTCCTTGCACACCTTGCCCTTCACAGAAACAAAATCACATTAGTGTTTTTTTTTAGCTATAGAACACTAAAGCTATTAGCAGCTGTTAAGATTACTAGCTAGAATATATAACAGCTTACACAATCAATGCATTTTTTTATTATTACCTTTTCTTATTTATTAAATAACAAGTAACAAACATAGCATAGAATATTACAAAACAAAGTGTTGCATTAAATGGTAACAGGGGATCCAAAAATGATATCAAAATATTTTAAACACGTGAATGATTTTTTTTTTTTTTACCAATGTCAGTGAAGACAAAGCAATCAAATTCTAATTTTCTCAGCTTTCATTTCGATTTCATTTAATTTCAAGTCACCCATTCATGACTTGATTCGCTAAACAGTCTGAGCTGTATGAACATTTGTAACGTTAGACGCCCAGTAATATGCCCCCTGACTGTGACCAGCTAACGTTACGTTACAAAGTAACTGGCTAGCCAGCTAACATTATCCCGCTATCTAACATTAGGGACATCAAACGCAGCTAAAATGTTTCAATTCATTTATCAGTGGTTATAAGGAGTAGCCAACAGCATTCATTTCGACCCATTCATGACTTGATCCGTTAAACAGAGTGAGCTATATGAACTGTAGACGACGCCCAGTAGCCTACACGCCCCTCTGACTGTAACCGCTAAAGTTAGGTAGATACTTTGTATACGGTTCTTTCACTCACCTCTTTCAGTGGACCTTTTCCTCATTTTTGCTCTCCTCTCCACATATGGTTTCCCAGCATCCCTCAAAGACTTCCTTGCTTGGTCCTTCCATTCATTCATGTTCGTTCTCCTTTTTTTGCCGAGGTTTTGCCTTTTAATGTCCGCAGCGGACATGAAAGCAACCGGCGTCTCAATTTTTCGTTAGTTTACATAAACGTTTTTTCCGCGTGAGACTATTTTAAAGTTTAAAATAAAGAGTTTTGGTCGTGCAAACACACCCCCAAAGTGATTCTGTATACAAAGTGACACATACATTCAAGTCACATAGTTATCTCAATTTTTGTTTTTTTGGACTTAGAACCTAGAATACTGTCTAACCCTTGATGCTGCTCTGTCAAGTCCTCGTCGTCGGTTAGGAAACTGGGTGGGTGTGTGTGTGTGTATGTGCTCTTTGAAAGAAGGATGGCGTCTACACTAATTAGTCTCTCTGTTTATCCCGAGGTTTACCGCAGTCCACCGGATCCAGGCCGTATCCGGATCTGATGAAGGACCACCGCCTGGACACGCCGACAACGCAGTCCTGAAGTTTCAACTAGTCTCTCCCTTGTGAAGGCCTCCTTCCCTATACCTCTGTACTGATAAAACGTTGTCAGGATAATTCAGATTCACGTGGCTACGCGGAAGCGTTAAAAAAAAATTCTCAGAGCCACCAGGCATTTTACTCCCAGCCAAATTATTTCCCAAAATCAAATCCACCCCCTCGATAAGCAAAACTGATCGTAATGCAATTTCTACCTCTCCTTTCACAACCTCAGAATCTAGCTGAACTCGGTGCAGAGAAGCAGATATGCCTAATCCAATACCTTGAATTAGAACACTTTTACCTGTATTTGTTTCAGAAGAAAACGGCAGTTTCGAATCCAATAAGAAAGATTCAGATGATCCTGTATCACGTAATATCTTAACAGGTACCTTCAAATCCTTAACAGACACAGTCCCCATAGTTATGAATGGTTCGTATCCTGCTTGCAAAAGATCCTTATCCCTTCCATAAATCTTTATGTCTCCTGCATCTGATTTTAAACTCAATCCGGTAGTAGACACGAGACCAACGGCTTTTGGAACCACGGACTTAAACTTATTTCTCAAGATAGGGCACTCCTTTTTCCAATGACCCTTTTCCAAACAATACCTGCAACTCGAATCTGGATCCAATTTTCTAGCATGCTCTGATTTGTTTGGACTCATCCTTACTGCATTTCCGCTGTTATTTGGCTTTTTATAAAAATAATCGCCGGCGCTTTTATGAATTAGTACATATTCGTCCGCAAGAATGGCAGCCTCCGCAGCCGTTGTCACCTTATGTTCATTTACATACATCGCGACACGCTCTGGGATAATGTTTTTAAACTGCTCCAAAACTATTAGATTAGAAAGCCCTTCAAATGTACTAACACACAATGATGTACGCCAACGATTAAAAAGACTTGTCAATTCCCTTGCCACTTCAACATGTGTTTTACGCTCATCTTTTTTCCATCCCCTAAAACGACGCCGATACGCTTCCAGGACAAGTTCATATGCTTTTAAGACAGCCTCTTTTACTACCTTATAGTTCTTTCGATTTTCACAAGAAAGTGAGATGAAGGCTTCCTGAGCTTTACCTTCCAAAACACTTTGTAGTAAGAGTGTACATTCCACATCATTCCAACCCCTATCCTCAGCCAAGCTTTCGAACAGAGAAAAAAACACATCTGGATCCCGGTCATTAAATTTAGGTAAGAGTTTAATCATCTGTACTAAACCCGACATTCGATTTCCACTCGCCCCTGCAATTTCCTGATCATTTAAGGAATCAACATTACCACCAGAAAGCTTTCCTTGTCCGATCAATCTTAACCGTTCTGCGTCCTGTGTTAATTTCACTTCTTCCATTTTTTTATTGCATTCTAAAGGTTTCAAATTTTCGTTCTTGTTCACGCTCTTGGATTTTCAATTTCTGTAATTCAAGTTGTCTGTCCAATTCACGTTCTTTATTTTGTATACTAAGGATTTCCAACTGTTGCTCGAATGTTAACCCAATAGGCGCTAACAACGCATGAGGTGTCGAAATACCTGCAGGTGTCAACTCTTCTTCAGAATGTGTCTCTGAAGTTTAAATTAACATCTCTCTTAATTACTGCTCTACAGCCTCTCATAACAGTTTTACCTTAGTACTTTTTGTTAAAGCTAATTCAAAATGTTCAGCTACTTTAAATAATTGCTCTTTTGAAAGACACCCTAATTTTCCCATAATTGGGAATTAAAAAATCCTGTAACAATTCCATTTTTTGCCTTATTTTATCATAGCTAAAAGAACATTTGAACAAACAAATAGGTAATACTCACCAGATCCAACAGATCACACTTCAACTGCAAGAAAAAAAAGCCACCCCATATCTAACTAATACATAAATAACTAATTATACTCAACCCTAGTCTTCGGTACGCCCACATGCAGCTCAACTGCTAACCAGTCTACCCGCGTCCGACGCACCAAACACAACAAACTAAAATAAATAAAAAAGCGTTAAGCGCTCTTCAGCCTAACACAGGGTTATATGGCTTACTGCAGTCTAAACCGCAAAAATTTAAGCAATTTAGTGCAACTGTCGGCCAGTTTTATCTCTCTCTCTCCAGTCCAAAACCACTAATCAAAACAAACAAACAAACCAAAAAATTATGAAACTCCCCAATCTTATTTTACCCAAATAATAATCTAATCCCTTTTTTTTCAAACCAATAATTCTACTTAAAGAACTACCCAAATCTCAATTCTAATTAAAAAATTACCCAAACCCTAATTTTAATTAAAGAATTAACCAAATGTCTTCAAAACTTAAGCCAATTTAGTTTGATCTCGAACGAGCCCCCATATGTTACGACCCCTTGGCTCAAGGAGTAGCAACATGAATGGAGAGGCCATACAAAGTAATCAAATTTGCACAACGTTATATTTAATTAGAATAATTAGACATGACTACATTAAAATAAAAGACAAAATATAAATATACACAAACAGCAACATCAAGCCTTGGACTGGAGAGGACGAGAGAGTCAGCATGACAACCAAACAGCAAGACCAAGCTTCCTTGTCTTGAGCTATCCTCCAGCTTCTTATGAGCAGCATGGTTAATCACCATCAATTCTCCACACCTGTTTCAAATCAATTAACTGAGGACATAAATAGCGTTACCCAGAGACACCTACTGGACAAAATAAAGTACTACACCCCGTGGTCCATCACACAGTTTAAAATTGTTCATCGTTTGCATGTGACTCCAGCTCGAAGACATAAAGTGAACCCAAAACTCTCCAACCTCTGTAATAAATGTAAAAGACTAGAAGGAATCCTCTTCCACTCTTTCTGGAGCTGCTCAACAATACAACAATTCTGGATGGGCGTCCTAAGGGAACTTGAGAGCATATTTCACTGCTCATTAAAATTAGGACCAAAGACATGTTTGCTCGGCATGAGCCAGGAACTCCCGTCCAAATTCTAAGGGGCACACCTTCTTCAAATCTTACTCCACTGTGCTTGCAAATGTATACTTGTTTGCTAGATAACAGATCGAGCCCCATCAATAGCACAGTGGATTAACAAGGCCAAAGGCCTTATTCCATGCGAAGCTTTTTCAACAGCATTAAAAGATAAACCTTTTAAATTCTATAAAGTATGGGACCCCTTCTTCACTTATCTTGGGGTGGGAGAGACGCATCTTCTAGCACTGGGAATTGGGAATACGGAACCTGGCATGGAAGGACTGAATAACTACCCAATTTTGATGTAATTTATTGGTATGCTTATTTTACTCGTTTTCTTTTTTCTCTTCTCCCTCTCCCCTTTCTCCCCCTTTTGTGTGGTAATTATTTATTTTTTTGATAATGTACTTTAATGTGTATTCTGTAGAGAATTCAAATGAATGGCCACCTGGGCAATTTGTATTGGCTGAGACGTGCCAACTATGTCTAAACCCTGTCAATGTCAAAAGCTTGAATAAAAAAAATAAAAATAAACATTAGCCAAATGATCGTTACTGACATCGCAATGGTTAGCACTTAATATTTCTGTAAGCCAAACAGCGTAGATCATTCATAAAGCCGTACATAAAGGAATACAGATGCTCATGCCTCATGCGTCTACGCCAATAAGTTCAGCTGGTGTCATTTGGTGTCGCCCCGACCCAATCATCCAGACTGCACTCTGGGGTTACTCCATTCTGCTGCATAAACACAAATACATAAACACTGCATTTTATGTGCTTAGTAAATCACAAGACTGTTAAACATTAGTTTGACTGCAACGATAGCTCATTTGGGCTTGAAACTAACACTCATTTAGCATAAATTAAAACAATATTTTTTAAATAAATTAATATATCATTAAGTAATACCACTAAACAAGATGAACCCCGCTACACAAACACACGTGTTTTAACACTGCTGCTGATATGCCTCAGAATTCACTTGCAAAACCATTAACATACGCCAGTATAAAACCTGTTCATTAAGCAATATGCATGTATAAGAGTTAGAGTACCTGGTATAAAAGAGCATGTTACTTATCTTATGTGTTGATTTCTGCTGTTTCTGAAACGCACGCTGCAACTGCGAACAACAAACAAGCCGAGTATTAGAATGTTTTAGCAGCGAGCTCATTGGCTGCCGAAGCAAGGGCAACCAATCAGCTGTGCCATACAGATGAGTGATTGCCAGCAGTTAAAGACCTATCAGCCTGCGGCATCTAGAGTTTCATGACATAACTTTGTATTTACAGAAACAGCTATCAACTCGTTGTTGAGAAATACAGTGTAGTTTTCAGTGACAAAGCCTTTTTATTTTTTTAAATTCACAGGACAGAGGTTAAAACTAGTTTCTATGCTCCTGAATGTCTGTGCATTGGATATACATGTTCAGACATGGGTCAGATGTTCAGATATGTATCCGTTTAAACTACATTGGCTCAGAATCAGATCATGGTGCAACAAATTCCGATCTGTGTCAGATGCGACATGCGAGTAAAAAAATATTTTTTTTGTCCCAGTGTAAATGCAGCCTAAATGTCACAAGCTTCAAATTGGATTTAATCTTTTGAAATGCGCTCACAGCACGAATATACAGACTCAGAGATTCCCGCTGTTGGCACATACTAACCAGCATCGTGCCATTGCTTATTTTCTTTGTTTTAAAAAGCAGACTTTATAGTTATCTATTTTGGGTCCAGATTAGGAGACGATGAGCACAAGCTTTGTGCCGAATGTGCTGATTAAACTGATGAAGAAGAAAAAACTCCCATTACCACGCAATGCACGCATATAACAAGGCGTCTGAGGATGAGAGACCAAAGCAAGGGCTGGTGGGATGGCATTCTCCTGCAGCACTTCACAGATAACAGGTGAAAAGACAATTTCAGAAATAATAGCTATCATTTTTTTGTCTATTGTCAAAAACAACAGTTTGTTTCATGCCTAGTACATCACTGCGCCATTTCACTGCACGTGCGTAAAAGCTTACAGTTTCAGTCTTCAATCCGATCACATGTTTACGTGTCCTCACAATCAGTTGGATTTGGCAATTTCATTTTTATTGACATAGTGGTACGTGACTTTTTTTATTCCAACTGCGTGACTAGCCCGATACGAATGGATTAGTTGGTAAACGCTGCTAGTGTTTGGATTGACAGCTGTATTTAAAAACAGGTGTAACTCTATAACTATCCTACGGCAGATTAAGCCCAAAGTATACTTATACTGGTTTATTTTTTTACAGATACAGTAGTATAGTTGTTTTCAGTCCTGGCCCTGGGGTCATAACAGCACCGCACATTTTGTATGTCTCTCTTGTCAGTTCAGTTCATGGAGCCCTCTGCTAACAGGCCAAGGATCTGAATCAGGTATGTTAGATGAGAGAGACACGTAAAAGCAAGGTTGTGGGGATGCAGCTATGATCAGTGATCAGTTGATGAGCACAGTTGTGTGAGGGGGTCAAGACTTACCCACAATTCCAATTTAAATGAATGCAGACATTTTTGTCGCCCATAACTCCTGGAGAAAAATAGCACACGCTGGACACTGATGAAACTTTCTAGTGCTAGTAGGGCTGGACTGGCCATCGGGCATACCAGGCATTTGGCTGCTGGGCTGACGTGCTTTTTGGGCCGATACAGATCATTCTTTAAAAAAAATATAAAAACAATTTTTTGGTCTAAACCGCCCATAATACTCGTACATCGGCGGCCCATTCGTTTAGTTTTGCTTAATTGGCGGCGCTGGGATCTTCGTGTAATGCATTGGACAAAAAAAGTCAGCGTAGGTTTTTTTTTTCACAGACCGGCCCATGAAACACGTAGATCAGCGGCCCATTGGTTATTTTCTTGATTGACACTGGGCTGGTTCAATCACATCTTTAAACTCCTCCCCCTTTGGGCTCTGAGCGAGCGTGCAGTGTCAGTGTGTATCTGTAAAAATAGTCAAGAGATAGAGAAGAAACGCAAGGAATGTGCAGAGAAATAGCGTGAAAAAAAGAAACGGGCCCTTCAAGTGTCTGATGAGGATATTGAGGAGGATCAGGAGAGAATGAGTGTGTGTAGAGAACTGTGGTAAGCAGAACTAGGGAACTTTCAGAACACTGAGGCGATGAGTGAGGAACCCATCACCCAGTTACGCATTATTTACACATCTGCATAGTTGATGATTACGCATTTTATTAGAATTGTAATGAGACGCGTTTGTAAACCATGTTTTCCGCCAAAATAAAAGATCATGTGTTTATCTCTTTCAAGCATGGAAATTAGTACAAAACTAATTATGAAAGTTCCTTTTATTTTTCAGTGCATTTGTTTTACAATATATGGCTATTACTGTCATGGAATTAATATTATAACTATTATTAGGTAGTAGTGTAATGCAGACAGACACTATATCATCGGCTCCCCCGAACCAAAAGATTTACCAAAAATCCTGTGTCAAACACTAGTATTGCTATGCCAATGCAGCTTATAGCTTGTTTTAGGATTCATCATTGTGGAGTAGTTCGATTGTATTTTACAATTAGTAGTTATTTCATCTATTAACTCTTACTCATTCCTACTCACTCATTAGGCTACATGGCATTAGTGATTTTAATAGTAGTTAGTATACATATTCAGGGGCGTGAAAAGATCGGTTGTGTTTATGATTATATGTAGTGGGCCAGTCTGGGCCAAAATGCCCGGGCTGATTTTTAGTCCCAGTCCAGCCCTGAGTGCTAGTGTTTGTGCTTGCTAACAAATGGAGTATACATCGAAAGGTTGTGTGTTCTCTGTATGGTTACACAAAGTATTCACATCAAAGTGAAGTATACTTAACATACAGTATTCATACACTGGCGAGTTTAATCACAGTTAAAGCAACAGTAGTCTGATCGAAACATGAGTTCAAATATCAAATCTTAATTAACGCACATTGTCTGTCAAATCCAGTCACTGCCTCATGCTGGAGCATCGGTTTTGCTGAGCTCCACACTTGGGTTGGAATATAAAAAACAATTAAACTTTTGGGATATATTCTACCTTAAAATGCAATGAAAAAAATTGTATTCTGCTGCTCTGTACATGTATTCATTGTTTTTTCCTCTCACTTCCTTCCCTAGCACAAGTTGTAGGTTAGGAGGCTATAAAAGCAGCTTTACAACTCCTTCAGCAACACTATAAAGAAGATCATAATTTATTATGAAGCAGAGGTGGGTAGAGTAACCAAAATTGTACTTAAGTAAAAGTTCTGAATGAAAAGACGACTCAAGTGACGTTCTAATAATTTGGGATTTATTTAAAATCTACTTTGTTTACCTGGTATGTAATTCCCAAAATTTCAAAGAGCAAATGTCAATAAACACAAAAAAGGAACCAAACCCCTGTTCACCCGGATCTGCTAAAACAACTAAAAAGTCTATATCATAACAACTATATTATGCATGCCAGGCCAGTAGATGGCAATGGCACTTTGTAAAGAAACACCCCACGTCTATAGACTGAACACATATCATGCACGTGCATGATACCACCGTTTTTACAAATTCACATTTTTGTTGTTTACTTGGAATCGGTAAAGGTACCATTTTCAAAATTTTGCACTTTGAAACACGTTTTCAAAAGCTTGGGTTTTCAGCCTCTCATTACACTGTTGTCATGTAAATGTACGTATTGTTGGTGGTAAATCAATGTCTCAGTAAAACATTGTGGGGTTTCAAATAAGAATATGACTTTCTGTTACAAAACTGGGCATCAATTTTATACATGTCTTCTGAGGAGGACAGCAGGACTCCAATGACATATTAGATATTCTTATAATACTTAATATGGGAACTTACACACACACATACTTCATAAAGTAAAATGGTATATCAAATCATTCTCTTATAACTTTCATGTCATAGTTGAGAATCATCTTTATACAAACTTTGGTTTAAAACATCCAGAAACATAAAAAAAACAATTGATTGGTGAATGAAAAAATCCTTTGTTTTTGCCTGCTCACGTCTTTTTATTTCTTAACACACACACGCACACACACATACATATATACACTCACCTAAAGGATTATTAGGAACACCTGTTCAATTTCTCATTAATGCAATTACATAATCAACCAATCACATGGCAGTTGCTTCAATGCATTTAGGGGTGTGGTCCTGGTCAAGACAATCTCCTGAACTCCAAAATGAATGTCAGAATAGGAAAGAAAGGTGATTTAAGCAATTTTGAGCGTGGCATGGTTGTTGGTGCCAGACGGGCCGGTCTGAGTATTTTACAATCAGCTCAGTTACTGGGATTTTCACGCACAACCATTTCTAGGGTTTACAAAGAGTGGTGTGAAAAGGGAAAAACATCCAGTATGCGGCAGTCCTGTGTGCGAAAATGCCTTGTTGATGCTAGAGGTCAGAGGAGAATGGGCCGACTGATTCAAGCTGATAGAAGGGCAACTTTGACTGAAATAACCACTCGTTACAACCGAGGTATGCAGCAAAGCATTTGTGAAGCCACAACACAACCTTGAGGCGGATGGGCTACAACAGCAGAAGACCCCACCGGGTACCACTCATCTACACTACAAATAGGAAAAAGAGGCTACAATTTGCAAGAGCTCACCAAAATTGGACAGTTGAAGACTGGAAAAATGTTGCCTGGTCTGATGAGTCTCGATTTCTGTTGAGACATTCAGATGGTAGAGTCAGAATTTGGCGTAAACAGAATTAGAACATGGATCCATCATGCCTTGTTACCACTGTGCAGGCTGGTGGTGGTGGTGTAATGGTGTGTAGTGTTGTCATGATACTAGAATTTCTAACTTCGATACGATACCTTGAAAAATATCGATATTTGATACCATTTTCGATACCACAGAGAAAAAAACTGCCACAATATTAAGGGGGTCTTTATTTTATTTAAAGCTAAATATAACAAGTCTAGAACATGACAATGTTCTATGTAATATGTAATATGTACATATGTAAATATTTTAATATTTACAATATGTATGTAAAATATTTAAAATATGTAATATGTAAATATTTTACATGAACAAAAATGTCCTGAGTTCTATCTGTTAATATTTTTTCATTGGACCAGAGCTAACATGATCCGTTGTGTTTTTATTACCTACTGTTATCAAATATTAAAATATACTGTAACAAATGCATTGTTCATCGGTCATAAATGCTGGTTAATACATTAACTTAATTTAATGAACAGATTTAAACGCAAACGTGTGTGCATCACACACGGAAACAATGCTCCCTGGATCGGCCTGAAGTCAAGTCACCTTTATTTATATATTGCTTTTAGCAATACAGATTGTGTCAAAGCACTTAACAGTATCAAATTGTCAGTAATGTATAATAATGAGATTAAACATTCAATTTTCAGTTAAAGGCATTTCATTATTGAATTCAGAGATGCCATTGTCTAGCTCAGTTTAGTAATTAGTATCTGTGTAATCAAATTGATGATGATCGCTAATGAAGGCAAATTGCAGAATTAAATAATAAATTTTGAGTAAAGTTAAACAAGCACAAGTTAATTTACATTTGACCACAGTTACAATATTTACTTGTCTATGATTCCTCAGTCAGATTATGTTAACTTTAAGAATTACGGTGAAAAAACGAGACAACACAGACTCATATCAACAACAATACTAGGCCATCTTGGTTAATGTTTCAGAAAAGTTAAAATGAGAAGAGTTACAGTGTTTCTTTTAGGATGTTTTTAGCAGTGGGGGCAGGTCTGTCCAAACAACAAACACCCCTGATGCTGAGCATATATGCTGCTAAATGGTACCCCTGGAGCCAATTCCTTAAGTCTGTTTTCACCTATAAAATAATTGAAAAAAATGAGTGATGTGAGGGATATTGATAGTCAAACAATCTTTTGGGTGCCCGCAGCCCGCTCGCAGTGTGTAGCGCGTGTCCTGTCCACGCTATTCTCCGACTCCGTCATGCCCGCTCGCGGTGTGTAGCGCGTGTCCTGTCCACGCTATTCTCCGACTCCGTCATGCCCGCTCGCAGTGTGTAGCGCGTGTCCTGTCCACGCTATTCTCCGACTCCGTCATGCCCGCTCGCGGTGTGTTTTTTACGCGTGTCCGCGCTATTCTCCGACATGCCCGCTCGTGGTGTACTTTTTAGGCGTGTCCGCACTATTCTCCGACATGCCCGCTCGCGGTGTTCTTTATCAATCAACCAAAGCCGGTGTTCTGATGATTCATGCTGTAACATTATCACATTAATGTAAAGGTTTCTTTGAGATATTAACTTTTATGGTGTCATAGAACGTATTACATGGGTTATGGATAATGTTCATGTATGATAAATGATGAATGTCATGTATATGGTTCTTATGTATTCCTGTTTAATAAATTTGGTGTCTACTGTGTATTTTGGTAATAATGGTGGATATCCCTTTAAGGTTTCGGACGCCCTTGATTACAGGGCAAGGCGCACCTAAGTTGGTTTATGGTGGTGAGATGTGTTTTGAGGAAAGAGCGTGCCAGTATTGTTTACTGCAGCGTTAAAGAGTTAAAGCTTGGTTTTCTTTATGGTGTGAGAGTTTTTCAACCGATACGTCAAGAGATGGCTTTAATGGGACAAAAAATATTTTAACCACCTGGACTGTTTACTCGGGTGTGCATTTCCAGCAAGAGGACGTGCTTGGACCCAAGTTTGATAACTGTGTGAGTTAACATTGCCCGAAGATCTACAGAGTTGGTGAGATCTGACTCATTCTTTTTTATTTTTATTTTTGAGTGGAACACCACAGAGTCAACGCTCTATTTTTTCCCTTGTTGTGGATTATGTTTTTGTCACGGAGCCAACAGAGGATTATCTCTCACGAACTGACTGTATCTTGGTTGGAAAGACTGTAGCGTGATCTTGAGCCAGCCTGAAAATCTTTTCGGGTTAAGTTTATGGAGTGGGACAGAAGAGTGGGGAAATTGTGGGGTTGCACGCACGGAATAAGTTTTTTTTATATATATATCATATACGGCGCTCAGCGCATCAAGCAAATGAACGGGTTGATATGTGTTTTTTTGTTGAATGATTTTCAGCGCTGTAGGATTACAAATTTTATTTAAATGTTTAATTGAGCTTCCAATACTGTAGTATTTTAATTGAGAAAGTTGCACACTGTTTTGTCCATTTTGAGGCAATCAGGGTTTCGGACATTAACCTCTTGTCACATCTCAAAGGTCAGCTGGGCCTTTTGTTGATCTAATCAGGCTGATTGGATTAGCATCTCAAGACTCTGAGTTACACTGTTACCTGATGAAATGTGTAGGGGGTCAAACACAGTATTAGTATGGTGTTCCTAATAATCCTTTAGGTGAGTGTATGTATGTATGTGTGTGTTAAATTATTATTAGTATTTTCCTTGTACCGAGGAGGAAATAACATATTTTGTATTTTCTGTGCCACTGTAGAGCTAGTGATCACCAAGTTCAAAGGAATCCTGGCGAATTTCAACGCTGGCCACATTTATTGAGCGTCAGCGTCAGTTCTGGCAGGCCAAGTAGTCAAGATGCTGCTAACGCTATTGGCCAACAACTAGGGTTGGGTACCGAAACGCGGTGCCAATAGGGAACCAGTTCCGACGTAAACGGTAGTAACCAGACCGAATAAGAACGTCAATTTCGGTGCCTGATTTCGGTGCCTGACTCTGTGTCCTGAGGCGCACACACGCAAGCTCTCTCCCTCTCCGCCGTGCGCGCACTATACGGTTTGGAGCAAAGTCTGTTCTGTCTCGCATGCGCGCTCTTGCTCGCTCGCTCTAGATTCCGGGAGATTTTAACTAATTTGCGGGAATCAGGGAGCCATTATCAATATGCGGGAGACTCCCGGAACGTCTGCTGATAGCGAGGGGATTAATGAAGATGCGAAGACAAAACGCTCCAAGGTTTGGCTGCATTTCACATGTAAAATTACGCGTCAGAACGCCCTCTGGGTGTGCCGATTGTCTGAAGCCCATATAGAATCACGCCAATCCATTGTCTGATGGCGCGGGCGCCGCCTTGATGCTCTTACGTCGTCATATTATATTAGCGCGCGCATCATCTGCTCCTCAGATTTCTCTGCCGAAAAAGGAAGCCTGTCGGCAGCGCAAGGAGCTTGGCAGCGAACGCAGCGTCTCGTTCCCTATTCAGAGAACATACAGTAACCAGAGACATTCTCTTTCATAGGTTCACTCAACGATGCATAGCTAAGACGCAGTGGGAACGAAATACCAAACTCGCCAAGCTAAGCGCTGCCGTAACTAGTACAAGGACCAGATAACTTACATGACTGGTTCAAGCAGACAAAACATGGGAACCTGTTGCCATGTCGAGATTATATTACCCTGGTAGTAATCTCTATTAATCTCCAGTATTATTACATTGTTTGATACAATATTGTTTTATTTGATATTATGTAAATGTGAATTTTTATTTTATATTTGTTCATTTATTATTACCATATGTTACTTGTATTTATATTGTTTAAAGATTTAAGTTAATATTGTGTCCAGTTTGGCCCTGTAAATAAAAGGGTATTATATTTTGACAAAGTGTGTGCGGTTTCATTTTCTTAAGTACCGTTTCAAGAACCGTTTAAGCACCGGAACCTTTTTAAAAAATACAGAGTAGGTACTGGTATCAGATAAAACCCAACCGATACCCAACCCTACCAACAACACGGTCTCATCAGCGATCTGCTCAGCGGATCTGCATCAGCGCATCAGCTGTTCATCTCCCCTCGCTGCTAATGACTACGCTCAAATCAGGGCGCCTTATTTAAACTGATTCAGTTCGCTCCTAACTGCTTGCTGCTCGCTCTCTGCAATATTGAAACGGGACTCGATGTATTCACTCTCCATTCATCTCTGAAAGTCTTCACGAAGCTAAGCTAAGTTCCTTTTTAATGCTCATTGTTAAAAGCTATTAGGATATGGACACCATGCTGTTTGCTAATGCTATCCGTTTGCTTGGGCTTATCTAGTCGTTTTCATTTAAATGCTCTTGCTAGGCTTATGCGATCATATTGGGAATGTGCGTTACTTATCTGTTGTCATTGGCAACTGCTCGCGTTGCACATGCTGTGCTTTTAGCACTATGCAGGACAGATCAAGCAGCTTGCAGTGATATTGTGATGAATGCTGGGGATTTGTTTTTCTGTTTGGCCCATCTGAACCTGTCCGGAGCACATTTCGTTGATGGCCTGAAGGCAGGGATAATTGATCTCACCTTGAGTGAGGACATTTAAGAAAAGTGAGAGAAGGGAACAGTGGAACGTGTCTGGCTTGTCGCGCTCAGGAAGGAAACGGGGACGCTTTGTGTTGCTCGAGACCGTTAGGGTTTGTCCGGCAATGAAGATAGCTAGTTAGATCGATTGCATCTGTGTAGTTATATTATAGTGGGACTGGGGTTAGGAGCGCTGGCCATATGTTCCATGAACGGTTTCAAAAGCCGTCGACGCCCAAAGAGACATTGTGATTCCTAACAAGAGCTGTGATGCCCAAAGAGGACTAATTAAAGCCAGAACCAGTGATTAATTGCCGTGACTGCAGGGACGAGAATAACGCGGAGAAGAGCGTGTGCTTTCTTTGTGGACGACTCGGCACGGCTGATTCCTTTCCCTAGACCCCGGGATGGGGTCTTGTTTCATGGAAATGGGGAAGTGTTTTATATTTTAATTATTTCATGTGTGGTGTGCATGTGTGAGTGTGTATGTGTACTTTGAGTTTTAGAGGTTGTATGGACATTATAATTAGTGCGCTGGACTGGGGACGTGCCGATTTCTTTCCATTTGATGAATTGATTGCTGCGTGACCACGATTTCTATTGTGCCGTGCTGGCCTGAGGATAACCACTAGAGTATCGTTTCACTTTTGTATCGCCGTTTTGTCCTAGTGAGCGTACTGAGTAAATGTTTGTGAACTTCAAATGCTGTTTATATGATGGTGATATGAATGAAATTCATTCACTTTCTAATGAAAGTGTCAATAAAGTAATATTTTTCCATAAAGCTTGTGGTATGATGTACCCTCTGTCCTCCATAAAATGTAGCTAAACCTCTTTAAATAAATTAACCAGAGGTTTATTACAATATAGTAGGGCTGGGTATTGACACAATTTCACAATTCGATTTGCTCCTCTCCAGAGTTATTTTTCTAGCTGACTAACGAGTGTATGGTCACTGGCTAAGTGGCTATCATGGATATGGACATTTATCTGAGGTGAATGTGACGTTATGACGTTTACATTATTTTTTTCACTTACGTCTTTCCACGGTTGGAACACTGCGATTGAGCGATTCCATGTAACATGATACGGAATTCGAAATGTTGTATTCTATCTTTTAAAACGCTTTCAGATGCTCATGAATGTTTATTTTGCGCTGTAGTTCGTATTATTAACCCTCTGGGGACCAAGGTGTTTTTGGGGCCCTTGGGATGTTTTGACATGCACTGACATTTGTGCTTTTTTCAGTTATTTATAAACATGTTAATGGCAAAGGTGTAAATTCACTCTATATAGCACAAACGGGGCTACCATAATATGTGATCAACATGTATGTACATGTTTGTATTTTTAAGAGAATAATGTTTATGCGTGATTATTGAAAAAAATAAAAATTAAAGTTGCTGAAATAAGACCACAAAACACATACTAAATATGTGTCCACAAGACTTTTGACTAATGGATGTTGTCGCTTCGAGTTCTGGCTTCAAAATGATGTGAAAATCATACTGCCTAATCATTCACATAACACAATAGATTGATTAAAATTGTGAAAAACATTTTTTTGTTTGCCAAGGCAATATGCGAATGGGCGTCAACTGCCCAACCCCCTTGTGAATAATTAGTTGGTTCACACCTGAAAAGACAAAGACCCTGCATAGTAATGACTGCATAGTAATGAGCCTTTCATTCAGGTGTGAGAAAGAATGCAAGGACCCCAAAGAATGCAAGAACTAAATATATATATACATACATACATACATACACACACACACACACACACACACACATAGTTCAAAGTTAGAGTTGGAAACATCTTGAAAAGAAAATTGTCTTTTTCCATAAATGTCTTAGTTTGATCATACATATTTCAAAGTTAAGGATTCATTATTTTGATCTAGCTTGCATTGGAACAAACACTATAACATCTTAGTTGATTAGTTTATTGACAAAACATACTATATATTTAACATATGAGCAGAAACTCCTAACAAAAGCTTATTTGATGTCTATTTTAGAGTGAAAACTTTATCCAAAACTAGTCAACGAAATGTTGTCTTTTATGTCGTCTGTAACAGTGCGTATCTGTGCGTTCATTTATTCTCACACACACACACACAGAGAGAGAAACATGATTCACATTTAAACAGTATGCTATTTTTACGTTTACAGACACTAACGTTATTCTATATTGCGATTAGAACAAAGCACAAGCAACACTTACACTTCTCAGCTGAATCTGTTGCTCCTCCTCGAAGTGAAAATAAACCAGCACTTGTTCTGAGGTAGGTAAATGTCCCAGGATTATTCCTCATAGCCGCGCAAGACGAATCATAATCTGACTAAAAAATATAGTGTGTTTACAGAGTTTAGCCTATATGGGCGTTAACGCGTCTCAATGTGTTGCTTCACATATGTGACCAGTCACGGAAACAAGTCGGTTCTGGGGCATTTTGAGTTATTCATAGATTCTGAAAGTGTAGTCTCCAAGCTTTCCAACGATGTGTAGCATGTGGAAATCTGATAATATTTGGAGAAGTTGTGGCCATTTGAAGGTAGGCACTTAAAAAAGCTCAAAGATGAGAAAACGACCTCGAAAGATTGTGCAGTTCTCACCACTCTCTGCTGCCAGGAGTGACAATAGGGCTCATTTACATCTCATTTAGATAAGCCATACCCCCTGTAAAGCTCCCCCCTGTGCTTTACAGCTTTTTTTTTGCACTTCGAATGAGTGCACTTCTGCAGCAGCTCTAGGCGAAAAACAATTGTGATGCCCCTCTATTTGCAACGTACCAGCAACAACACACAAAGACCAATATGCCATATAGCCTACATATAACGCAAAACCAGCAACAACACACAAAGACCAATATGCCATATACATATAACGCAAAACCAGCAACAACACACAAAGACCAATAAGCCATAGGCCTACATATAACGCAAATAGTGCGCAACGCGCGTGTGTGCCCAAAATGTCAACAATATTAAAGTTTATGCAGGAGGCAAATGCCTGCTGGCATTTTTCTTTAAGCAGTCATGACAGGAATTTTCCAAATAATCACATTTCACCTCCTCAAATTACTGTTGCAAATCTCTTTACACCACTTTCTTATGTGCGTATACTATACACACATAAATGAAATGTCCGCAAGCACATTATATCATCAGCAGGTTCAGCATCTTAAATAATGACTAAAGAGCAAATGAAGCTTAACTTACGTTTCAGAAACGCGCACGGCAGGCCTTCATCGCCTTCATCGCAGCAAAGGTCTTAACTGCATCCTCTATTTCGATTCTCTGTGCCAGTTCATGTTCTATGGAGATTGTTGCCAGTCCATTAAGTCTGTTCAGTTCACAAAACTTTCCCCATTCAAAGCAATCGGGACGTCACATATGAAACAGCCAGCCACCGCTGTCAGCGAGCCGAGCCGCCATATTCAACACCGAGGGCGCGCGCGCCGCGCCCATACCTCCGGTTCAGTTTCCCGAGCGGCGAAAACATTTTCGGTGTAACTGCCACGGTTCAGCTCGTCTGCGACAATCTTTGCGGCGTCCATCTTCATTGAATTTTGATATCAGATAGAGCCTACCAGAGCACAGCATAATAAGTAGCCATGCGTTTCACTTGGAGGGCGGGGACAAAAGCGCCATATTCAGTATGGAAATACACACAGACAATAACACGCCACGCCCCTACTGCGTGCTAGAATCTCCGAAAACAAGCCGATTTCAACCTCAAAATGTAAGCTTTTAAATCTACCAATACTGCTATCTCAAACATGGAGAGGCTTCTTCGTGATTTCAACTAACAGATTCTGCAAAAAAATGAAATTCACCAATTTTGAAAAAAAACTCTTCTTTCTCATTTTGCTCGAAAGTTGTGCTGCCGACTTGTGTCCCTGGTTTCTGTGACGGGTCACATATTTGCGTTTGAATAGCGCGCGCTCTCCGTAGGCGTGTCACATTACCAGAATAATGAGCTGAGAGGAAGATAATTAGACCGGCTGACACGTCTCTCTTTTTATATAGATGACATAAACTGAGACTATTTATTTTAGTTTTGAATCGGATCATTTAAAAGTACAAACTCAAATGATTTAAAAGATATATTGCTTATGGCTGGGTGAATAGTATTTGCTGGGGTTTTTTTATGTTTAGAGACGTGCTCCAGAAAAAAAGTTCACGGTGACGGAGAGGCAGAACGCACACCGTGTTTATTTTCTTTATTTTACAAAATCACAATATTTTATTTCGATTGTATGTGGGCACATAAAAAAGTAGACATTTAACAGATTATTTTCTCATATTTCTTAACTCTATATGACCAGAAATGATGGTACTACTTTAAGTCTATTTTTCTGCTATGTGAAAAAAAACGAACAGAACGCGCCGGCGCGTTCTTGGTCCCCAGAGGGTTAAGGCGGAAGATAAGATGTGCCCGCGCCCGCGCTGCTGCTTTCCTTGAGCTGCGCCAGAGCGATCTCACGCTAAAGCGGTGTTTGTTTTGGAATTTCGTAAAAAAAATGGACGTAATTTGACATCTGAAACTTTGTTTCATATCAGTAGTAACAAAGCACAAAGATTATTGCGTTATTTGATGGGATGCGGGCTACAATGTTCCATTCATCAACTATGACTATTGCCTAATTGATTCTTGGGAGTAAGTAACAGTCACTATTCAGTGAGTCAATTAAAAGAAGTCTCATCTGCTAAATCTTACTTGTCTGTCTTCTGCTAGTTACATTGCCCCTGGATGCGCTTACTGGCTGCTTAATTCATCCTTCATATTTATCACAGGAGGTTGCTTTATGGTCTGTTTTGGGGGAAATAGTTCAGCTCTCCTAGTCTAATTCATGTAAGCGTCCCCTAATGCTGCTGCTGTCCCCTGACTCCGTAATCTCCGTAATCCGTAAGTTATAAAGGCAAAAGCTAGAGAAGTGTTGTCATTTACTCTTGACGGCTGTCTGCCCGCAGCTGTGGTCACGGTAAAAATTTTGTCAATTCCTAACAAAATGAGCTGGTCCTATGACTCCCATGCAGTTAGGTCCAAACAAAATAATCCATCAAGTCCGTGTACGCAGGCTATCAATTTCCGTTGGTGATGTTTCTATTCCATGAATAATTATACTTTTATTTTACCTTGTTTTTGCCTTGACAAAAATAAACATTAATCAAATTGTGTCATTCCCATCAACAATGCCTCATTGAAGACACTGTGTCCTTTACTACACTCTAGTGGCCACTTTGTGTAGCCTACTACAGAGTTCATGATTCTTAAGGGTGGTTGATTGCGATTTCACTTTTTTCATTTTAAATAGTGTGTAATGTTGCTGTTGGTGCATGAACAGTATCTGCAAAGTTGCTGCGCTGAAAGTTCAACGTAAGCAGAGATATCGTCTTTTAAAAATCAGGAAGTTTAATGCCTACAAAAACGACTCGAATGGGACTACAGTGAGATACTTCCCGGGTTTTATACGTAACTAACCCATAATCAACCCTCCCTCCGGAATATGCAAAAAAGGGGGCGTGGCCATATTTCTGCGGCTTTGTGAAAGAGGAAGAGTTATAGTGGAGAGCAGTAACGTTAGCCATGCCGTCGAAAGTGTGTTATTTTCACACAGCTGTCAGGTCTTCTGTGTTCGGGCTTCCTACGGACGCTGTAGTTCATCAACAATGGCTACAATTTAAGTTTGATTATGTTCCAGAAAATTACAATCGTAATTTAGCTCTCTGTGCTGCGCATTTTACGGAAGACCGCTTCCAGAATCTCCACAAATTCAATGCCGGATTCAACAACAAACTAAAGCATGAAGCAGTTCCAACTTTAAAACCAGAGGCAGCAGTTGTTGGGCCACAACCTGTAAGTAAGACTTAATCATTTTAAATGTATTTGCATGTATAATTTTAGATGTAATGTTTTAGTTTTTATCAAGGACGTAAACAAATGCCAGCACTGGCTTTAGTAGCCACTTAGTTATGCTATTTCGTGTGTCTATGACAAACATCTTGGACCTGAATTTGTAATTATGTACTAATTTTGTAAATGTATTTTCCATGTATACTTTATGACATAATTTTTCGATTTGATCAAGAACGTAAACCAATGCCAACGCTGTTTGTTTATAGTAGCCAGTTAGTTCGATGCTATTTTGTATAAGACATACATGTATATGACCTTCCCTTCTTCTTTTTACATAATTCTATTACAGCTTATGACAAAAGAACAACACAAAGCTATAAAATATATAGGCATATATTTTTACAAAACCTTTTGTATTTCTCTGCAACAGGTGTTTTCATGTTCTGTTGGTATTTTAACACAGTTGCCACATGTACACCTAAAGAAAACGATACACCGAGTAAACTAAGTTTTGTGAACGGATAAACGGTTGTTCATTATATCGATAAAACAATAACTTTAAAAAAACGGTATTACTCAGTCATTTATTCAGTTATATTAAATATTTAATCAGGAGAAAACCGTATTTTAAAAGCTAACAAGCAGCAGTAGCATTTTCAAGTAACAGTGTATCGAAATTCTTATATAATAATAGTAGAATAGAATAATAATAATAATACAAAAATGTACCACTCAGAAACGTTTTGTAAGAGCCGTGTTTGGGGAGGTTCTGCTTGACTCTCTTCATTGCAGCTTTCTGGGTCTGATTCTGGCTCAAACTGATACGGCAGTATTTACACCATTATTTACATTTGACCGGAGCACATGCAGCTTTCGCCCGTAAAGGTAATGGGCGTGAAGTTTCCAGACTATGTGCGCTACGCAGTTTAGCCAATTGCAACACACCGGCCCAACTGACCAATCTGAGCCCATTGCCTGTTTCTGAGGGAGTGGTTTCATAGAATTAGGAAGTCAACCGGTCGTTCAAATGACAGAGGAGAAAGCGGCTTACAACAAAGGTGAAATTTATGAAAAATAAGGCTTTAAAAAAAACAAAAAACATGAAGACATGTTATATTGCATCCCATAAACACAATCATGCAAAGGAAAAAAAGCAGTAAACCACCCCTTTAAAATGCACCAGAATACAAGAAATCCCATCTGAATTTTAAATATTTTCCTGAAGGAGAACTTGGGACCTCACTTCTGTCTTTTGCCTAGGGCCCCCAAATATCTCGAAACGGCCTTGCGTTTGTACGCGCGCGCGTGTGTGTGTGTGTGTGTGTGTGACCCCGCGTGTGTGTGACTGTGTGACCCCGCGTGTGTGTGTGTGACCCCGCGTGTGTGTGTGTGACCCCGTGTGACCCCGCGTGTGTGTGTGTGACCCCGCGTGTGTGTGTGTGTGTGTGTGTGTGTGTGTGTGTGTGTGTGTGTGTGTGTGTGTGTGTGTGTGTGTGTGACCCCGCGTGTGCGTGTGTGTGACCCCACGTGTGTGAGACCCCACGTGTGTGTGACCCCGCGTGTGAACCCCCGGCTAAAGTCGCAGAATCTAATTATGAGTAAAAGAGCCTCAAAGTAGTCATAGCCATAAAAATGACAAAAATAGGTCATCATGTGCTGCTGCTTAGAATGTAAAGTGTACAACAAGCTTGATCATTTGATTAACAACTTAATTTATTCCATGATCCACGGCTTTGTCAGGTAGAAATTTCTTAATGTCTTGTTTTTCTTTCATGTGTCAGGTGGTTCTTTGACTATGCCATGCACGGAAGTAGTTTAACACACACCAAGCCATTTTCATATTTTGTTCCAAATGATGATGAATTGAAAGAAGTGGGTACATTTGAGCATTTTCTTTCCACCATTTCAGTGGACAGCTAGTGAGGGGAATAGAAGTGTCCTTTTTGTACACGTCAATCTCTACTTCTATCCTACTTTTGGACTGGGTGACTGGTGGTTCAGAAAAAGTTGCACCAAAGAGCTCTTCTTTTTGCTAGGTGGCTGTTCTGGCTCAACTCTGCGCTGTATCTCTCTGATCTGCTGCATCACTGGCACATCCCTCCTTCGTTTGCTTCACAGTGACAGCCTTAAAATATAATACAATAAATAATTAAGGTAGGCCCTATACTAAGTATAGTTCCCCTTCGAGGGAACTCGCACTGCGTCGTCGTCGTGACGACACTAGGGGAATGCCCCCAGCGTAGCGCGTCTGAAGCATGAATGAAATCTGTCCAATCCTGATTGGTGCTGCGTCATGACGTAGTAGATGACGGCATAACCGGAAGACACAAAGGGACGCCCAGCACACACACAAATTAGCTTTTTTGCTCTTCAGCTAAAGCGCTCTGTGTCAAACTGTCTGTCTTATTTGGTGTTGTTTGTCCCATAAGAATTGCAATATAGAATCTATAGTGGCTCGTATCTCGCGTTTGCAAAGGCAGCGCGTTGATTACGGGTCTATTCTGCAATAAAGATTCTGTGAATGGGATCTCGCGTTGTCGAGGCAGCGCGCAGATCAAAGGTCTGCATTGCAATACAGAATCTATAGTGGCTCGGATCTCGCGTTTGCCGAGGCAGCGCGTTGATTATGGGTCTACTCTGCAATAAAGATTCTGTGACTTGATCTCGCGTTGTTGAGGCAGCGCGTAGATTAAAGGTCGTACATTGCAATACAGAATCTAGTGGCTCGGATCTCGCGTTTGCCGAGGCAGCGCGTAGATTACGGGTCTACTTTGCAGTAAAGATTCTGTGTGTGTGCGAGGCATGAACAGTCAGCTCCTGAGGGTGCTGGCTGTGTTCATTGAGAAATATCTCGACGCGCACAGCCGTGCGTTTTCGGGTGTTTCAGCCTCGCGCCCGTTGACTTTCTTCTCGAGAGATGAAAACCAAATATATTGTGAACGACTCGAATCCCGCGTTTGCCGAGGCAGCGCGTAGAGTACGGGTCTGCAATGAAGGGTACACACGCGATCTGTGAAATAATACTGTTTGGGTGCGAGGCATTCACAGTCAGCTCCTGAGGGTGCTGGCAGCTGTACATTGAGAAATATCTCGACACGTATATCCGCGCGCTGTCGGCTGTTTCAGCCTCGCACCTATTGACTTTCTTCTTGAGGGATGAAAGCCAAATATATTGTAATGACTCGAATCTCGCGTTTGCCGAGGCAGCGTATATTACGAGATCATATAACACAAATCAGTATTCTCTGGTAATTATGGCTGCATTTAATTTTAAGAAATTAAAATGATGAAATATTATCTGACCTTAAGGAAGTTAGATATTTTAATTCAGCTTACCACTCAGACCGTGTTTCACATGCAGTGTTCCTTCTGCACATCAAAAATCGTTTTTCGATTTTTCCCTGCCGGTCCTCCGCTTCAGGGTCGAAAACGAGACAAAAATTGCAGGGCTATCCCCCCCCGTGGAGGGACGAGCGAGAATCCCTCCTCCGCGGAGCCCTCAGGAAATCGATGCTTGTATCCAGCGTCAAGTGCGCTTCGGGACACATCGGTTTTCAGCGAATGCGCACTGCAGTGTCCGCCCCAAGGGCTTGCGGCCAGGCAGTGCTCGTGTTCGCCCATCGGGAATGGTTTTCGATTATTCCCTGCCGGTCCTCCGCTTCAGGGTGTCGAGAACGAAACCGAAAGAGCCTCCCTTCAAGGAAGCCCTCAGGAAGTCGATGTCTGTATCCCGCCGTTAAGTGCGCTTCGGGACACATCGGTTTCCAGCGAACGCACGCTGCTCTGTCTGCCCCACAGGCTTGCGGGCAGGCAGCAATCGCGTCCGCCCATCAAGAATCCTTTTCGGTCGAACCCTGCCGGAGATCCGCTTCAGGGGGTCGAGAATGAATCCCGATTGATACCCAAAGCCAGGCTCGAGAGCCTGGTTCCTTTGCTCGTTGTCGACCGCTCCCTGCCGGCCAGCCGCTTCAGGGGTCGGGAACGAGACTTGGGTGACACCTGAGGCCAGTCTCGAGAGGCTGGTTCCCTTAGTAGATTATCTCGGCGCATGGTCATGCCTTCCGAATATATCTGCGTGGGCCCTGCGTACTGTAGAGCTGGGTTACAGGCTGCAGTTCAGCTCCCCTCCCCCGAAGTTCAACGGGGTGGTCTGGACTGTGGTCGGCCCAGAGCAGGTTCGGGTTATGGAACAGGAAGTTCAATCCCTGTTGGTCAAGGAGGCCATAGAACATGTTCCTCTGCCAGACAGGGAGTCCGGGTTCTACACCCGGTACTTCATAGTTCCCAAGAAGGATGGGGGGGTTGCGTCCAATAATAGATCTCAGGCACTTGAATCGGTCCCTGAGGAGATTCAGCTTCAAGATGCTCACAATCCCAGCCATCGTGAGTCAGATCCAGTTCGAGGACTGGTTCGTCACGATAGATCTGAAGGACGCATATTTCCATCCTTCCATGTCACAGGAAGTTCCTGAGGTTCGCTTTCGGGGGTGAAGCGTACCAATATCGGGTTCTTCTGTTCGGCCTAGCTCTCTCCCCTCGCACTTTTACAAAATGCATGGATGCAGCTCTAGCACCTCTGAGGCTCGAGGGCGTCAGGGTGCTCAACTACATCGACGACTGGCTGATACTGGCCCAGTTGCGAGAGCTGGCGATTCGGCATCGAGATGTCGTCCTCGCCCACATCCAGAGCCTGGGGTTGAGACTCAACACAAAAAAGAGTGTGTTGACGCCCTCCCAGAAGACTGCGTTCCTGGGAGTTGTATGGGACTCCACGACGATGCGGGCACAGATGTCTTCTGCGCGCGTGAAGTCCATACTGGCAATGGTCTCCAGAGTGAAGCTAGGCCACAACCTCACTGTGAAGCAGTTTTAGAGACTGCTGGGGCTCAGGGCAGCAGCGTCCAACGTTATACCTTTTGGCCTGCTACACATGAGACCCCTACAGTGGTGGTTGAGAGCCAAGGGGTTTTCCCCGAGGGGAAATCCGTTCCATATGATCAGGGTAACGCGCAGATGCCTTCGTTCCCTTGTCATATGGAGGAAACCTTGGTTCCTGTCCCAGGGACCGGTGCTGGGAGCATCATGTTGCCGGAAAATCGTTTCAACAGATGCCTTCCTCACTGGTTGGGGCGCGGTCATGGACGCCCGCTTTGCGAGAGGTCTGTGGAAGACCCTGCATTCTTCCTGGCACATCATCTGCCTGGAAATGCTGGCGGTCTACAAAGCTCTGAGGAGTTTTTTTCCCGGACCTCCGCGGCCACCATGTCCTGATACGCTCGGACAACACTTCTGTAGTCGCGTATCTGAATCATCAGACGGGTCTGAGGGTCGCACCCTCTATGCAGACTGGCACACCAGATCCTTCTGTGGTCCCAGGGGAAACTGTCGTCTCTCAGAGCGATGTATGTCCCAGGGGACCAAAATCAGGGAGCAGACGTTCTGTCGAGGCAGGGGCTGAGGCCCGGGGAGTGGCGACTCCACCCCCAGGTGGTGGAGGCCATGTGCGTGAGATTCGGCCCAGTGGAAGTGGATATGTTCGCGTCTCAAGAGACGTCCCTTTGTCCACTGTGGTTTTCTCTCAGGTATCCAGCTCCGCTGGGGCTGGACGCTATGACGCAGACGTGGCCGAGGCTGCGTCTGTACGCATTTCCCCCTATTGCTCTGCTCCCGGGAGTCTTGGAGCGGGTCTGCCGGGAAGGGATCAGCCTACTTTTAGTAGCACCCCGAAGGCCGACCCGGATATGGTTCTCGGACATTGTAGCACTGCTAGACGGCCTTCTGTGGCAGGTACCTCTGAGGAGGGATCTGCTGTCTCAGGCAGGGGGCACAATATTTCACCCCCGGCCAGAGCTGTGGAACCTCTGGGTCTGGCCCCTGAGGGGGCTCGGTACCTAGAGGCTGGCCTGTCAGCAGATGTTGTAGAGACCCTACTCAGCTCCAGGGCTTCTTCCACCAGGAGACTGTACAGCCTAAAGTGGAATGTGTTTTCCACTTGGTGTAGAGAGCGTGAGGCTTTTCTTAATCTTTTCTCCGCCGGTCTTACCCCGTCCACACTTAAGGTGTATGTGGCTGCCATTGCGGCTTTCCACTCGCCTATAGGTGCTGGGCCTTTGGGAAAGCACCATATGGTTGTACGTTTCCTCCGTGGGGCTCGGAGGATGAGGCCTGCGGCTCACACCAGAGTCCCAACTTGGGACCTGGCGGTGGTTCTTGAAGGGTTGGCTGGGGCCCCCTTTGAACCACTGGAGTCGCCTGAGGCAAGAACCTGACCTTCAAGGTGGCCTTTCTCCTTGCCATCACCTCTCTGAGGAGAGTGCCAGGCCTTGGCTATAACGCCAACTTGCCTGGAGTTTGCCCCTGGCGGTGTTAAGGCCATCTTACATCCTAGACCGGGCTATGTGCCCAAGGTGCCGTCTAGTGCGGCACGGTCAGTGGTTCTTCAGGCCTTCCGTCCTCCACCTCATGGGACGGCGGAAGAGGGGAGACTTCACCTGCTCTGCCCAGTCAGAGCCCTAAGGGTTTACTTGGAGAAGTCTTCTCAGTGGAGGAAGTCAGACCAGTTGTTGGTGTGCTTTGGTTCACCCAAGAAAGGGCTGCCTGCATCTAAACAGGCAATCAGCAAATGGATTGTCCAGGCTATAGCCGCGGCTTATCAGGTGCGCAATTTGCCTTCACCTATGGCCGTGAGGGCTCATTCCACCAGAAGCATGGCTTCCTCGGTGGCCCTCCTTTCTGGTGTCTCGCTTCAGGATATCTGCGAGGCGGCCGGGTTGGCCACCCCGCACACCTTCATACGTTTCTACAGTCTGCAACTCCCCGTGACGCCTGGAGCCAGAGTGCTCGCGTCCTAAAGTGTGCCTGGTCTTCCAGCTTCACACTAGGGCGGGCGTGATTACGGTGTGGCATAGTGGGCATTTCGTTCCCCTAGTGTCGTCAAGACGACGACGCAGTGCGAGTTCCCTCGAAGGGGAACGTCTCGGGTTACGACTGTAACCCTTGTTCCCCGAGAAGGGAACGAGACACTGCGTCTTGTCGCCACACCTATCACGGTCAGAGCGCTTGCTTCATCGCAAAAGAGCTAATTTGTGTGTGTGCTGGGCGTCCCTTTGTGTCTTCCGGTTATGCCGTCATCTACTACGTCATGACGCAGCACCAATCAGGATTGGACAGATTTCATTCATGCTTCAGACGTGCTACGCTGGGGGCATTCCCCTAGTGTCGTCACGACGACGACGCAGTGTCTCGTTCCCTTCTCGGGGAACAAGGGTTACAGTCGTAACCCGAGACGTTTTAGTTACACACACATAAAAGGTGTGCACAAAGTAGGTTACACAAACATGCAATTGGAGTGACAAACACAAATCAAACGCACACAAATGCAAATACACTCAGACAATTTGTAATGCAGGAATACCTGCTGTAACTGGTTTGATTTGTTCTTCAATCGGTGGAAAACCTCTTCACGTTGTTCAGGGAGTAAGTGGGGCAATGACTGAAATCTGGGGTCTAAGGCAGTACCTCTAGCAGATAATCCTGTTCTTCTGTGAATCTGCTTGAGGTTTTGCAGGATGGCCATCTTCATGTTAGCAATAGTAGTGGAGTCTTTCTCGTCCAGTGTCATGCTCTAGTCGATCATGGCTTTCAAGGGCACAATGAGTGACAGCGTGGGGCTCTTTTCATCAGACAGGACAGTGGTGGCTTTTTTTAGCAGTTTAAGAAGGTTTACGATTTCTTCTGGGTCACTGATGTCAGCGCTATCCATAGTATCGAGTTGATATGCATTTTTGCGCACCTCTGTGCTCAAGAGGGCTGCCGTTATAGCAGCTTGTTGCTCGAGATAGCGCTCCAGCATGTCCATTGAGCTGTTCCATCGCGTAACAACATCCATGATTGTGTGATGCGATCAAGCATCTTTTGCTTTGCCGCAAGCACAGCTGTTGCTGTGGTACTGCGGTGAAAGAAAGCCACGACTTTCCTCACGTGACCAAGCAAGCGACTGACGCGGGGAACATGCAATCCTGCTTGCAAAGCAAGATTCAACGTGTGCGCAAAACACTTAATGTGAGGTGACAATCCTGCTTCTTTCACTGCCACAATCATGTTGCGTGCGTTGTCTGTAATGACAGCAATGCTATGAGCAGATCTTTCAAGCTCCCACTCTTGTATGGTGGAAACTACAGTGGGAAGATAAAAAAAATATTGTTATATACCATACAATATTCACATATTACATATCTATAAGCTAACACTGGTCTCTCACCAAGACACCTGCCGTTCTCAGTGGCGGTGTTTCACAAACCTAGAGAATGGCATTCCCTCTGTGCATGTAGTCAAGTCATCCTCATTTATATAGCGCTTTTAACAATGTAGACTTTTTCAAAGCAGCTTTACAGAGATAAACATAATTTAAGGTAACAGAGATTGGTTTGGTTTTATAGCCTTCTTGAATAATGTTATTTCCAGATAAAGTTAGATTTGATATATTCAATTCCGTTGAAATGATCATTAGTTATTAAATTAGGGGCCGCTAAGACGACACTGTTCTCTCTACACAGACTTTAAACTGAACCTGTGATAAACGCTGATAAATGATTGAGCCGTTGCTGGGCGCCACGGACAGACACCAAATGGCACCGCCGGTGATATAGCCGGTGTGTGTGCACTCTGAGAATAATGTGTTCGAATTTTAAAGACGTGCGCTTCTCCCGGTGTGTGAACCCCTTTAAGGAGATGTTTTCTTTGAAGCCGAAGAACTCTCATACTCATACTGGCGAGCTTCATTTTCTCGGGTGTGGACAGAGTGTTTCCCTTAACACAACAGTCACCTCTAGAGGAAGCTCTTGTTAACATTGAGTCTGGTCTGCTTGTTGTTACATATTGTTTGAGAGATTGTGGTGCTAAGTCATGAATAATCTTATATTCATACACGCATCCCTATAGAATGAACTCTTAATACGCATGTGCACGCCATCAGCATTCTCACAGGTTCACGTTTTTAAAGTTTGCGTAGAGAGAACTGATGAGTTTTCTGTTAGAACGGTGTGTGTTAGCGGCCCCTAAGTTAATAACTAATGATCGTTGCGACGGAAGTGAATCAATCAAAACTAACTTTAGTTGGAAAATAACTTTATTCTAGAGCTGCCATAAAGCCAAAACAATCTCTGCTACTTTAATTTCCTGTCATCACTGTAAAGCCGCTTTGGAACAATCTACATTGTTAAAAGCGCCATATAAATGAAGATGACTTGACTTGACTGTACATGTGTCAATTATGTTAGCCGCCAGTAAACGCATAAAAGAAGAAACCCGGATGAACTTCAAAAAAAATATGGACAATCTGCACCCCCACCCCCACCTCCACCCCGTCTCTGCGCATCCTCTGGCTTCACACCGTCAGCCAGAGGATGGGCCTGGAGGTCTCCTTCATAGGTGAAGGCTTTAATGGAACTCCACATGCGCCCAGGTCACACACATCTAGTGCTGAACTCAAAAACATGGACATGGACAACCTGCACCCCGTCTTGGCCGTATACACTGTCGGCCAGAGGAAGGGCCTGGAGGTCACCTTCGTCAGCGAAGGCTGTAATGGGCTGTAAACAATCCCAGGCTGTAAAGAAGGCTGTAACCAATCCCAGGTCACACACATCTAGTGTTAAACTTTCTCAACCGCTGCTGTTTCTGTGCGTTTACTACTGTAACCTGTTGATCATCAGTACAGTGAATCTGGAACCTGTAAAGGCGGGCGTACACGGTGTGATTTTTTGCTGTTTTACGAGCTTACAGATGATTTTTTTCACTCGGGAGAAATCGTGTGGAAATCGGTTATGCTTGCATGTCGTGGCTCGTATCGTGTGCGAGGAAGATATGAGCCGAGCATACAAGGTCGCATACACACACACTCATGTTGCTGTTAGAGCGGTCAGCACCGAACAACAGGCAAATAAAATATTCAACTCATTAAAGTTACAAAAAAGTTCAGTGAGTGATTTTCTTTTTCTTTTGTTCTTTGGTCAACATTAATGGTAACAGCGAGTATAGGCCGTCAATGCACTGACCCCCAATTTCCACCAACTGCGGAATGGCTGCGGATCCGCTCCGGAACGGCGGCGGAGTCAATATGTTTCCATTAAAGTCAATGTGTGTATTTTCACTCACTGCGGAACGGCTGCGTTCTGACTCCGTCCCAGCTCCGGCGACCGCAGCCCTCCGGAGTAGATACGCAGAGTTTCTATTTTTGCCGCATGCCGGAGAGCGCCGCAGGAAGTCGAGCACAGAAACAAAACCAAAACATTATTGTCACTCATAAGTAAAATTTAAACTACACCAATTTTGTTTTATACTTTTTCTTTTTCCAACAAGAACAATTGTTAACTTTATTTACACAGCCTACTACTTTCCCAAAACATTCAAAAAGGAACCAAAAATAAACATTTAGCATTTTATAAGTTGATTATATAATTATAAATATTGTACTTACCCATGGTAGAATCACAATAATCTCCACAAAAAAGGGAGATCAGCAGGTCAGCACAGAGTTGTTTCCCCTCTACTCCTCTGGATGGAAACAAACTGTTGGTTTTGTAGTTCTGTTTATAGAAACTACATTTACATTTTACATTTATTCATTTTAGCTGACGCTTTTATCCAAAGCGACTTACAACTGCTATATATGTCAGAGGTCGCACGCCTCTGGAGCAACTAGGGGTTAAGTGTCTTGCTCAGGGACACAATGGTGTCTCACAGTGGATTCGAACCCGGGTCTCTCACATCAAAGGCATGTGTCTTATCCACTGCGCCATCACCACCACCTACATCCTGTTATACCGCGCGATCATACTAAATTCGCGAGATATCGTGTGTCCTCGTGACTTCAGCTGTCAGTCATGGCCGCAGCCGTTCCGCAACAAATCCGGATCTGGTATGTATTGAAGGACGGCGAAGCAAGGAGCCGACACGCAGCGGAGCCGATCCACAGCCGTCCCGCAGTTGGTGGAAATCGGGGGTCATTCAGTAAACACAGGTCTAAGGAACACCAATGGAACAGTTCAATCTGACATGAAAACTGTGGAGCTTTTCATCTCCAGAGGATTCAATGAAGAGAACACTAGTAACAGTGAATTAGTGCTCAATGTCATCTGATCAGTTTAAAGGGGCTAACAGTGATGTCATCTTCCCATTCAGTTCTCATCCAATAGTGTCAGTGCAGTCAGATTAGTAATATTGCTGAATATTCAGTGTTATGGTCTTTATAATCCACAAAATGCTACAGTATAGTTTAGTTCTGAAAGAAACCGTGTCGAGAGCACAGATCAGTGGTCGACAGCCGACTGTTGCTATAGTAACGAACACAACTTCCATGCGCAGCTGATTGACAGATAAACTGTGCGCTCTTATTTCGGTGACAGAAGAAGCATTTACATACAAGCGTGTCAGGACTGATCACACACTGAGCTGTGTTTGTGTAGATGCTTTGTTCATGTATATGTTGTGCACATGGAATAAAGATTATACACTCACCTAAAGGATTATTAGGAACACCTGTTCAATTTCTCAATGCAATTATCTAATCAACTAATCACATGGCAGTTGCTTCAATGCATTTAGAATGAGAACATGGATCCATCATGCCTTGTTACCACTGTGCAGGCTGGTGGTGGTGGTGTAATGGTGTGGGGGATGTTTTCTTGGCACACTTTAGGCCCCTTAGTACCAATTGGGCATCGGTTAAATGCCACGGCCTACCTGAGCATTGTTTCTGACCATGTCCATCCCTTTATGGCCACCATGTACCCATCCTCTGATGGCTACTTCCAGCAGGATAATGCACCATGTCACAAAGCTCGAATCATTTCAGATTGGTTTCTTGAACATGAAAATGAGTTCACTGTACTAAAATGGCCCCCACAGTCACCAGATCTCAACCCAATAGAGCAGGGGTGTCCAAACTCGGTCCTGGAGGGCCACTGTCCTGCAGAGTTTAGTTCCAACTTGCCTCAACACACCTGCTTGTAAGTTTTTAGCATGCCTAATGACCTTCAACAGCTAATCAAGACCTTGATTAGCTGTTTCAGGTGTGTTTAATTGGGGTTGGAGCTAAACTCTGCAGGACAGTGGCCCTCCAGGACCGAGTTTGGACACCCCTGCAATAGAGCATCTTTGGGATGTGGTGGAACGGGAGCTTCGTGCCCTGGATGTGCATCCCACAAATCTCCATCAACTGCAAGATACTATCCTATCAATATGGGCCAACATTTCTAAAGAATGCTTTCAGCACCTTGTTGAATCAATGCCACGTAGAATTAAGGCAGTTCTGAAGGCGAAAGGGGGTCAAACACAGTATTAGGATGGTGTTCCTAATAATCCATAGGTGAGTGTATATATATATATATATATATATATATATATATATATAGCACTGGAAAAAATTACGAGACCACTGCAAAATGATAACTTTCTCTGGTTTTACTTTTTATAGTGTGTTTGGGTAAAATTAACAGTTTTGGTTTATTCTATAAACTACTGACAATTTCTTTGAAATTCCAAATAAAATAAGTCATTTAGAGCATTTATTTGCAGAAAAAAACTGTTCAAAATGACAAAAAAGATGCAGTGTTGTCAGACCTCGAATAATGGAAAGAAAATAAGTTCATATTCATTTTTAAACACAATATTAATGTTTAACTTAGGAAGAGTTCCGAAATCCTTCCTCCATCCACACCTTGATTGACCTGGCTGTGGGCTCTCATAACACCTGAGCAGTGCCACAGACTGATCGACTCCATGTCGACTCCACGCATTGCTGCAGTAATTCAGGCAAAAGGAGCCGCAACTACGTATTGAGTGCAGTACATGCTCATACTTTTCATGTTCATACTTTTCAGTTGGCCAACATTTCTAAAAAATCCTTTTTTTATATTGGTCTTAAGTAATATTCTAATTTTCGGAGATACTGATTATGGGGTTTTCATTAGTTGTCAGTTATAAATCACAATTAAATGAAACATTTGAAATATATCAGTGTGTGTGTAATAGCATTTTTCAATTCTATTCAATAGCATTTATCCTGGATTACAAATGAGAAAAACACCTGCGTGGAAATAATCTTTTAGGTCCAAGCTACAACACACACTCTTTGAAGGCGAGATAGAAAATGGTATGAATTTTTAAAGAATTATTTTAAAATTTGAATATCAAACTCAGTCAAAACATCTGCAACATGTTCCTCTAGGGGCAGTAATACCGCACACTTTATTAGGAGGCTTTGCGAGATTTTCCCCAATTTTTGCTGTAGTTGTGCTGTAGTTTTATGAACAACACAACACAACACTGTTCTTCTATTGACCAGTAGCAACACACAGCAATTGAAGTTGAGTTAGAAGACTTTATTTCTTTTCAATGAGTTTGTCTTTCTTTGAATATCAATGGCATACCTTGTGCTGTGATTCTGTGAATAAAGACAACATCAACATGTTCTTCTAGGAACCAGACACAGTATATAACCCTAACCTCTATATTCAGAAAAAAGTCTAGCCTATATGTATTTTACACAAATTTATTTGCACATCTGAATCTAGCATTGCTTTGCATCACTTATGACAGTTAAACAAACTGAAAGCATTTATTTAGTTACTTTAACAATATAACACACTATTTTAATTTTGGGATTGAATATTAAGCTTTTTACTCATTTGTCTTAATAACATTACTATTATCACTAATTTTATTCTTCCCAATGTATAACATTTACGGTGTTTTTACCAGGTGAGGTGTGTGTGTGAGTGTGTGTAAAGGCTTAGTGTGCACAGTTTGAGCACCTTTTTTAAGAGTAAAGCATATAGATGAAACAATTTAGCGTTTTTCCGCTTTGTTTTGTACTTTGTAGACGGTCCCTATCTGCTGTTTTACATTACAAAATGTATATGTTGTGATACAGTAAAGCCATAACACATAAACTACACTGTGTTCTCGTCTACATTTTAAAACAGTTCGAACACAATCTGTTTTTCGTTCTTATGCCAAATCGTTCTTGATGTATTGAAGTGTTTCGGAACTGAATCTCTGACAAATGTCAAACGTCAAACCAACTTTATATCGGGCTGACATTGCTGTGTTTTGTTGTTGGTAAGTTAACATGAGAGGTAAAAAAGCGTGGGAATGAGTAAAAGTGATAAAACCGTAATTTATTTGTTAGAAGTATGTTTACATAACCTCTTCAAACACTAATAACGATATTGAAAAGATATATTTTTTTTTTAGATCAAGCATTGTAATGGAATAAGATTTTTATTGGGGGAGAACACCCAACAGAAAAACCCATTCACCAACTAACGTTACAGTAAGTCAATTTTACCCACGTACTATTCGAAAACCTACACTGAGATAGTATGTATGATTTTCATACTGTTACTGATAGAAAGTCTGAGTAACTTTCTGTCCTTTTGTCTTTCTTCTGCTGAAGTGGCGCACTGAAAGGGGAGATTCGTGTCACCTTCATCAGGCCTTTCAAGAACTTAATTCAAGAACGTCTGGGTGAGTGTTTGACAAGTAAGCCGCTGAATTTCATATTTAGATACTACAGAATGATCAAGCAAAGACATTCATTATCTAACAGACCAAATGCTTTGTTCAATAACAAGCTGAACAGTAACGTTAGGGCCATTTTCTGGAAGAGAACCCCACTTGGACAAGTAAGTTAACATTATGTGTAGCATTTTAATGTTTGTACATTTGTCCATATGACGTTATAAGGGGTTTACCACATCTTTCTCACCTATGTTATGGTTCATATTCTGTGTTCAGTTTGACAAGGATCAAGAGGCCAAGGACCAGGTGGTGAAGGCTCAACAGACCAGACAGCTCTCCCACAGCCAGCCTCTGAACCTGCTCTACAGTCTGAATAGCCTGGGTGAAGTTAAACTCTCCTTTGCTGGTGACCCAGATGGCTGAGAACATGATAGGCTGATACCTTGAAAGCTAAGAGGGAAGCGGCAAAGGAGTTTGTAGGCGAGAGTGATGATTGCAGAGGAGCTGAAACCCACAGAGGACATGGTCTCAATGAACACAAGGTGAGGATTGTATGGAAATCCAGCTGGTTTATTGCTGTTATGTAATCAGTCTGATAATATACATTTTCAGTTTTCATGGGATGAACATTTTAATGGGAAAAAATAAAAGGCATAAGCCAAGCCTCAACAGCTTCTTCTGCAGCTGTGGTAGCAAGGTGTGAGTAGCCTATTGCTCAAAAATTGCTAATCCTCTGTCTTACCACATGTGACTCACAGGGGCACCTCTCTGGCTGGAGATCCTGTGGTGTCCCCTCTAAACGACACCTCACAAACACAGACAACCTTGTGTAATGAGCCACACTGGTCATTGTAATCTAGACTTAAAACTCATCAAATTCGAAGGACGCACACACATACACGGAACTGAAGACGATCAGGAGTCCAACGCCTGACTGACCACGCGACGAACTCTGAATACACACACACACACACACACACAAAGAGACAATCATTCTGAACCACATGTAGTTAAGCTAACATTTCAAATGTACAAATGTTTTCTGGTTGTGTTCAGGATTCCCTTGTGACCTACTTGATATAACTGTAAGCTTGTATGATATGTGATCAGTCTGACATTCGTTTAATCACGAAAAATCATGTATCTGCATTTTACTAACCCTAGGAATGCCGCGAGTGGTATGATTGGAATCAGAGAAATCGAATAAGATCGAATCACTAACCCAAAATGCAATATGAAGCATTTTTATTAATCCTAGTTTAGAAGTGTATTATTACTAAATCTGTAATCTGCTATGCACATGACCCAGAAGGCGTGTACTTCGCGAACCACAAGGTTTGCCGACACGCCTCCTCCCAAACGATTGGATCAGACGCGTACGAAAGGCGTGTCTCGAGCGCCTTCAAAACCAGGAGCGCCAGGTCTCCTCAGTGCTAGCAGTTTCACTACGCCGAGAGAGATCCCAACTTCCCTGCGAACTCTAGCCCGGAGTTCCGCATCGTTTTTCTACTTTGTTTTAATCTAAGTTCTTTCTTTTCTTGAGCTACCTCAGTTAGATAATTCTCTTTCGTTCAGTGCACTCACGAACGAAACAAATTTAAGATTAAGCATCTGTCGTACGAGCTGAAGAGATCGCAACATCTACCTCCGTCCGAACGAAACTCCGGACATCAGCCTGTTTCTTTTATAACACAGCTACACCAAAGGGACCAAATCAAAGTAACGTACAATCTAAATTAAGTGCTGTTTAAGGTTGTCTAGATACGCCTAAGAAAGCCTTTGGGTCTCGTTTGAATTGTTTGAACTGATTTTGTCTCTCTCTCTCTCTCTCTCTCTCTCTCTCTCTCTCTCACCCTCTAACTTTCTCTCTCCAATATTTCATATTGCAATCGTTCTTTTGTTTTTGTTAATTGTTTGTTTTTGTTATGCATATTTACTCCTGCGTGATTTAAGTAGTTTATGTAATCTTTAGTCTTGTTTTATTAAACTCCATAATCTTTTGAATTGAATCTGTCTCATTGTTCTATGAATTTGAAGTCCCTGAAGATGACGATCTTATGTTACAAAGCTCTACTTGATTTATATTAAAATATCTAAAGTGCCTTACATGAAAATATCATTTCTGGTGGCCACAGGAAGGGTATTTTTGATGTTTACAGGCTGGTAAACGAACGAGTGCATGATAAACTAAGTTTGAATCATATCAAAGTTTACCCTGATAATTGATCTGATTTTACCGACCTATATTAATAATTAATATGAGCAATCGTGTTAATGATTCATATACGGTGAGGTTTAACCTATTCCCTATTTGGGATAATCTAATTGGTGTATACGATAATGCATATTCATCATCTCATGAATATTATTCCCCCTTTGAGTTAATAATTTCCCTACAAAAGTCATTGTCGCTACATTTATATGGTGGAAGAACGCGGGCATTTTCAAACTTCATTTTGGGACCAATATTCAGATTCATATTCATGTGTGTTTTTGAGAGTTTAATATTGCGTACGTGCGTCTGCATTGTATAACGTTATAGTCGACTCAGAAACTGAGCAAGGCAAAAAGCCATATGCCACACCAACAGTGCTAAAAAGAGGTCTAAAGCATTTCTTTTAACACTACTGGATGTGATGAAAACTGCAGTCACAATATTTTAAAAGGCCCAGGTTAAGGAAAATAAAAACATTTCTTTTGTTTGGCTGTGGGACATGTTAATATTGTTCGAAGCCCTGTTTGAACGAAGAAATCTTCACTCAGGCGTATTACCGGTATATTAAGTTATTACGGAGGCGAGAATCCTCCCGTCAGTAAAAGATCTTTATTTTATGTCGTTATAGCAACGATAATTTCGGGTTTCAAAACTGGCTTAGCTACCCGGTGAAAATCCCGTTTCATTTTCTGTGCAGACCGAGCACAAAGAGATCCGCCGTGATCTTCGTAAAGTATACTTGTGAAATGTGTGTATACTTGTGTCGTGTAGGAATCTGTGCGTGAGGAAACTTTGGATTTCCTTAACAGGCGCGCGTCAGTTTCAAATTACTACGCTCGTGAGTTTGGCTCGCGTCAGCGCGACACCGCCACCGCGTGGGCAATAGCAGGTAGAACCTGCTACCCATTGCTTCCGGAACGGTTGTGCTTTCCTCCAAATTTACTGCGATGATTGTTGAATAAGCTGCCTAAATACATAATGCATTTACAGCTTGCTAGTTCGTCAAAACTATCCTCCTTTTGGGCTGAGACATTATATTTTAAGTACAATTCACGGAAGTGAATTAGGGGCTTGAGTCATAAAATTCCTCAGTCCAAATCACTGATAGCTCATGTGGAGAGAGACCGACGCCCCTCCAGGTCAGCTATCACTCTTCTGCTCAAACTCACTCTTGTCTACCCTTCACTATTCCTATCTGTCTCGATGACTCTGTTCTGTGGTATTATTTTATTTTTATAATCGTACTAATAACTTCAGTAGTATGGTGATTTATTATAAGAAATCATTCTGATTTCTCTGCAAAAACAAAACTTTGTTTCTCCTTCCCCAGTGTATCTAGAAGCTGATTTGAAACAATTATTATTTTATTTTTATTCATTTATTTTTATTTATTTTCCTCCACTATAAATTTCTCACATTTCAGTCATTGATAGCCCCCCCTGAAAAGAAAGAAGCCACCTAGTGGCAGAAACACCCTTCTCAAGCCAGCTATCAGCCTTCTACTGAACTTAAACTGTATGAAATCATTTTCATTTATGCTTTTCCCGGGGATTATTTTATAATCATTACAAACGACCTCAGTGTTGTTACGATAATTATAAGAAATCAGTCTAATCCTCTTTCAATTTCCCCCAGGCTCATTTAGATTCGAGTTAAACCAATTTTAATTGAAATTTTAAATTGTGTCAAACAGTCCAGGTGAACCACAGAGAGGAAGTGCGCCCCCTTGAGGCTCCAAAACCCACTACAGCGGCCTACCGCTCCCATTTCCGGCTTCCACCTGCATTGAGTTATTGCTAACTTCCAATCGGGTTAGGTTATTATTATTTTTTTTTTTTTTTTTTTTTTTTTTCAATAACTACCATCATGTCTAATATATTGTTGTGCTATCATCAGTTGGCAAAAGCCGTCCATCTTCTAATTTAGTTTTCCTTTCCAGGTAAATTAGTTTTTCTCTTCAAAGTCATTTTATTACTACCTTACCCCTCTTCAGGTTTATTGTAGTTTCTGTTTTACATACCTAAATTACTCAATTTGGTTTAAGAAAGGAAAATCTTAATTCACTTTAAGCTCCCTTGTTCATTCCATTTTGCTTGTTGTATAGGTAAAAACCTCAGCAGCTGTGGTGGATTGTGGGAGTCCTGGTTGATCTCGGTGGGCGAGTCTGCTGACTGGCGTCGCCGACACTGACCGTGCGGTGACTCTCGAGTTGTTTTATCTCTGCCACGGTTTACGGCACGCAGTAAGTGACATCAGCAATCTGGTGCTTTGTAGGGTCAACCATCAAGCCATCGCACAAGTCAATTGTTGGGAACGGTGCACAAACCATAGGCGAAACCGCCACGCCAGTTCACTGGTGGGTTCTGCGCCCCGCCCACCTTTGCAGTGCGGTCGGCCGGTTGATACCTCGAAGATTACCAGGTCGTGTTTACATGTCACGCTGTTTGAGGGGGCGTAACCGTGACCAGAGCAACGAACAGCCCGAGGTCACGGCGGTCAAGTGTTTGGCGGCACCGGAAAGTTTGACCACGCTTGCTGGGTCCAGCTGGGTTCGACCTCAGTTCACCTCAGGTAAAGAAAAAAACTGATTCTGATAAAACCCTGACACATAATACAAGCCACAGAATATTAGATATTCCCCCAGATAGATTTTCTAAGCGTTTGGTTTACCTCTTTCCCCCTAAGACACACCCTCTTAGTTCTTAGAGGTTAACGCTACAGAGCAGGTCAATTCACTTAGGTGTTATTTTCACTGCAATATTTTTGTTCTTCCCCCTTCCCTTTCAATCTTCTCTTCCCTTTGTTTTTGTTTTGTTCTGTTGTGATTTGTTTCTTTCAGTTCACCAAGAGACCCCAAGGAAGTTAAACAATAAGAGTGACAACCAGGCAGCCTCTATTTTCGGGTCCCAAGTTGACCCGCATAAATTGGCCCACCTAACGGTCTACATCAGTTAGCCAAAATTTCTATAGACGGCACGACCGTACTACGGCTCGTTAGCCTCAAAAACAAAACAAAAGCTTGCATTGGCCCTTTTTGTGTGTGTTGTGTTTCTCTCGCCCCCAGTGAGCCAGAATGTCACGCGCTTCCAGTCCCGCGGCCCATTGGAGCAATCTGGATGCTTGGTTAAGAGCCATGACAACCGGCTGCCTGCCCAAGGACGCTGGCGACCTAAAACCCCTGACCCGACAGGAACTGGACGCCGACGTAGACCAGCTAATGTCCAACGACCCCACGCAGGCCTACAGCTCAAAGGAATGGAGCCGGATAATCGGAAGCCTAGCTCACAACCTAGTGGCACAGGCACGCTTGGCGGAGGAGGACAACGCCAATCTGGAAAAGGAAATTGCAGGACTAAAGTCTCAACTGAAAGAGGCCCGCAAACAAAAGGACCACACGCAGGAGCGTCTGGATCAGCTACTTCTGGAGGCTGGAACCAAGGACGAAACGCGCCCAGAATTACAAGAGGAAGTGAAAAGACTGCAAAAGGCCTTGGAGGATCTGCGCACGGACACAGACAAGAGGGTGCAGTCGGAAAAACGGACCACGGAGGAACTCCAGGACAAACTGCTACGTGGCGACGCTCTTTTGAAAAGAGCAGAGATTGAATTAAAAGACAGAGAGGCCAAAGCCAAGGCCTGCGAAAAACATTTGCAAGCAGCCCGAGCTGAGATTAACGAGCTTGTCTAACAGAGACACGATCTAAAATATGAACTTGACATTGTCCACAGAGAACTGAAACATTCTTACAGACTGCAGGGCGACCTGGAGGGGGAAACACCCATCACTCCGTTTCCCCTCTCCAGTGAGCCTGCACGTTTCAGCCAATCCCCCAAAGCTGAAGGAGGGGAAGCGAGCCCACGGCGTGACACCACTCTAGCCAGCCGCTACGAGCTCCCACCAGCTGAAGAGGAGCAGGGCCCCAAACCGCACGGTAGGGCCATCGGTCACCACACGGCCCCTAAAGAACTGGACAAGCTTGCTAGAAACATCCCGACCTTCACTCCCAATCCAGCAGGAGGTCACGATGTACACTCTTATTTAAAAGACATTGATTTTCATTTACACACTGTGACCAACGCCACTACTTGGGATAAGTTGTATCTTCTCAGGATCACTTCAAGCCGTGACGTGAGAAGCTTCCTCGACCGCCAACCAGACACCGTCAGGATGGACTACCAGCAATTGCAGCAAGCTCTGATTCGTGAATTCTCCGATCCAGAATCAGACCAAGGTATCATAGCGGCAATGGACCTAAAACAAGCCTGGCTCGAAACGCCACAAGCGTATTACGGCCGTCTCCGACAAGCCTACTTCGGATCACGCAATGAGCCAGGCATGGAAGAGGACTGGAATTTCAAGACCCTGTTTCTGCGGAATCTCCACCCTACCCTCTCCCATCATCTGGGAGTCTTGGCTGAGCCAAGGACTATGTCAAGCCAACAATTGCGTGACTTGGCTCACAAAGCATACACCAAACAAAGAACTATCTCTGAAAAGACTGTGAGAAACCCCACAATCTGCCCCGTCTCTGAGCACCGCTCAGAGCTGCCCCTAGAGGGCGCACAGCACCCCACTTACAAACCTGTCAACAGAGAGTCAAGACCGTTTCAGGCCAACAGAGGTCAGCGCGGTCGTGGGGGTGCTCGCCCAAGGCAACAGAACGACCACTCTAGGCAATTCTGGGACCGGCCTCGCCCCTCCCACAACCCTACGGGAGGGGGCACCTGGGAAGCCAGCCGGCAACCCAGAAGGAGCCGACCTCCATCTCCCCGAACACTAAGCCCAGAGAGCCGGTCGAAGGACCCCTCTCGACGTGACACTGATAAGCTGCAGTTGGAGCCAAAATCCAACAAAAACAACACAGCCACGGTTGAAGCTGCAGAACTTCTGAGCGTGCTGAGAAAGTTTCTTCAAAAGAAACCTCGCAAGGAAGACAAGGATAAACCAGACACCGCATGACTAAACCTTAGGCCTGAAGCCAACTCCACTCCCAACGTTCCTCCCACTGACAGCCCCACAGACACTGTCAAACCTCAGACTATGGAACTCGCTGTTACCTCACAAAGTGTCAGCTCCACTCACTCCCTCCAACTGACAGCCCCCCAGAACACTGTTTGTCAGCCACAGACTAGTGAATTCATTGTTGCATCACCAACTGACAACTCCACTCACTCACTCCGGCTGACAACCGCACTTCCCGAACAAAACGCTGCACTTCCTGAACAAAACTGCAGCACCACTCACACAAAGGTACCAGACAGTGCTGTCTTGGTGATCTGCACCCACAACGAGCCACACGAAACATACCCGCACTGTTTATCGATCAACATGCAAGCCCCCACACCGAAACTCCTGGGGAACCTGATCGAAAAAGGAGTGGCACGCAAACTCTACCTAACAATCACTTTTGAAAAGGAGGTGAGACTCGAAGCGCTTGTGGACACAGGCTCCGATCTCATGCTCATATCGACTGAACTCTTTGAAAAACTTAAATTTGAAGCTCAAAAACAGAATCGAACTCTTAACTTCCACACTTGTGAGCTGAATGTGCAGTCATACAGCCAAAATGACATCCAACTAAGAAACGTAGCTCCCATTCTCCTGGCAATCGGTCCTATGAGCCTAGCACACCCTGTCTATGTTTCACCAATGAACATTTATCGATTTCTCATAGGCAAGGACCTGCTGGATCGATTCGAGCCGTTACTGGACTTCAAACACCTGCAAATTTGGGCTCACGTGCGTGAACCCCTCCCCCTCCAGCCACGCATATCTGCTCAGCCAGACTGTCAGGTCACGGGGTTCACGGGCATTCCCTCAGCCAGACATGACGACCCAGTCACAACAGCTGATCAGGGGTCAAGTTCACTACTCTGTACTTTCGAAACCAGCCAAGGCTCTGATACCTACTGCCCCCAGGTCAGGACTGACCTGCAACTGCAAGATATAACCACAACAGACATTATCCTAGCACTATGGGCAGACAACTCAGCCATCAGTCTCTCACTATTCAATGCAATCATTGACAAAACACCGGACCTGCCTTACACCAGCAAACGCACACGTTTCCCTCTCAACGCACATCCATCTTCCATGATAGCTGCAAAAGGGATCTGTGCTTTGCAATTAAAGTGGAATAGCCGGTGGCTGACCCATTACTTCCTGATCCTACCGGATCCGGTCCACGATGTCTACATCGGAGCAGACGTTTTGCTTCGTCTCAAAGCTCATGTGGACATGTTTAATGAAGTGGTATGGGCCCCATTGACTTTACAGCCACCTGTTCTCATCGATCATGAAAATCTGTTGTCAGGGCAGACCATCCCAGAAGTCTGTACCCTAATCAACGAACAAAGAACCGTGATACCAGCTTACACTAAAGGGGTCACTGTACGGCTCAACATGCGACGTGGCCAAAGTTTAAACCACACGCTGGCTTTCTTCCAACCTTCACTCGAATGTGAAGACCTCGGACTCACACTCGAAGCCACACCCCTCACAGAAGTGTCATCTCGGGTAGTCTACATTCTGTTCAACAACTGCACAGCAACGGACATCAACATCCCCAGATCCTACAGGCTAGGATTACCCGTCATCGGGCCCATCCCACCTGCACTGATACCTGAAGGGCACACTGACAACACAGTGTTCACAGTACCCTTCCAACTCATTGCCATCACATCGGTCATGTCCGTAGCCAAAGACCAAGTGTGCAGAACTGAGCTGACAGAGGACCAACACCTTGCAGTGTACACAGTCTCCCACCAGCCTGTCAGTGAGACTAATGCACCTGCTACACCTTTAAAAATCAACCCGACCGATGACACACCGACAGAGGAGCCATATCAAGGCTTTGAATCTCAAGTGCAGCAAATTCTACAAGATGCTGATGCGCTTCAGGACGACGCAGACCGCCAAAGACTAAGACAAGTCCTTTATAAGTTCAAAGACTCCTTTGCCAAAGACTCGTTAGACTGTGGCCTTACCCACCTACACACGGTGCGCATCCCCACGCATCCCGAGGCTCCTCCCACTTTCGTCAAGCAGTACAAAATTCCCATTGCCTCGCACGAACCAGTGCAGGAAATCATCGAATCCATGCTTGAGAAAGGTGTCATCCGTCCATGCAACAGCACCTACTCTGCCCCCATCTGGCCCGTTCTCAAACCGAATGGGAAATGGCGGCCCACCATTGACTATCGAAAGCTGAATCAACAGGTGCCATTATCACGGTGGCCCATGACACAGCTGGAACAGGAAATACCCGAATCAGAGGAGCCACCATCTTCTCTACACTCGATGTGGCCTCTGGATTCTGGACCATTCCAGTGCACCCAGAAGACCAACACTAGTTGGCCTCCCTCAAGCCTCCCACTAACGTCTCCGAACTACGAAGTTTTCTAGGGGTATGCAATTACTCTCGACAGTTCATCGAAAACTATTCAGACATCGCCAGGCCCCTCACCGCTCTGCTGAAAAAGGATTGCCCTTTCGTCTGGTCAGACGCTCAAGAACATGCCATGACAGAACTAAAAAGACATTTATGCACAGCTCCCTGTCTCGCTTACCCCGATCCTCAAAAGGAATTCTATCTGGAAGCTGGGTTTTCTGACCAATGTCTCAGTGCTGGCCTATACCAATGGCACGACCAAGACAAGAAGGTGGTCGCATATGCCAGCAAGACACTTCTCCCTCCAGAATATAAATTCTCAGACTGTGAAAAAGCGTTGCTCTGTACAGTATGGGCCATACAGCGTTTCTCCAGCTACATTGGAGCACAGAAAGTCATAATAGACACTTGCCACCAGCCTGTAATGTTCCTCAACAGCCAACGCATCCGAGATGGCGTAGTAACCAATGCACGCATAGCCACGTGGTTAATGGCTCTCCAAGGACGTGATGTCGAGGCCCGATATGCACAAAATCACAAGTCAGCGTTGGGAAACGGCCTGGCTGCATGTCAAAACTGCTCTGCCAACTCACCTGCTACGATGCTGAACACACCAGGGCCCCAACAGCCACCACTGACCTGTCACAGGTACTTTGACAGCAATGTGTGCAACGGCATGCCCACGGCTTACGTCGACGGATGCTCGTCGACGGATGCTCCTACAACCACGAGGGCATACTGAAGGCAGGTGCAGGGGTACTGTGGGTTGACAACCACCCATGCCCACCACGACACCTCAAACTGGGCCCCCAATCATCACAATATGCAGAGGTAGCAGCAATTCTCATAACTCTGCAAATCGCAGCAGCCCATAACATCAGAGAACTTCTCATATGCACAGACTCTAACTATGCCAGACTCAGTTTTGTTTGCCATCTCCCAATCTGGAAACAAAACGGTTTCAAAACGGCAAACAACAAGCCTGTCAAACACCAACACCTGTTCCAGGAATGTGATAACATCACAAAAACACACAATGTCACCGTGTACTGGAAGAAGGTAAAGGGACATTCCAAACTGCCAGGCCAAGACAAAGACTTAATGACCACACCGATGCGCTTGCCAAAACGGCGCCCTCCACGGTGAGCTATGGTCTCCCCCGAACCCCTTACCAACCCCCGCTGTGGCGGTACTAACCCGCAGCAAACGGCCCTTACCTCCTACGGCACCAGCCTCACATATGCTATCGCTAACTCCGCAAATTTCCAATAACGATATTGCGGATATGCAAGCCACAGACACTGCCATTAAGACAATTCTTGCCCACCTCTCTGACCCCGCCTGCCACCCGATCTCACCGTCAGACATCGATGCTAACTCATACCTTAGACATCTACATAACTCCAGACATATGCTGCGTGTGCGAGACAACATTCTATGGTTTGGCACTGATGACACCACACCGCCTAGACTCGTGGTGCCACTTTGCCAAAGGGGGGTAATGCTACTGCACGCCCACAACATACCCTATGCTGGACACCACGGTACCAAAGCAACGTATGAGACACTTAGACAGGTGGCATACTGGCCAGGCATGCAACAAGATGTGGCAGAGTATGTGAGAGAATGCTTGGTCTGCTGTCAATTCCAACCATCAAACCCAAATCACAGAGCCCCACTGCAACGCAGAGGAATCAAGTTCCCGTGGTCAGACCTCCAAATTGACTGGGTAGGACCTCTGCCCAGGTCAACAAGAGGCAACAAGTACTTTCTCACGGTGGTGTGTCAGTTTACCAAGTGGGTAGAGTGTTTGCCAGCACCTAACGACACTGCCCAGACAACGGCATATCTTGCCGTATCGAGAGGTAGGATTCCTCTTGAGTTTACCCATCATAGAATCAAGCCGAATCTACCGACTCAAGGATATTGTCAACGTAGGATTTTGGCAGAGCAACACTTATTTCAAGGTACGGACACCCGAAGCGGTAGCGTATCACGACAGTAACACACAGCTGTACTTAGCCCCAAACCTGCACATGTGTACCCTCACCAAAGACATTCACTATCTCTGCCCAAGCAAACCCTTCCTAAGAGACAACACTGATGGGATTTGCGGCCTGCAACATCTGGCCAGCAATGCACGCTGCCCGGCAGATGCTAAACCTCGCAGCCAAGTCACCGAAACGCAAGCTGAGATCGTGGGGGATCGCTGGCTCGTTAACACTCCAGTTCTGGCGGCGACACTGACCTACGATCAGCATGACACCGCTACACGCGTCAACCTGCTGAACCAGACCATGTGGATTCAAGTCCCACGAGGAGCTATCCTCCACCTGGACGACCTAGCCTTGTATCATCTCCCGAGCGAAGAATACCAATCCGAACTAGAGATTCCACCCTTCTTTAAGGATCGCAACTTCACTTTCGATCCAGAACTGGAAAAATGGATTCAGGAAGGGGGGTCACAGGTCATCGACATCGCACCCCTCGACACAGCCCTCCAAGCATTGTCCAGAATGCCCATCCTGAACGCTTCACCTGTCGTCCAAGCCTGGACCGCCGCCGACACTGCCGTGTGCATTTCAACGATCATCGGCCACGTCCTAACCTTGGGCCTGGCCTACGTCCTGTACCGACGACTCAACGAGATGCGAGCCTCAACAGCCAGGCTCACCCAAGCCATGTCCGGAGGGTTCCGTAGGGGCCCTCGGAAAGAAGACTCCCCGCTAGAGAACGCGGAAAACCTCATAGAGCTGAGACCTCAGCCCTAACAGTCATCTACAGCATCCAACCTCCATGATTTACCTGCCACCTGACCAATGCGGTCGTGATGGTTCAACGAGGCCCACCCACACGGGTCCTGCCGAACCATCAAGGGGGGAATGTAGCAATAATCAGATGATCAGCGCAATCATGTGGTTTTGATCAACTAAGATTCTAATTAAGTAAACACTCCTCCATTCTTCAGATTGTGACAAAAACAGATGTCATGGGACTTTTTAAGTTACAGATTTTCTCTCTCTCTCTCTCTCTCTCTCTCTCTCTCTCTCTCTCTCTCTCTGTGCATATTTACTCCTGCGTGATTTAAGTAGTTTATGTAATCTTTAGTCTTGTTTTATTAAACTCCATAATCTTTTGAATTGAATCTGTCTCATTGTTCTATGAATTTGAAATCCCTGAAAATGACGATCTTATGTTACAAAGCACTACTTGATTTATATTAAAATATCTAAAGTGCCTTACATGAAAATATCATTTCTGGTGGCCACAGGAAGGGTATTTTTGATGTTTACAGGCTGGTAAATGAACGAGTGCATGATAAACTAAGTTTGAATCATATCAAAGTTTACCCTGATAATTGATGTGATTTTACCGACCTATATTAATAATTAATACGAGCAATCGTGTTAATGATTCATATACGGTGAGGTTTAACCTATTCCCTATTTGGGATAATCTAATTGGTGTATACGATAATGCATATTCATCATCTCATGAATATTATTCCCCCTTTGAGTTAATAATTTCCCTACCAAAGTCATTGTCGCTACAGCGTTTAGCCCACACAGACGGTAACCTGGTGAATCACAAGGATTATACACGCCTAAATACAGCACTACAGTGAAATAGCTAATGTTACCCGCTAACAGCCTAATCTGAAGAGGGTGCTAACAGGTTAGCCAACGTTCTGCTGCATATTTGCATGGAAAGCTGAAAAAAAATATATTCAAATTGGGTGATTAGGAAACTTTTCTTCAACAATGTCACTTTGTTGTTGCCGTCAAATCAATAACATTTTAATTTATCTCAACCCATGATGGACGGCGATCTACAATTCCAATTTACATCAATACTTAAACTGATCCAGAAAGTATTCAAATCCACATCATAAATGACAAAAGTAATTACCAACAGACAGAGCTTGATGACCAATCCACTTAAAGCTCGTCCCATGATCTGTCTCTTTCCATCAGATTGAGTCAGAATTATCGCCTTCTTTAAAGTTTGTCATTTCACTTAACCCATCTGTAATGATAAAACACTCATTCCAGAGGTTAATGACACAATATCCACAAAATCAGGAAATAATAGTACAAACAAACTAGCACATACAAGACATAAAGTGCAGTCACATCACACACACTCAAAGTTTTCTTTATAGCAGTTAGCTCTAAAAATTTACTTCACATTTTCTTTAGGTTTTACCTAATTTACATGGTCTCTTAACCAGTTTCAAAGCATATCTGTTCACTATTCGTTTGATTTTAGAAAGGTCAGCTGGGTTGTTTTGGTTCATTATCATTATTTTGTTTAAGCTTGCTTTAGCAGGCCGATAACAGACAGACAGAGAGAGCACCATCCCTTCCTCCAGTCAAGCAGTCTCACTCACTCCACAGGGTAACTGCTGTGTTGGCGACTGGGCCTATTCTTGCAAGAATAAATACTTCTTTCTTTTATTAATTTGACTCTGAGTGTCTCTTGATGTTTAATGTGAATTTTTGCCACAACATAATCGAGGTGAAATATTACTAACCCCTACTAACTTAGGACTGGCCCAAAGGTGATTCTTCGATTCAGAACCGTCCATATCGTGATGCATCTATTTACAAATGTCAAACTCGATTTTCTCAGAAGTGTGGCGCCCATAAAGTCTGACGTGCACATAACAGAGACCAGTGTTCCCCCTATATTCGGCGCACCACCGCTGTTGAATTCTGAGCGCCGCTACTAAACTTTCACATGATCATTAAGTCAGCTTTGTGGTAAAACAGGCGGTTTGGAAAATTATGGCTTGAAAGCAGCTCTTGGTGATGGTGTGCATGTGCATTTGTAGTGTTTCTGAAGTACTTGACTTTTATTTTGTTATTGGAGGGATGAACTCTTTTGGTAATAGTAATTCCTTGTGTAAAACATTTGTTGGTTCCAGCTTAATACATGTGAAGATTTACCTTTTCTACTTTTTATTTTACTTGGCAATAACAACAAACTATTCCATTTGACAATGAATGAAAATTCGAAAATCATGACCCATCTCTAAATTCAATAATTGTACTGCGAGTCAGAATAATTAAACTCAGTCTCTTGCCAAAGGTTTGTGCCAAAATTACACTTGATAGCAGTCAGTTTTACAAGTGGTTTTAAGATTTTGTTGATCACATTTACAGAGCAGCTTGAACCCTTTTAATACATTTTAACCCCTTAATGTTCCTGCATTAGGAGCATTAATAGAGGCAAAGTTTGTTCATGCTCAATTTTCATTCAAGCTCCAAACTGCAATTATTGTTAAGGAGCATCCTAATGGCTCTGCTCTGGCGATGCTGTGAGGGTAGGAGACAAAGTTGCCATTGTGTGTAAATTGAAAACAATACAATGTGGCCACCGTTGATGTGTAGGAATTTTTACAAGCAGGATACATCTTATCTATTTTTCAGGACAAGGCCTGGTGAGAGCCTTTACAGAGGATCATAGCCATCGTTGAAATTTTGAAAGGACGTGGGTGAATATCAATCTGCCAAATGAACTTTTTTTAGCATGCACATTCACATCTGTATATTAATACTGATTATATATGAACTTGTTTGCTACTGGAAAGAACTTAGCTTCTATTGTTTTTGACTGAAGGACTTGACCGTGTTTTAAGCCTGTGTGCATTTTAAAGTAAACCCCAGGCCGTAATGGAAAAAGTATGTACATATATTGGACAGTTGCTTGTAATTGCTATCAAATATTGTTTACATAAAATAAAAGTGTATTTTTACATATATTGGATAATTGCTTGTAATTACTGTATTAATGTTTATATAAAGTGAACCCATACATTGAGTAAATATCATGTTGATATATTGTAAAGTTGATTTTAATTAGTATAAAGCAATGTTTATATAAAGTATACCTCATACATTGATGGTAAAAGTATATAGATTTATTGGATCACTATAATATATTGTTTATATAAAGTAAACCCTTATACATTAATGGTAAAAGCATGTAAAGTTATTGGGGATGTGTTTGTAATTACTGTCAAGTATTGGTTATATAAGGTAAACCCCCATATATGAATGGTAAACGTATGTAGATTGGGAAGTTGCTTATAATTACCATAATAAAAATGTTTTTATAAGGTAAAGCCCCATACATTAAAGGTACAAATATGTAGAAATATTGGAGAGTTGCCTGTAATTATTGTCAAATAATGTTTATATAAAGTAAACCCCCTTATTTAAATGGTAAAAATATGTAGAAATATTGGAGAGTTGCTTGTTATTACTGTCAAATAATGTTTTTATAAAGCAATAACCGTTAAAAATATGTTTATGAAAATATCACAAGATCTTGTTTTTTTTGTACAGGATAAAACCAATATTTAACAGGAATTTACTGTAAATAGATTGAATAAGGACAAAATACAAGTTTAAATCGATTAATATACTGGTATTGGGCTTTAAATTAGGGTATCTGAAGGTAAGTATACAACATTTTCTGTGTGTTTTACATAGAAAAGTCTTTACTTTGACAAGGCGTTCTTGTAAATGGATTGTATTAAAACAGAAGTCTGTGTTATGTAATTTTAAGGTATTTCTGCAATATTTGTAAGTTTTTATACAGATTTATACATTTGTTTAACACTCAACAGAGATTTTTTTATGAGATTTTTTCTTTTCTTTCTACAGCAGTTTGACTGAAATACAGAAAATGTTTACGGTAAATATCCGTTTTCAAAAAACAAAATTTTTCCGTAAAATAATTTAAGTTTTTTTTTACTGTAATTTGACGGTAAGTGGTTGGCAATTTTACTGTCAGACTTTTTACCGTTATTTTACGATAATTTTTTTTACAGTGCAGGTAACGTTCACATATCTAGTGATCCCTAAAAATATGGACAACATCTGCCCCAACCACCCAGTCTCCGCCCTGTTCTCCGTCGGCCAGAGGACGGACCAGAAGGTCTCCTTCTTCGGAGAAGGCCAAACCGGACCTCCACACGCGCCCAGGTAACGTTCACACATCTAGTGATCCCTAAAAATATGGACAACTGCCCCAACCACCCAGTCTCCGCCCTGTTCTCCGTCGGCCAGAGGACGGGCCAGGAGGTCTCCTTCTTCGGAGAAGGCCAAACCGGGCCTCCACATGCGCCCAGGTAACGTTCACACATCTAGTGATCCCTAAAAATATGGACAACATCTGCCCCAACCACCCAGTCTCAGCCCTGTTCACCGTCGGCCAGAGGACGGGCCAGGAGTTCTCCTTCCTGGAGAAGGCCAAACCGGGCCTCCACACGCGCCCAGGTAACGTTCACACATCTAGTGATCCCTAAAAATATGGACAACATCTGCCCCAACCACCCAGTCTCAGCCCTGTTCATCGTCGGCCAGAGGATGGGCCAGGAGGTCTCCTCCTTCGGAGAAGGCCAAACCAGACCTCCACATGCGCCCAGGTAACGTTCACACATCTAGTGATCCCTAAAAATATGGACAACATCTGCCCCAACCACCCAGTCTCAGCCCTGTTCACCGTCGGCCAGAGGATGGGCCAGGAGGTCTCCTCCTTCGGAGAAGGCCAAACCAGACCTCCACATGCGCCCAGGTAACGTTCACACATCTAGTGATCCCTAAAAATATGGACAACATCTGCCCCAACCACCCAGTCTCAGCCCTGTTCACCGTCGGCCAGAGGATGGGCCAGGAGGTCTCCTCCTTCGGAGAAGGCCAAACCAGACCTCCACATGCGCCCAGGTAACGTTCACACATCTAGTGATCCCTAAAAATATGGACAACATCTGCCCCAACCACCCAGTCTCCGCCCTTTTCACCGTCGGCCAGAGGACGGGCCAGGAGGTCTCCTTCTTCGGAGAAGACCATACCGGACCTCCACACGCGCCCAGGTAACTTTCACACATCTAGTGATCCCTAAAAATATGGACAACTGCCCCAACCACCCAATCTCCGCCCTGTTCTCCGTCGGCCAGAGGATGAGCCAGGAGGTCTCCTTCGGAGAAGGCCAAACCGGACCTCCACATGCGCCCAGGTAACGTTCACACATCTAGTGATCCCTAAAAATATGGACAACTGCCCCAACCACCCAATCTCCGCCCTGTTCACCGTCGGCCAGAGGACGGGCCAGTAGGTCTCCTTCTTCGGAGAAGGCCAAACCAGGCTTCCATATGCGCCCAGGTAACGTTCACACATCTAGTGATCCCTAAAAATATGGACAACATCTGCCCCAACCACCCAGTCTCAGCCCTGTTCACCGTCGGCCAGAGGACGGGCCAGGAGGTCTCCTTCGGAGAAGGCCAAACCAGACCTCCACACGCGCCCAGGTAATGTTCACACATCTAGTGATCCCTAAAAATATGGACAACTGCCCCAACCACCCAATCTCCGCCCTGTTCACCGTCGGCCAGAGGACGGGCCAGTAGGTCTCCTTCTTCGGAGAAGGCCAAACCAGGCTTCCATATGCGCCCAGGTAACGTTCACACATCTAGTGATCCCTAAAAATATGGACAACATCTGCCCCAACCACCCAGTCTCAGCCCTGTTCACCGTCGGCCAGAGGATGGGCCAGGAGGTCTCCTTCATTACAGAAGGCCAGTCCGGACCTCCACACACGCCCAGGTAACGTTCACTCATCTAGTGAGGAACTCTCTCAACAGCTGCTGTTTCTGTGAGTTCACTACTGTAACCTGTTGATTATCAGTACAGTGAATCTGGAACCTGTAACACTAGTGTTGAGGCTCTCAGCTGTCCTGCGGCGTTACGCTGCCGCTCGTGGGGAGGAACTGGAAATGGTTCTAGTGGAGAGGACAGGGCCCCCAAACGCACTGAGGTACACACACACACACCTCATCTCATTGTGTCCTCACTGTCATGATTTTTTAGCTTTGGAGCTTGAAGTATCTAAATCGCTTAGTATAGCGGTTATTGGTTGTTATAGGACACCCTAGGCTATTAGTGGTGCTCTGCCCTCCTTAATGAAACTTCTTTCTGATTTTAACTCTAAGGAATTAGTAGTCTTCGGAGACCTAAATTGGAACTGGTTACAACCAGTATCTGATGATTTCAGAGCTTACTGTGATTTATTAAATCTTTTTCAGATTGTTGACAGTCCCACACGGCCAAACCTCAAAAACCCGGAAAAATCATCGCTAATAGATGTAATTCTAACTATCGTTCCTCATAAATATTCAACTGCTTCCATTTTTGCAAACGACATCAGTGACCACTGTGTCGTAGCAACAGTTAGAAATACTAAAATGCCTAAAACTAAAAATCACGCATTATCGTTAAGCGAAATATGAAGCACTTCTCAGAACAAGACTTCCTTAATGATTTATCTAACTATGACTGGGAAAAGATTAATATTAGTACAGTATTAGTATTAGATGTTGAAAGTGCCTGGAATCTCTTTTATGAAAGGTTTACCAATATAATTAATAAGTAAGCCCCACTAAAGTAGTACATATTCAAAGGCCGAAACAATGCTTGATTTTCACCTGATTTGGCAAATATCCTTCATGAGTGTAATGTGGCATGGGCAAAAGCCAGGAAATCTAATCTGAACTCTGACTGGCTGGTCTTCAGACAACTGCGCAATACATGTACTCTCAAAATTAGAAAAGCTAAATCTGATCATTTGCTTTCTCAAACCACTCATAATCTGAATAATCCTTCAAAAGTTTGGAAAATTATAAAATCATTATCAGAAAACAATAAAGGCCAGGAGCGTCCCTCAACCATTGTCATGGACTCTCTAAAAGTTACCGACAAGGCCAAAATGCTGGATTGTTTTAATGAACATTTCATAGCCTCAGGATTTTTATTTGAGTCATTCAGAGTCCTCAACATGAGTGTTCCTCTACAGTTGAGACTGTTAGTCTTGACCCTTCTAGTCTGTCTTTTAGTTTCAGTCCTATTAAAGTTTCTAGCAGCTAGCAGGAAATTTTATTGCTGTGTCCTTAACTACTATTTTTATTTGTGTTTGAATACAAATGTCATTCCTCTCATCTGGAAATCAGCCTTAGTGGTTCCCCTGCTAAAAGGTGGTGACCCTACCATCTTAAATAACTACAGACCAATCTCTAAACTGTCTGTCCTGGTCAAGACTCTAGAATCCCTTGTCAGTGATCAGTTAAAGAACTTTTTTTACAGTCATAGTGTGTTGTCTGACTTCCAATCTGGTTTCAGAAAAGGGCATAGTACAACATCGGCAGCTCTTAAGGTTTTAAATGACTTTGTTGAATCCATGGATAATAAGCAGTATTGTGCAGCCCTTTTTATTGACCTTTCAAAGGCATTTGACACAGTGGACCACATAGTGCTTAAACAGAGACTGTATAGAGCTGGGCTTAGTGAGAAAGCTATTGGCTGGTTTGTTAATTACCTTACAGACAGAACTCAGTGTGTGCAGGCAGAGGGTTGTACTTCTCGCTATCTCCAAATAACAAAAGGCGTGACATGTTTAGCCTCATTGTGCACCGTGTATATTTTAAATGTAGAAGACATGATATATAAATATTTGAAATGTAGGGCAGTATTTCTCAACTGGTGGGTCGTGGAGTGTGCAGTCTCAGAAACCACAACAAATGTTTATTTTGTTTGTTTTGTTTTTTTTACAACAAACGTAATGGTCCAGTTGCTTGCGGCGGCCATGTTGGATTTCCGGTCAGCGAGTGTAGGGATAGACACTTCCGGTTTCACTTTTCGCCCAGCGGTGTTTGTGTAGAAGCTTTAAATGGGCTTTGTTCATGTTGTGCACAAAAAAATAAATATATTATATTCTCCTTCATCTTTCTCTGTTAGATTCACGGGTCGGACAGGAGTTACCGGAGGGATACGGATGCAACAATAATAGCTTAATGCATTATCATTTTGCAAGTAGAATAAAAAAAATAAAAATACGTGAGCAAAAAGCTTTTTGTAAAATTTTTGTAAAAGACTATATCCAGATCGGATTCAGAAAGATGATCTAAACACTGCAGCTGGAGTAGATCGAGTCCATCAACACCCCTGGGCCGACATTTCTTTCTGAAACATTAGGCAGTTTTGTGTAAGATGTGTAATAGCACTCCTACCGTATAAAGCAAAAACACACAAGTCTGGAAAACTCAGTGTTCGAAAAGTATGTTGGGAAAGTGTTTTCACTAACAACGGAAAATTCCGTGTTCAATGGGTAAAAAGTTCAAATACAATATCTTGAAAAAGGGATGTTTCTTTTTTTGCCCAGTTTTAGGCCATTTACTAGCCCTCATGTTGTTTTAAACCTGCATGAGGAATGTTGATTGTACGCTTGGAGTCTTTTTTGAAAATATAAATTAAATCTAAGAGACACTTTAATGCAACTCTGCAAACTGGCAGCTTTAAAGTTTGCGTTCCCAGACTTACATTCAGCCTCAGCTTTAATCGGTGATCAGAACTAATTTCTCTTATTCTGGAGATGATTGGTTTTATTCTACAGAAAGAAAGAAAAAGGTAAACCTTTGTGTCATAAGAACACAATATATACCATTTTATTAATATGTCCTTGTGTTCACTTCAAACAAATTCTGATCCTTCAGAAACACTGCCAAGATGTTGAAGAAACCTTTATTAAATCACAGCTGGAAAAGGCTGTGCTGCTTCATGAAGTGTGGAAACTGCCATACAGCTTCAGTTTTCAGGATTCACTGATTAACTAAAATCTTTTGAAGCATTATAAAGGCTGAAAAATATCCATTTCTTTTCTGTTGGTCTTAAATAATCTGAGGTCAAACTTTCCTTCATGTAGATTGTTAGCTGGACAAAAACCCATGAGCAAATGGGTAAGAGACTCAAAATGTTTTTTTGTCAAAAGTTTCACCCATAATGAGCAAAACAGAGACCCAAACTGATTTTAAAAAAGCAAACGGCCAGAAGAGACTGGAGCTGACAGGAGGAAACATTATATTACCATACCGCAGGAGGAAAATAACAGAGATAGAGAGCGATCTGAGTGTCAGACAGAAACGGATTCTCCACAAGAGCTTTTCAAAGCTTCTGTACTCCATTACAGCTGTGATCAATGAGTCTTCCAGCATTCTGATTGGTGGAGGAGGACGAGTGGGAGGAGCCTAGAGTAATCAGCCTGTGAGTGAGTAATCAGCTCCTTTACTCCTCATCTCTCTCTTTCTCTCTAAATTAAAGGTTTCAGGTTAAAATCGGTGAAATGGGGAAGTTTCGTAAGATTTGTTCAGACTGCTATGACAAATTAGATATTTTGCACAGTGTCTGGACAGTGACAAACACACGATCTGTTGAAATCTGATGTTTTCAAGATATTGTTGGAGTGTGTTTGAAAGAGCAGAGCTTTAAATCCTTCAGGGGCTTAAAAACAATCCATTCAACAATTTCACATAAGGTTTCCCTTAAGGCTGGCATACACTGTGTGATATATCTGTGTGACGCTCCGATTTGTCTGCTCACATTATATATGTGAAATATGAGCGATGAACCCCTGTGCGGGGTTTGCCCCAATACAATATCGTGTATCCAGAGATTGATATCCAGAGGATTTAGCATTTCCAATTTAAGTATTCAATTATCATTATTATTATTAGGTAAGGCCTATTAAATTGATTTTTGTCCCGCAATAATTTCATAGCGCATCACAGCATAACGCACTGCGAGGATAATAAAAGATTAGATAGATTAGCTTACTCATTAAAAAGATTTAAAAACACATGTCCACACACTGCAACAATCGGTCATCAATGAAAAGGGAGAGCAGCTTTATTTTCAAAAGCAATGTGTTTAACACAAAATACTTCTCTTTCCCCCCCACAACATACTGTAGCCTAAATGGGCCACAAGAGAATTAAGAAAATAAATGAAGACAGTTAGGCTATATAGCCTACCGTTCTCAGCATTGGAGATTTACCCTCGTTGTCTCTGAGAGAATATGTGCTGAAAGCTTGTCAGTTTTTACTTTCACCCTCTGTATTGTGGATAATTGACGGGGTTTGAGACTTCTTCACCAGCAGAACTGTCGTGTAGAGTTTGCACATTGCTTGTGTGAGATCCTCTGACTCGCCTTCATGGTTTACAATGAAAAAAACTTCCAATGCGACTTCATCGTTTTTCTTCATCACCAATAGACAAATGATGGACAATGGTTCACATTTCCCATGATAATACAATTAAGTAAATAATACATAAATAAATATAGCAAATAAAGTGAAGATTAAAAGTTGAAAGAGGTAAATGAATAATCAAGCACTAATGAATAAAAGAGGCACTGGTGTATATGTACACATGGCTTGGAAGACGTGGGGAATATTGTTTATCCGTTGTGCAACACGAACTGGAGGAACGCAACAGTTTGTTAAATTGCAGCTAGTTTGATAGCTACAGAACTTAAAGATCTCCTGCTTTTTTTCTTCTTTCTTGCTGCATTAGAGATTACATTTTGTAACTTCTGTCTTCGCGCAGGCACAGTAAGGGGGAATACCCCCACTGAGTTTAGGGCAATCGATTCGTAGCTCTGCTTTAACTGTGATACAGAAATGACCAGATACCAGAAATTCATCTGACCATCCGATTGCAGGTCGGGAGAGGTTAATAATCGCCTCTCGTTCGCCCCTGTACACTACACAGACACTGCACGAATTCAGGGTATTTTGCATGTCATGGAAGGACAGCGTTACCGCATACAGAAAGACCTTTAAAACTGCTACATCCGCTTACTGTTTGACTCTCTTAGAAGAGAACAACACAACCCTAGGTATTTATCTGATACAGTGGCTAAATTAATGAGAAATTAAACTTCATATGTTTTCAAAACAGCCATCATTTATAAAGTTCTTTACTTGCAAGATTGGTACTATTATAGAGAAAAGTATAACCACGCAACCACAACATGTATGTTAGACCCTATTCCGACTAAGCTACTGAAAGAGATGCTTCCAGTTGTGATAGATCCTTAATATTATTAGATCAAGGAAAACATCTTGGAGCGCTGCTTGCTGAAGGACCCATGTTTAGTAATCCCAGAAGGTGCTCTTTTGTTGGGTATCAAACTTGTATTTACAGAAAAAAAGATCTGAGGCACTTCTGGTTAAAAAGCCTTTATTCAAACATGTATCAGGGGCGGAGTGGCAATCGGGAGAGTCGGGGCTTTTCCCGGTGGGCCGGTAGTGTTTCGAGGCCGCGAGGGCCGGTCTGATAATAGTTATATATTGCAGGTTCTAAGCGACACCATCCGCTGGTCAAACTGTGCAGCCTCTCTCTGCTCAACCCGTAAATAAATCCATCGATCCGCAAATTCAGTTTCAGTTCTTAAATGGTCTAGTGGCCAAGCGTGTCAGAGGTTACGGGTTCTAATCCGCACCCGTATAGGTTTTTTTTCTCTCATCAAAACTGAATATGTTCATCAGTGGTTATAGTTTATATCAAGCAGGGACACGTTTTGTGCATTAACTGCATTTTATTTTGTGATTTCACCAGAATGAACAGAGAGTCTTCGCAACAGCGATAGATTGAAGCGCGTGTCCGAGTGAAGACTGCGCGCACCGCGCGCCACAAGAGAACACTGTATCCATGACAACCGCTCGCCGTGGCAACGAGCGCTTAGCTTGATTAAAAAAAAAATACATTTTAGCGCTAGATCTCTTATTTAATAGCGAACTAAATGAATGTTCTGCTAGTTAACTGGAGATGTTTTATTTTTTTGTATTAGCTACATCCGTGCCTCAATGTTTCAAAAATTGGTGGGGGACAATATCGATCCTGAGAAAATGTGGTGGGACTTCACTGGATCTAAACAAATCAATCTAACTATAGATGTGACCAGTAGTGGTGGCTTTCTTAATCTATTTAAAATTATTTTGCAAGGGTTCTTGCAAAAAAACAACTTTTTTTTTTTTACCAAAAAATACCCCCCTAGGCCGTTGGTCTACGAAATTTCCCGGTAGATTTTTTGGTCCCACTCCACCCCTGTATCACCCTAGAAACATTAAAAGTGACTAAACATTTTAGAAATGTTTCTAAATTGAGCCTTAATATTATTAATTCATCATTGTCATTAGGATATGTACCAAAAACTGTTAAGCTGGCTGATGATATTAGAACTTTATTGAAAAAACACAACTTGTTCCTAGAGAATTAGTTACAGACTGATCTGGAATCTGCCTTTCTTCTCAAAAATACTGGGAAAAGCGGTATCCTCACAACTATGTTCCTTTTTAGAAAGAAATGGTATCTGCGAGGGTTTCCAGTCAGGATTTACACCGTATCACAGTACTGCGTACAGAACAAATATAAATGATTTGCTCTTATCCGATTGTGCTGGTATCCCTTTTATTATTGTTACTGGATCTCAGCATTTGATACTATTGACAAACACATTCTTTTGAATTTTTTTTAATTCTTTTGAACTCGATCACAAGTTTAGTATGGAGTACCACAAGGCTCAGTACTAGGACCGTTGCTCTTCACTCAGTACATGCTACCCTTGGGAGACATCTAGAGGAAGCAAATTGGGAGACAGAAATGGGGACATGATCAGGAAAAGTCCAAAAGCCAGGACTTGACCTCAGGTCACCCATAAGCACAATAGCTATATATTGGCACGCTGGCCACGAGGCTATCGGTGTCAACTAACCAGCATCAATTTGATAAATATTTGAACCTCATTGTGTAAGAAACATGGGAGAAACAGACTACGATGGCGAACAATCCAGCTGTCAGAATCCCACCCAAATTATGACAGGTGTTAATGTAGTGAAAACGTACTCGGTTACTAACGTAACCTCGGTTCTCTCTAGAGAGGGAACGAGTACTGCGTAATATCTTACGCTACGGGGAAAACCTCTTTTCCACGAGATATTGAAGCCAAAAATTATCCTTAATTTTGAATTAATGCAAAACGCTGTGCAGCAGCATGCAGACATAGGCAAGACGGCTTGCGTGCCTATTGGCTGCCCTGCGGCAACAGCAGCAGCCTATCGAGAGTGGCCCTGCGTGACACATACCCAATGGGGGCACTTCGCGCCCATTTCGTCACGTCCCGCCAGAAAGGGCGTGGTCCCGCCCTTATGAATACGGCTCGATTAGGCTGGTATACTGGTTTTCATCGCCGAAGCGAACCAGAGCTGTGTATGCACGGCAAGATACGCAGTACTCGTTCCCTCTCTAGAGAGAACCGAGGTTACGTTAGTAACCGAGTACGTTCTCTTACGAGAGTATCTCTCGTACTGCGTAATATCTTACGCTATGGGGAACACAATGCAAAACGCCGTGCGTACTGGGATCCGACACCAAAGTCCCAAGGGCAGTAGCCCGGGGCTCATATAGTGCATAATCACCATAGACTCACAGAGAGTCGGAGAAGAGAGGCTGCAAGCATCATTCCCCATAAAATAGCATCGTACAGGAGCTAGTTATGTTAACAGTGTTTCACGCAGACAGGGTGAACGTGTTCAGCCTGAACTGGGTAATAGTACGGGTTATTCAACACCCAAGGGGCAGTTTCTATCGCTCAGTGAGCGATGCACAGGCAAACTCAGCATCTGGGCCGCACTGCGGGGCAGATAGCACTGAATTCTAAACCGACAGAAGCTTGGCTTGTAAGGCGGGAACCTCTAGGTTATAAAACCTTATAAATGTAGACGGCGAGGCCCAGCCCGCGGCCGTACAGATATCTTGCAAGGTAACCCCACTATACCACGCCCACGACGAGGCCACGCCTCTTGTGGAGTGCGCTCTGACACCCAAAGGACACTGCAGGCCCTTAGAAGTGTAAGCCAGTGCTATGGCGTCGACTACCCATCTGGATAGGCTCTGTTTTGATGCGGCCAGGCCCTTGGAGCGTCCGCCAAACAAAACAAAGAGCTGCTCGGTCTGTCTGAAGACAGACGAGCGGGACACATAAGCTCTCAGTGCCCTGACAGGGCAAAGGAGACTAGCATCTTTCTCCTCATCATGAACCGAGAGAGCGCACAGGGAAATGACCTGGGCCCTGAACGGTGTGTTGAGGGATTTGGGCACGTACCCGTGCCTTGGTTTGAGTATGACCTTAGAGTCATTAGGCCCAAACTCCATACATGACGCGCTTACCGAAAGCGCTTGTAAGTCCCCTATGCGCTTCACTGAAGCGAGAGCCAAAAGGAACACCGTTTTGAAAGACAGATGCTTCATGTCTGACAAATGGAGTGGCTCGAACGGGGCACCTTTCATGGCTTCCAAAACCGTAGAAAGGTCCCACACCGGGACTGAAGGAGGTCTGGGAGGGTTCAGCCTCCGAGCTCCCTTGAGGAATCGCACGACTAGGTCGTTCTTCCCCAGTGACTGGCCAGACACAGGTTTTATAAACGCTGCTATGGCCGCCACGTACACTTTGAGCGTGGATGGGGACCTGCCCTTATCCAGCAGCTCTTGAAGGAAGGAGAGTACTTCCGTGACCCCGCAGTCTACAGGTGAAAAGCGCTGAGCTTGACACCAAGCAGAGAACACAGACCATTTCGAGGAATAGAGCCGTCTAGTAGACAGGGCCCTTGCCTGCGTGATCGTGTTTAGCACTCCCTCCGGGAGGCTAGCGGGTACCCGTTGATGGCCCATGCATGTAGGGACCATAGTTCCGGGCGAGGATGCCAAATCGAGCCCTCGGCCTGAGAGAGGAGGTCTTTCCTCAACGGTACTGGCCACGGGGCAGTGCTGGTCAGCCGCATCAGGACTGGGAACCAAGTCTGGTTTGTCCAGAGCGGAGCCACAAGCAGCACTGGGCATCCATTTTCCCTGATTCGTTCCAGCACTTGAGGCAGGAGCGAGACGGGGGGAAAAGCATAGAGGGGACAGCGGGGCCAGACGTGGGCCAGCGCGTCCTTGCTCTTGGAGAAGTATTTCGGACAGTGAGCGTTCTCGTGGGACGCGAACAGGTCCACTTGCGCTCTGCCGAATGTCTCCCACAGCAGTTGGATCGTCTGCGGGTGCAGCGACCATTCCCCTGCTGGGACATTGTTTCTGGACAGTCTGTCTGGTCCCAGATTCAGGTGCCCAGGCACGTGCGCCGCTCTCAGTGAAAGCAGGTTGTGCTGAGCCCAGACCAGGAGGCGTTCCGTTAGCCTGTAAAGGTTTCGGGACTTGGTGCCGCCCTGGCGATTTATGTATGCCACCACTGACATGTTGTCCGACCGGACCAAGACGTGGTGGCCCATTATCTGGGGACAGAAGCGCCGTAGCGCGTTGTCGACTGCCATCATTTCCAGACAGTTTATGTGTAGGAGCTTTTCCTGTTCTGACCACTGGCCAAAGAACGGTCTGCCCTCGAGCAGCGCTCCCCATCCCGAGGTGGAGGCGTCCGTGGACACCACCTTCACACTCGAGGGAGTCCCCAGACTCACACCTGACTGATACCAGTCGGTTATCTTCCAAGGTTCCAGAGCTGAAACGCATTTCAGATCGACCCGGAGGCGAAACCGACCAGCGGTCCATGCCCTGGGAGGAACTCGCGCTTTCAGCCACAGCTGCAGTGGGCGCATGCGAAGCAGACCCAGCTGGAGCACTGAAGCTGCTGAGGCCATGAGGCCCAGCATTTTCTGAAACCTTTTGAGCTGGACAACCGAGCCGCGGCGGAAGGATTTCGCGGCGCTCTGAATGTCCCGTTCGCGCTCTGGCGTCAGACGCGCTGTCATGGATAGCGAGTCCAGCACTGTTCCCAGAAAAGAAATTTTCTGGCTGGGAAACAGCGAGCTCTTCGCCCAATTGACTGTGAGACCCAGATTCTCGAGATGCTCGAGTAATGTGGCCCTGTGTTCTATGAGCTCTGATCGTGATCGAGCTAGAATCAGCCAATCGTCCAAGTAGTTCAAAATTCGCATGCCCTGGAGTCTCAGGGGTGCGAGAGCCGCGTCCATGCACTTCGTAAATGTACGGGGTGCCAGGGACAGGCCGAACGGCAGGACTTTGTATTGGTATGCCTGGCCCTCGAAGGCGAATCTCAAGAATTGCCTGTGACGTGACGCTATTTGTATTTGAAAATAGGCGTCTTTCAGATCTATTGACATAAACCAGTCTTCCCGGCGAACTTGCGCGAGGATTTTCCTGGTTGTAATCATTCTGAACTGGCGCTTCGCGAGCGCTCTGTTCAGCTGTCGCAGATCTAGAATGGGTCTGAGACCCCCGTCTTTTTTGGGTACCAGAAAATACCTGCTGTATAAACCCCCTTCGCTCTGAGCCTGAGATAAAACACCAGAAAATACACTCTTTTGGGATTTATCTGGGTCGCCGTAAAAATGGCATTTGTGTGCAGGCAAGCGGGCTGTGGTGCCGGCTTGTTTACTGCGAAATACACTGGAACAGTCACATCGTTTGGAACTGAACGAGCGAGAAGTTTCGGTGGAGTCTGGCCGCGGCGAGACTTAAACACCGTGGGTTTTAGCTGACTGTATGTGTGTTGGTTTCGTTTTACAGAAAACGTGGCACATGCAGTGTGTAGTGTTTGTGGGCACTGGGTTGTGGGCACATTCACTACATTTAATGCACAATGACATGAGTCAATCTCATTTGTGCGTGCCCTGCACTGTGGCGGGCTGTGTTTGTGTGTAGAAATGAACACTGGGCTGTGGGCATTTTTATTACACTCATAACACCATCGGCTTTGGCCGGAATACCAGAAAATACACTGCTTATATGATTTTTCTGGGTCGCCGTGGAAAACGGCATTTTTGTGCAGGCAAGCGGGCCATGGTACCGGCTTGTTTACTGCAAAATACACTGGAACAGTCACATTTTCTTGGAACTGAACGAGCGAAAAGTTTCGGTGCAAGTCTGGCCGCAGCGAGACTAAATTTTTATCTGCTGCGAGACCTGGGATCGAACACGGGTCTCCCGTGCGAAGGGCTTTGGGTTTCGCCACAGGGGGAAATGACAAAAGCTTAAAACAGCTCGAGCAGATAAGAGAGCGTCATCACAGTTTGTGTGTGTTGGCGTTTGTTTGCAGGCGTGCGTGTTATACAACAGGCTCATTGCTGCAATATTGACATTTTCAGCCGCTCAAACTAAGAGGAGCTGAGAAATGTTTGAGAAATGGAGATTGGTCCGACCTCGGCGGGACTAAAAACACACTCTTTCCTCATTTCGCCGGTGACGCATGCCCACGGGGGGCGGGGGTGGGGTAGCTTTCTTATAACGTAAAGAAAGCTAGCCGCGGTTTTGAAGCTGGCCTTCTCTACAGATGCAGCTATCTCGTCGTCATAATGGCGGAAGCGGCGGCGCGCGGCGGCCGTTGTCCGTCAGCGAGCGACTCGAGTGAAGCTGGTGAAGCTGGCGGGCGAACCGGCGAGCTATCACGGGCTGGAGAAGGCTCGGGGCTGTTTCGTCGACCTCAATGGCGGAAGCGGCGGCAGACGGCGGCCGCTGTCCGTCGGTGAGGGACTCGAGCGATGCCGGCGAAGCTGGCGGGCGAACCGGCGAGCTTTGGCGGGCAGGAGAAGGCTCGGGGCCGCGCTGGGCACGGCGCTTTTTACGGCGCGGCGCTACAGCGGGTTGAAGTGCAGGCTCTGAGAATGATGCCAGGCGAGTCCTCAGAGTCACCATAGGCAATAGCTCACAGTGAGGGCATCCGCCGTCGACGAGAGCGAGAGCCGCGTGATCCTCACCCAGGCAGGAAACGCAGAATGGCGATCCTCTTCAATGAGTGTGGCTCGGCACGAGCCGCAGGATCTATGCATCTTGAAAAAGACGCAGCTCTTTTAGGAGAGAGAGAGACAGTGAAAAAATGTGTGTCGCAGCGGCGAACACACACACACACTTGCAATAAAAGGATATGACGCCGGAAAGCGTAGCAGGTACGGCGGCTAAAGGCGGCGATGCCAGCGACTTCAGACTCAAAGGCTCGTCCCGCTGTGTGCTTATCTCAGACGGCGCGGCTTCTCACTCCGGATCCAGCGATGCGTGATGCTTCGCTGAAGAGATGAAAATCAGTATACCAGCCTAATCGAGCCGTATTCATAAGGGCGGGACCACGCCCTTTCTGGCGGGACGTGACGAAATGGGCGCGAAGTGCCCCCATTGGGTATGTGTCACGCAGGGCCACTCTCGATAGGCTGCTGCTGTTGCCGCAGGGCAGCCAATAGGCACGCAAGCCGTCTTGCCTATGTCTGCATGCTGCTGCACAGCGTTTTGCATTAATTCAAAATTAAGGATAATTTTTGGCTTCAATATCTCGTGGAAAAGAGGTTTTCCCCGTAGCGTAAGATATTACGCAGTACGAGAGATACTCTCGTAAGAGAACTTGAATTCTTTGTTTATTGAGATACAACAGCTTATGCCAGTATAATACAACAATATCGTACAGTAAAAAGTTGGATCTCTTTTACATGATAATAATTTAAAAATATATATACATATAAATTATAATAATATAAATTAAAAAGGGAAGAAAACAAGAAAAAAGTAAAACAAATAAAAATTAAAAATAAAATTCTATAAATAAATAAAAACAGGCACAGGTCAATTAGGAGATAGCTAAACATTAGTTGGGAGTAATCAAGCATACAAGAGAAGCAAATCATGATATTTTCATGACTTTCTACTTAATAAAGGGTTAATAAATAAAGGAAATAAAGGGTTTCCAAATGGTCTTAAAAAAAGACGATTTACCTTTCAAAATGTATGTAATCTTTTCCATCGACAAACAAAAGGACATATTATTGATCCACTGTACAATACAGTGGCTTTTCCACTTTCTTCCAATACATATCTGTATACTTCAAGCAAAGGGTTTAATAGCGGTCAATGAATATACGAGTGCTTCTACAATGTACCAAATTCTCAGGTAAAATCACCAAAATCAAAATTTCTGGTCTCATTGGGAGATTGATAGATACCATCTGAGAAATTAGCAAAATTACCTCTTTCCAAAACTCCTGCACCTTAGGACAATTCCACATGCAGTGCAACAATGTGCCTTTATCAGTTGAGCATTTAATGCATGTGTCTGGAAAATCAGATTAATTTTATTTAACCTAACTGGAGTAAAATACGTTCTCATAATCCAGTTGTACTGTATTAATTTGAGATTACTTTTAATAGTTTGCGATTTGAGCATTCATACATATATTTTCCCATACATCTAAGGATATGTTTAACTCTTCTCTTCATTAGACCAGTTTGGATTCTTTAGAGTATGACTCTAACAGTTTATAAAACATCAATATTAAACCTTTAGATTGGGAAGACTTTGATAGTAAAATCTTAAAAGAAGTCTTAGTGGGAATTGTAAGCTTTGTACCTTGGTGGGAAGAAACATAGCTCCTAAACTGAAGGAATTTAAAGAAATGTTTTTTGGGAATATCAAACTGCGCTACAATCTCTGCAAAAGTAACTTCCTTTATAAAAATCCTCCAGCCCTGTATCATACCAAAGTTTAAATGCTGGGTCTGATGTAGCTGGTTTGAAACTCTCATTACCCCATATTGGGGTAAAACATGATAAAGTATTTGACTGACCTACATACTTATGCACATCGCACCAGACTTTGATTGTATTAATGAGAATAGGGTTATGAGATATAATATTCTTGCCTTTTCTGAGAGTTTTGATATTTGTCAAATATAGATTAAGTGGTAATTTTGACTTTATAAGGGAAGACTCAATGTCCAGCCATGTTGGGGGGGCTTCAGAAGAAAAATAGTATAAAGTAGAACCCAATTGTGCTGCCCAATAATACCACTGTAAATTAGGAAATTGAAGACCAATATAACAATGACAAACGAACACGCGCTTGTTTATTATTCCAGATGAAATCAGTGAATAGTTTCCGAAGTGACGTAAAAAAGGAGGATGGAGGACACAGAGGAATATTTTGAAAGAGGTACAATATTTTTGGTAATAGTTTTTTTTCAATACATTTTTATTGCGTTAATACGTCCAATTAACGATAAAGGTAGAGTTCTCCATCTGTCTATGAATTTGGAGATGTCATTTAAAAGGGGTTGGTAATTTACCGAAGATATATTATCTATATTAGCTGTGATTTTAATTCCTAAATACGTGAAGGAGTCTACTACATTAAAATGAGCAAGAGCTGATAGTTGACTATCATCCTTATTCAATAAAAGAATACAATATTTAGATTGATTGACTTTGTAGCCAAAGAAGTTACCAAAAGTTGAAAAGTTTTATTAGGGAAGGTATGGAGTGAGCCAAATCTGTTAGGTATAATATGACATCGTCTGCGTATAAAGAAATTCTTATATCTGTGGTGTTTTATCTGATGCCCTGTATGTTACCATGAGACCTTACTGCTACGGCAAGTGGCTCGATTGCTAAGACAAAAAGAAGAGGTGAAGAAGAGGTCCCTTGACGAGTGCCCTTTTAAATATTTAATGTCCTGGAAACTACACACGTCCTATGGCTGAAGTACTTACTAATGGTATAAAGTATCCCAATCTCAAATTTTGATAAGGTGTAAGTAGGCACGCCATTGGTCTAGTGGCGCCTATCAGATAACGGGTATCCCTAGCAGCGCGGCTATTGGCTGTAAGAACTGTCTGTCATACGGGTGGTGTAGCTTGACCCTGTCATGTGGCTTATCTCACTGCTCTCACGGCGGGATTTTATACAGTTCCCATTTACTTCACACGACGTAATGTCGGAGTTACCGCCTCGAATGGGAACGTCTCCGGTTACTATCGTAACCTCGGTTCCCTGAGAGGCAGGAACGAGACATTATGTTGACCGTCGTGCTCGCTGTTTGTTCAGCTGTGCTAGCGTTTAGTCATGATTCTGACGTAATTGTCGCGCCCATGCATTTTATACTGCCCGCGGTCTGTCAGTATTTGCATGCTTCGCGTCAATTGGCCAGCTGGCGTTAGCCCATAAGATTTTAGCAAAAGGGGAGGAGTTCCCCATATACGTCACACAACGTAATGTCTCGTTCCCGCCTCTCAGGGAACCAAGGTTACGATAGTAACCGGAGACGTTTTTTGCAATCTCCGGTCCTGTGGCGCCACATAAGTATGGTCCTCCATTATAAATAACCGTGAGTGCAGCCTTTTAAACTTGCCGGGGCAGTGACGAGCGTCTCTCGAATCTTCTTGTCCGGTTCGGCTGCTTTCAGTCACGTGACGCTGGCTCTGAACGGAAACGAGGTGGCCTAGTACTTTTTTGTCCTTCGCTGCTATTATAGTTTTTCAAGACGGCAGAACGACATGGAAGCCTCTGTGGACCTACCCGTCCCATGTATATAAAAATAATAAATTCTTTGTTTACGAGGATAAGTCAGATTATTGGCAGAGGTATTTGTACACCATTGAGGACATATTTATGAATAAAAATATTGATTTTAGATAAAGTTTTTGTCCCTCATCAGTGAATACCAAATTTGTTTAACATATATCTTTTCACAATTGTAAATATTTGTGAGATTGAGCTGTTTCTTTGATTTTGTTCTCATTTTTCTAAAACGGACTGTTTTGAAACGGTTTACCACGGTTTCATTCTTAACAGCAGCATTCTTATTGTAATGCTGGGTGTGATTGTAATGTTTGTGTGGTGTTTTCTTTACACTTCCCCCTGGATATCTGTTTCCCATATGTAATGTTAGTGAACTCTTGGTCTTCTCGTCTTCTTTTGTCATATACGACAGTATTCACATGAATTTGCTTGATTTAATAACTTTGAATGCTGGGTATTATATCTGTTACACAACATCTTTTCAACAATAGACAAGCAGTTTAAGTTGAGTTTAAGCATTGGTAAGTGTCAAAAGGTATCAAAGACCAATGTGTTACAGCAAAACCAATGATATTGTAATGTATGGAGTTTTTGCATCTGATTTTGTGTTACTCGAAATTATCTCAGTTTCTTGCTAGAGGTTTATTTGTTTTTTTAACCGTGATCCAATTTTCACACCTTAAAGAATCTTACAGACGTAATATGTTTATTCAGAATTTAGACTACTGTTTAAAAGTCAACGTGTAAGGTTATATACAATCGGTACATTGTGTTTTAATTTCACTATAGAGACAATTTAATAAACGCTTCAGAGATTGAACTTTAACATTTTAATCTTTGGTAAAGTTAATTTAAAGTCTGCACAAAAAGAAATTCCATCCTATCTATCCTTTCTAAATGCATGTTATGGATCTATTGCGAACAATTCACCCGTGCATATGTTCCTTGTAACGTTTAATCAATTTTGTTGGAAAATCAAAAATATATGTTGGATTTACTTTTATGTCAACAGGTTCTACGTAACTGGGTTATGTCACATTTAATTAACATTGTTTATTACATAAGATTAATTCAATGCCATTTAGTTGAATCAGGTTAACATTCTTAATTTTGTCCAACTATTAACCTAATTATCTAATTAATTATCCTAAAATTAATATCAAACATGAAAAATGTAAACGAAGAATCCAATTGTTTAATTGATTTGTTTATTTAGTGATAGTGTTCAACAATATTTACATCCTTTACAAATGTTATCTAATAATACATTTATATAATTATATAATCTCCACTTGGTGACATCATTCGCATGGACTTCAGTTTCATTGCTGTGCTGATGACATTCAAATTTATCTTGCCACCAGCTCTGACAGGCCAAAACATATCTATTTAACAAGTATTTTGGATAATGTGATTATGTGTGCAGGTGTGTAAATGTATTGTAGTGTACAATGTGAAGCGACCTTGAGCTATGGAAAGGCGATATATAAATAAAACTTCTAGATAAACCCCCTCCAAATTATTGAAAAAATATATAAAAACAAAACCAGACAATTTTCAAAAAGAAAAAAGAAAAAAAAGTGTATATATATATATATATATATATATATAATTTTTTATATTTTTTTATTTTTTAATAAATCACTCCAGCAGGATCTGAAATTTAAATTGAAAAACACAAATGAATCATTTGCACAATAGAAGATGAATCACAACACAGGACGAGCTGAAACTGAACACATTTTCTGAGGGAGCATATAAGAGTCTGCAGAATCAAAGAGCTCATAGAAAAGCCTAATGAAATGAATATTCGCAATGAGAGTAAGTATCTTAAATTATTACAATCCGCGGCACGCTGCTCATTGAGTTGAGCTTCTGGTAGTCAGAGGCATCGAGATGCTGGAGGACGGCTGTGGACATCATAGATCAGGTGTTCATGGGGAAAGGAATCAAGCTTCAGGATCAGGGTTGGTGTAGTTAGTGTGATGCAGATGTGTGCAGTGGTTGCTCTCTTAAATAAACATGTGGACTGAACAGGTGAGCTGCACTTTTGCTCCTACGGGGAAAATGTTACCATGTGATGCGTGTCTGAGATGACACTGAACTTTCTGCAGTGAATGACACGCATACAGCAGATTTCAGCATTTACACAGACAGAGAAAAGCTTTAGCGGAGACTGATCTGTGTGTGTGTGTGTGTGTGTGGTTGAGGGAGTGTACCTGGGCGGGCCTCTCCTCTTCACCCAGCAGGACGGCCACGGCTGCCTGGGCCGCCGCCTCTCTGGCCTGCCGCTGTGACGAGCCGCTCATGAGGGGGAAGAAGTGGTCCCCCAAACGCACTTGGTAGTGGAACCTGAGAGACAGAGAGACCGTGAGAAGAGAGACTGACAGGTGTGTTGACACGTGATCATGACAGTGATGACACAATGAGATGATATCCAGATGTGTGTGTGTGTACACCTCAGTGCGTTTGGGGGCCCTGTCCTCTGCACGAGCTCCAGCTCCTCCCCATGAGCGGCAGCGTAACACCGCAGGTCAGAGAGACACTGCCGGTTCAGGCAGTCCTGCAGCCGTGGCCTAGGACAGAGAAACTCGAGATTACATCATGTGACACAGAAAATGAAGCAGAAGGGAATAAAAGCGTGTGGTTGGTGAACGTCTGACTCTAGTTCTGTATTAAACGGCTGAAGCGTCTCCTATAGAAACTATATGGGTCGTGCATTAGTGCATTTCTCTGTTCCTGAACGAGTCTCTGCTGTGGGTTTCCACTAGCTGTCAGTGTCAATCATCTCTCACAGAGACTGGATTACAATAACTGGTGACGGTTCACTAATTAATAAAATATCATCTGAAGGGGACCGTTGACATAATTATCAGCCGATCAGTACTGAATTATTATATTTCCAGACTGGAATATGAAGAATTTACTGCAAAGCATAAAGCTGAACTCCAGTGTGAGCAAACGAGAGCGTTTCATCCCTAATATTAAAGGAGACTTCAGTGAAGAGTCTCGATGTGACACAGTTGGACTGTAGGCTTGACCTTTGACCTCAGCGCAGGAACCGCTCACGGGTTCATATCAGTCGCTTTCAGCTCGAGCCGCACCTAAACGCCACAGGAGGTCAGAAGCACATCTGGTGTTTCACGGCCGGATCTTGGACTCCTCATCTCGACTGCAGTTTCCATCTTTCTAGAGCTTCCATTTCTCCTCTTGTTCCTGTTTCTCTCTGTCATCACACTCTTTCTGTGGTTTCAGTCGTTCTCTCACCCTCTCCGGCAGCGGGCCTCTTCTCCTGAGCTCCCGCAGAGCGATTCGGGCCGCTGCCTCCCTGGCCGCCCTCTTATTGCTGCCGGACCCCTCCGGGAACTCCTCCAGTCCGACCCGGACCGTGAATCTAACAGAGAAGGAAGAGGAAGGACAATATAATCTTTATTCTTTGTGCACAACATGGACATGAACAAAGCATCTACACAAACACAGCTCAGTGTGTGATCAGTCCTGACACGCTTGTGTGTAAATGCTTCTTCTGTCACCGAAATAAGAGCGCACAGTTTATCTGTCAATCAGCTGCGCATGGAAGTTGTGTTCGTTACTATAGCAACAGTCGGCTGTCGACCACTGATCTGTGCTCTCGACACGGTTTCTTTCAGAACTAAACTATACTGTAGCATTTTGTTTAAAGTGGAAAATATAGACCATAACACTGAATATTCAGCAATATTACTATTCTGACTGCACTGACACTATTGGATGAGAACTGAATGGGAAGATGACATCACTGTTAGCCCCTTTAAACTGATCAGATGACATTGAGCACTAATTCACTGTTACTAGTGTTCTCTTCATTGAATCCTCTGGAGATGAAAAGCTCCACAGTTTTCATCATCAGATTGAACTGTTCCACTGGTATTCCTGTGTCTACTGAATCAGTGTCACAGCCTATACTCGCTGCTACCATTAATGTTGACCAAAGAACAAAAGAAAAAGAAAATCACTCACTGAACTTTTGTATTTATTATATTTTTGTACATTTTATTTGCCTGTTGTTTGGTGCTGACCGCTCTAACAGCAACATGAGTGAGTGTGTATGCGCGACCTTGAGATGCGTTCCCTGTCAAACATAATTTATCCTTACTTTCCTTAATTTTGTTAATTAGAGCCCGAGCACTGATGGCGAGAGGACCCCATTGTTTTTGCTCCGTTTATTATTATTCCGCTGCTTCTTCTTCTTCTCCTAAATGAATCGCTTTTTAGAGGGCCTAAACATGCTCGAAAACTCATGAAAGTTTGCACACGCTTCAGAAGTGGTGAAAATTTACGTGTGATATGGTTTTCAAAAATGGGGTGGGGCAAATTCTGTAAATTATTGCCCCCACATTTTGCCCCGGCTCTATGTTTCACGTACAGGTATGAAATTTGGTACATACATGCAATGACCCAATACCTACAAAAAAGTCTCTTGGAGCATAGCCCTAAACACAACAGGAAGCCAGCTATTTTGAACTTCCTCCTAGATTTTGTGCATTTTTCGTAATTTCCTGATGTTGTACTTTAACGAACTCCTCCTACAGTTTTGATCTGATCCTCTTCAAATTTGGTGAGTGTAATCTTAAGGCCTTTGCAACGTTAAATTGTGAAGATCTTGAGCTTTCGTCGAAGGGTGTGCTCTCGGTGGCCTGACAAATGTGTGGGGCAAAATGGCTCAATAGCGCCCCTTACATTATTGCCCCGGCTCTACGTTTGACGTACAGGTGTGAAATTCGGTACATACATGTAATGACACAATACCTACAAAAAAGTCTCTTGGAGCATAGCCCTAAACACAACAGGAAGTCAGCTATTTTGAATTTCCTCTCAGATTTTGTGTAGTTTTTGCCATTTCCAGACGTTGTACTTTAACAAACTCCTCCTACAGTTTTGATCTGATCCTCTTCAAATTTGGTGAGTGTAATCTTAAGGCCTTTGCGACGTTAAATTGCGAAGATCTTGAGTTTTCGTCGAAGGGTGTGCCCTTGGCGGCCTGACAAATGTACACCCAATTTCAGCCTTTTGGTGATTTGTGCATGAATATGTCATATAGTTCAATATTGCTTGCAGTTTCGATGTTGCTAGGCAACCACAGACAGCCTGCAGTAACTCAGCCATACAATGTCCGATCTGCCCCAAACTTCACATGTTTGATAAGAGTCCTGTCCTGAACACATAACCATGCTCATATTTGGTTATAGCAATAGCGCCACCTGCTGGTAGCAGGAAGTGTGCAAATACAAATCCTTTGACATAGTCCTCCTATATTTATTATCATTACATACTGCCCACCGTGCTCTGTCTTCCTAAAACCGCCGGGTGGTGGTGGCACGGGTGCGAGGGCCCTCTTCATCGCTGCGATTTTTTTCTTTTTATTCATATGCTATTCGTTTTTATACAATTTTGTTCTGCAGATGAAAACAATAAACTATCCTGTTAATTCAGAACAGCAGAGATATATCCAATTTAATATTTTATATATATATATATATATATATATATATATATATATATATATATATATTCTCAAGTAGCCTAGGACTATTTTATTTTGGTTTGCAGCCTAATAAAAGGTCATCAGAAAAACAAAAGGTAGAAGTAACTTTACCCGTTTCTGAATATGAATTTAAATGTTACACATAATAAATAGGCCTAATCAAAAAGCACAAACATGAACATTGTAATTACAATTACGTTATATTGCAAATGGATGAAAAAATTGTGTTGCTTTGTAAACGCGTGCATGAGATATTCAATGTTGGCAGAATGTTTGCTCATGCAGAACGAAACAATTAAGTTTAATTCCTAATTTTAGACGTATAACACGTTTGAATACGAGTTTAAAAACAGCGCTACACATAATTAGGAAATTAAATTGATTAAATCAGGCGATAACGCCAAAGAAAAGAAAGGGAAACATCGGACCCTATGAAAAACAAATAGGCGAGACACCTTGCTATAACATCAACATTCATTCATTCTAGGGTTGGGCGATGTCTACCAATTTGGCATCGGACGATGTCTACAGTGAAACATCGCGATGGACGATGACATCGGGAGGAGGGGGGGGTAACATTTTCATTTTCGTAATATTCTCATTTTCCTCTATATCTCATCAGCAATTTCGATTTCGGCAGCTCTGCAGCAGCTGAGCACTAAGGAGCGAATGTACAGTGACGTGACATCACTGCCAGATTCAAACTGTGCTTTCGCGCTATGGCTGTCGCTGAGCCAAAGACGGACGCGCTCAGCGCTTGTCATAGGCTATAATATCACAACTGTTCAGTGTTTTTAACCACATAATGTTTATTTTAGGTTTCAGACATTTAAATACATATAATTTATAGCAAAACAATACATTTATATTTGTAAAATACACAATGGTGTCTATGGAAGCAGCAATAACAACCCATTCAAATGATATTTGACGACGGTTTTTATTCATATCGGAGACAGAGTAAATAACTATAAAGTCAACTCTATTTTCATGGAAACTATTTTCATCAACCATGGGGGGGGGGCATCACGATGTCGGCTAAACATCGTGATGTCTGTCAGCCATCACGATGGACGATGATATCGTCCATCGGCTCAACCCTAATTCATTCATTGTTTTCTGTTCAGTTGTATTCAACAGTTCTGCTCGCGAAACCAAACTCGTTTCAAACACAGATGAATAAGAACAGTGTGGAAATTATTAGCAACACTGACATAACGGCAAAGCTAATGTTTTATGCTCGTTTAAGCTCAAACTATCCAAAGTAAAACCTTTAACGTTTCAATCATTCAATTGAACTAACTGAATCGCAGGCTACCATTCCATTTTTATATTAGATTCGATTTATTTAAAGGGGACCTATTATGCAAAATTCACTTTTGCATGGTGTTTGGACATAAATGTGTGATGGCAGTGTGTGTACACAACCACCCTGCAGTGATAAAAATCCACCCACTCTTTTTTTTTAAATCCCCATAAATCATAAGCAGTGTCTCCCAACGACCTGTTTTCAGAATGTGGCTTTTGTGACATCACTAAAGCCACAGGCCCCGCCCACCAGTTTTGACAGCCACAGGCCCCGCCCACGAGTGTTGACAGCCACAGGCCCCGCCCACGAGTGTTGACAGCCACAGGCCCCGCCCACGAGTGTTGACAGCCACAGGCCCCGCCCACGAGTGTTGACAGCCACAGGCCCCGCCCACGAGTGTTGACAGACACAGGCCCCGCCCACGAGTGTTGACAGACACAGGCCCCGCCCACGAGTGTTGACAGACACAGGCCCCGCCCACGAGTGTTGACAGACACAGGCCCCGCCCACGAGTGTTGACAGACACAGGCCCCGCCCACGAGTGTTGACAGACACAGGCCCCGCCCACGAGTGTTGACAGACACAGGCCCCGCCCACGAGTGTTGACAGACACTGCCGTTCTAACATAGAGCTGCCCTGATCGAGTTCACAGCGAGTTGAGAGTTGTACATATCCGCCATTGCTGCACTGATGAGAATGTCTCCCAAGCGTTGTTGGTGTTGTGTAGCTGGATGTATTAATCCTCATAGCTCTATTTACTGGAGCGATAGGCATAACGTTATTGATCATGGCAGAAATGAAAGTGAGAGCGCGCACTTTATTAAGTTCATAGGAGTTATTTTACGGATATACAGTTTACCAGTTTATTAAGCACCCCCTGAAAAGGCAGAGCCGGACAGTAACGGAGTACATTTACTTGAGTACAGTACTTGAGTAAAGTACAGATCCCTCAAAATTGTACTCAAGTATCATTTTTGGGGATTACTCATGACTTTACTCAAGTACATTTGAGAGGCAAATATTGTACTCTTTACTCCACTACATTTCTATCCATAACCGTGAGTACCCGTTACTTCTAAAAAAAAAAATAAAAAAAAGGAAAAAAAAAATCTCGGAAACCCTCAATTTGTTGTTTCCCTCTCAAACGTGATTGGATTGTGCAGGCGCCACTGATTGGGCCAGCCTATCAGCAAATCACCTTCACCTTCAGCTCTGAACTGACGCCAAAGTAAACTCCATGGTCAGATTTATGTGGGTTCAAATGTGGGTGCCAAAAACCATTAAAACTCTAGCAGAGGTTTGTCAGAGCGTTGCCATTGTGCATTGCCTTGTGGGCAAGTGAGAAATGTTAAATAAAGCAACATGGTAAAAAGATTAAAATGACTTGAATTAACTTTCAATTCCTTTTGGATTATCAAAGGTATTAACATTATTCACATATATTCGAACACACATAACTATAGAATCAATTCTTAATGCGCATGTGAACGCCATCAGTGTTTATCACAGGTTCACGTTTAAAGTCTGTTTAGAGAGAACGGTGTCATCTTAGCGGCCCCTAATTTAATAACAAATGATCATTTCGCCGGAAGTGAATCAATCAAAACTAACTTTAGCTGGAAAATAACATTATTCAAGAACCGCTATAAAACCAAACCAATCTCTGTTACCTTAAATTATATGTTTATCTCTGTAAAGCCGCTTTGAAACAATCTACATCAGGGGTCCCCAACTGGCGGACCGGGGTCCAGGTCCGGACCCCAATACCTTTTTATCCGGACCTCTAAACATTTTTGTTAAAAAGTTTTGGAAAAAAAATAAAAATAATTTTTACCGAAAGTAATTTTTGAACAGGCGTGCGCGCGGGCAGCTATGTCTGTGCAAGAGACGGGGTCTGGAGAGATCACAAACTTTGGTACACACATTACTATGATATTCGTGAATGGATTATTATGGCTTTGTCAAAAATTAGAAAAGTGGACTCTGAAAACCGCATCTTTCGAGATGAGTGGACTGAAGCGTACGCGTTCATTTTGCCGTCATCGAGCTCTACGAGGCCCGTGTGTCTTATTTGTTCGGAGTCTGTTGCTGTTGTTAAAAGTGGAAACATCAAGCGGCATTTCGAGACAAGACACAAAACTTTCAATGAAAATTAACCGCCAGGATCACCCGCGAGGATGAGGAAAATTTGTGAACTGAAAGGACAGTATGAGCGTGCAACACGGGTGATAACACAGTCCCTTACAGCACAGCAACGAGCCTACGAGTGCTCACTTCGAGTACAGTGGATTTTGGGCAAACATAAAAAGCCTTTTACTGACTCCGGAATGGTGAAAGAATGTATGGAAGCGTTGGCTGACACGCTGTTTGAGGGTAAAGAAGGACAGCAGCTAAAACAAAAGGTTCGTCAGATTCCTTTATCATCCACAACAACAACAAGAAGAGCTGAGCTACTGTCGGAAGATGTGCAGTCCCAGCTTGACAGCGCCATCCAAAGTGCCCTGTGCATTGCGTTAGCTGCTGATGAATCAACTGACGTAAGTGACAACGCTCAGCTCTTGGTGTATGTCCGATTATATCATGAGGAGACTAAAACATTTGTAGAGGACATTTTAGGCGTCACAGCTTTAAAAACGCACACCAGGGGAGAGGACATATATTTGGCCATAAAGGAAATGCTGACACAGAGGAGAATCGATGTAAAAAATGTTGTCTCCATCACCACTGACGGGGAACCGTCTATGATGGGAAGAGATAAAGGTGCAGTCAGTCGCCTGAAAGAGGACAACCCAGAGCTCTTGTCATATCACTGCATTATCCACATGTCTGTTCTCTGCTCCACACTTTCAGAGCACCACGCAGAAGTTATGAACACCATCACCAAACTAGTTAACTTTCTCAGGGCTTCATCAGCTCACCAGCATCATCTGCTCAGGGAGTTTTTAGCAGAAGTAGATGCTCCAGCCAATGACCTGCTCTTGCACTCCAATGTCAGATGGTTGAGTAAAGGAAAAGTGCTGGCTCGCTTTTGGAAGATAAGAAAAGAAATTAAAGATTTCCTTGCACAACAAAAAAAAAAAATCACAAGGCTCATGTGTTTTTGCACTTTTTAGAAGAGGAAAGTAACATGGACACACTGGCCTTTCTGGTTGACATCACAGGGCATTTAAATGACCTCAATCTGAAGCTTCAAGGGAAAGACAGTTCTGTGTGTGACTTGGTGGCTTGGTGACTTGGTCCAGTCTTTTCAGAGGAAACTGGACATTCTGAAAATGGATCATGAGCAGGACTGTACACATTTTCCTTCAATGAAGGAGATACAGGAGATCAATGTCACTGCTCATTCTGACTTTATCCAAAAGTTGATTGAAAACTTTAAGGCTCGCTTTGATGGCTTTGCATTGGGAGATCAGCTGATGCTCTTTGTTAGGAGTCCATTTTTTGTTAAGAATGTTATTTCTTTCTCAAAGGAGGCAGTACATATGTACAAATGGGCTAATGCACAGGCCCTTCAAATGGAGCTATTAGATTTACAGGCTGATGTAGTGTTAAGAGAGCAATGTGAATCCGCTGACCCTGTCACATTTTGGCTGCAGACTGTGCCAAAGGTAAAGTTTCCTGTACTTAACAAAGTGGCAGTGTACACATTAACAATGTTTGGCTCTACCTATAGCTGCCAGTCAGCCTTCTCTACGCTAAACATCATTAAGAATAAGTACCGCTCACAACTGACCAATGACCATGTGCATGGATGTCTGAGAATTGCTTTGACTCCATTCCTACCCAGATTTAAGAGATTGGCTGCCAGTGCCAATGCTAATTTCTCACACTGAGCTAAGTTTAAACACTTGCTTGTTTACAAAAATGTTTACTTTATTTTTTGTTGCACTAATATAAGTATTGTGTAAATGTTTTTATATAATGCATTATGAGGTGCATTATTTGTTCCCTATGCACTTTTGAAGTGCAATGTTTGCAAGTTTATGTGCAATAGCAGCTGTTCACAACACTGAATGCATTTTTCTTTGAGTAGTTATGAAGGTAAATCATTTGCACCTAATATATTAAGATTGTGACTTTCAGTCTTTATTTTTATGCTTCCTGTTGCTGTTATTGATGTTGAAAGGTTTGACATTTGAATATTTGCACTAAAATGAAATAATACTTGAATGAATTTCAACAAAATCAGTTGAATACATTTAAAGATAAAGATTTTATTGTCAAAGATTTTGTCAATTTGTTGATATGGTTACTGTGGCGAACAGGACGGCCGAGGGACGTGAGAGAACGGCGCGAGGCCGGTGGTGCGATTGCTAATGAGCAACACCTGTTGAGCACACCGGTCTCGTATCTCTCACGGAGGAGCGGAAGCATAAAGGGGGAGCGACGACGTTGATGATCGAGAGAGGAACAGGCCTGATTTTAGTTGTGTTTGGTTTTTGTATTTGTGTTTTATTTTAGCCAGCAGTCGTCCGCGAGGGGCTGCTGGCTAAATCAGGCCTGTTCCTCTCTCGATCATCAACGTCGTCGCTCCCCCTTTATGCTTCCGCTCCTCCGTGAGAGATGCGAGGCCGGTGTGCTTCACAGGTGTTGCTCATTAGCAATCGCACCACCGGCCTCGCGCCGTTCTCTCACGTCCCTAGGCCGTCCTGTTCGCCACAGTTACAATTTAATAAAATGAAAGAACTTATTTTGCCGCGTGTTTTTGCATGTCCGGACCCTCGTTTACTGGGCTGATCGGGTTAGTGGACCTCTTGCCAATTTAGTTGGGGACCCCTGATCTACATTGTTAAAAGCGCTATATAAATGAAGATGACTTGACTTGACACTGTGGCAGTAGTAATGCAATATTTAGAAAATTTACTCTTGTACTCTTGATACTCAAGTACTTTTAAAAACAAGTACTTCAGTACTTTTACTTAAGTAGACATCTGACTGTAGTACTTTTACTTGTACTTGAGTAAAATTTAGCAAGGGGTATCTGTACTTTTACTCAAGTAACGAAGCTGTGTACTAGAGCTTAGATCGGGCCCAAAAAATCAAGCCCGACCCGAGCCCGTGCATGTTGTGTCCGAGCCCGGCCCGACACATTAACTGTAATTTTGAGCCCGAGCCCGATTTAAACCCGACCATTTTTAATACGTGGGCCGTTATAACCAGGGGCGACGCCAGATCGTTTTTTTTAACGCAGGTGCTGAATGGGTGCTAGACCATTGACAAGGGGAAGCTGCGCAATTTTACAGTATATATATTATATTTACTATTAAGAAATGTACAAAAATTGGCTACTTAATTAAAATAATTGAATATTAAATATTATCACAATGAAAGTTTTAATTTTATTAAATGTAACAAGCACAACATTCAGCATTCAATCAAATAGGCCTATTCTTAAAGATTAATTAATAATGTTATTTCGACATATGTGTGCAACGCGTGCAACAAGCAAGATGTGCATTTGTAAATTCGGTGACCAGCGTGCCGAGAATTGATTTAATTTATGATGAGATGCTCCAGTTCACAGGCTATGGTGACCGCGGCTCGCCGGCGCCTTCATGATTATATTGTCTGCTATATTTGCTTCTTATTAAATACAGGCAATTGGTTTATGAAAAATGTATTAAAATTAAGATACAATTTATACAAAACGAAATTCACTTTAAAGAAAGGCTTTCTACAAAATAAAAAATAATGAAGTGGTCAAAATCATGCCTGAACCACTCCATGTCTCCCGATATTGCGCATCCTCCTATCTACTCTGTTCACTTTCATTATCAACATAGATGGAAAAAAATAACATTATAATGTTTTAATATGCAACTAAATGCGCTTATTTAAAGGCTACAACACGTACTATAGGCCTACACAGACTCTCTATTGGTACAAATTGCTACACATTCATTTAATTCTGAATTTTGCACACTTAAGTTGAAAGGCATGTTGCCTTTATTGCGTGCATTTATTAATTATTATCTTTATGAATAATGTAACAAGGACGAAGCATGTAAACTGCGTTGTTTATTTATTCAGAATCGAATGGATCGCAAATGGATCCCAATGAAGAAACGTAAAAAAAATTAAAGAAAGAAAGAAAACCTCGCCCTCAGCGTTATGCTTGGAGAAGTAACAAAAGAGGACATTGAAGGCTGACTATCATCCTTTCTGTCATGGCAAGCCTGCTTCATGTGTCTGCTCATCGTCGAATTCCCCGTTTTTTTGCTGTCATAGCAGCGCGCCGCACTTGCACTCAACAAAGCCAACACATATGTTGTCACTGCCCACGACTAATTTAAAATATTTCCATACCTCCGACTTTCCTTCATACTTGCTCAAAGTTAATTCTCCTGTTTTCTTTTTTTTCTTTACTTCTTCAAGCTCCATGTTGCACTTAAGCTACACAATACAGTGTGCGTGCGTGCGAGTGGAGGAGACCATTGACACTTGACGTGCTTGATCAAGGGCCCGACCCGACCCGACCCGAGCATAGTGGCGGGAAATATAGGCCCGGCCCGGCCCGCGGGTCGGGTCGGGCCGGGCTCGGGTAGAGAATCTAAGCTCTACTGTGTACTCTGTCCGCCTCTGTGAAAAGGTGTGTATATATTCGTTTACTGTTAGTTGTAACGAGTGTTTTTTTTACTTGGCTATGTATGTTGATGATAATGAAAGGGAGAGAGTGTTCTTATACAGTGTTTATTCAGCTCTTACAGATGTTTGACCTCTTATGCAGAGGTCAAATTCCAAGTATGGGTTACCATACTTGGCCATCACGTGTCACTTTCACTTTCAGTGATTTTCTAGAGTGAAATTGACACTTCATCTTTTGTGTGATGTACAATAAACTTCATTGAACTCATCAGTATATTTTTACAACATTCGGAGGCGGTCCGCAACAACAGGCTTGTACTAATAGTGGATAAAAGAAAGATGGAAAAACAAGTTATAACCGTAATTAAACTAGACTATACCTGTTCAGTCTCCATACAGCATATATTATCTGGCTCTGTGGGCATTATTGTCCGACTCCGGGTCGAAATGAACACGGCTACTGAGAGTTTGTTTTGATATTATCATTCCGTGAGATGAGATTGGCCTGACTGAGCGCGAGCTCGTGAGGCTCCGCCCTCTGGGCCGGCAGCAGCTGCTCATTTGCATTTAAAGGGATACACAGTAAAACGGTGCGTTTTTCTGAGCCTCAAAAAGTGACAATTTAAACATGCTGTAAAAAATTACTTTTGAGCTAAAACTTCACATACACACTCTGAGGACATCAGAGACTTATTTTACATCTTGTGAAAAGGGGCATAATAGGTCCCCTTTAAGGGGATTATTGATCAAATATTTTTGACATATTGCCCAGCCCTAGTGTGCAAGCAATGGAGAGAGTTGTCGGAGGAGCTCAGAAAGAAAATAATAGACAAGCATGGTAAAGGTAAAGGCCGCAAGACCATCTACAAGCAGCTTGATGTTCCTGTGACAACAGTTGCAAATATTATTAAGAAGTTTAAGGTCAAGTCATATTCATTTATATAGCGCTTTTAACAATGTAGATTTTCAAAGCAGCTTTACAGATGATTTACAGCTTTACTAATCTTTCTTTCTGACTAATCTTTCTATCTTTCTTTCTTTCTAACTAATCTTCAAACTGTCTGGCTAGGCTTTTTCAAGCCAACTTCAGGTTTGCCAACAAACTTTTTATCTATTTTATCCTACCGTCGTACGCACGCACGCTCGCTGTTTATCCAGCGCTGGCTTTAGAATGAACCATGTCCACAGACAAGGAAGAGTATGATTTAGAGTTTCATGATTTCATGAAAGGATGTATTGCGACATTAGAAATGAAGAAAAACTAAATGACGACTATTGTAACGCTTGACGTAAAGCAAGTCAAATTTGTAGTTTTTCTTTGTAGTCTCATTCGGATTACAGAAACGCAACCCGATCTGGCAAACTTGCGTAGTGTGTTTATAGCAGATATAGGACCGCAAAGCGAATCCAGAAGTGCCTTTCACCCTGTTACGACTCGATGAACCCCTGCTAAGATTTTGGAAACATTATTTTAAGGTAAAAAATGTTCCATACTGTCGCTTTAAATTAGCAATCACAACAAATAGAGACAGCTGAACGATTGAAATAGACGTGTTTTAAAAGATTCAGGTATTCAGATTCAGAATATAAATCAAATGTAATCATACTAATCAAACACTGCACTTTATCAATAAAATATACATTACAAATATAGTTAAAGTTATTCAGTCAAAAACGAGTGAATTTTCTGTCTACTGTAGTTTGATTAGTGTTATAATAGAGATGTACGGCAGTGCTGCTTATAAACACCAGATGATGATTTATGCAACAGATGCTCTTTACTCATCTCACTCACACAAAATAAATGCAGTAAATAGAATAGAAAGGCACAGATGAAATACACTGGAAATTATATGAAATTTAAATTACATAGCTACTACATAAAAACAGTTAGCAATAATACCAAATAAAGTTACTAAGGCATACGTCCATATTAAAAAATATTACATTATTATGCTTGTTGATTCTGTGGTTCAGCGATTAGTGAAACCTCTTCCTTCAGATAAAACACTCAAGTGTGTAATATATATTTCCTGATTATGTTCTGATTGCTGATGGACTCAGTAGCTCAAAAACTGCAACTCTTTCTGAGTGTAACTCGACCCTCATCAATGTTTACTATTGTCAAGCTTAATATCAATCCTCATCAGAGAAAGAGTGAAAGATAATCTGTGCATCTCCTGCACCGGCGTAAAGTGAAACCAGAAGTGTCTATCCCTACTCGCTGACTGGAAATCCAACATGGCGGCCGCGAGCAACTAGACCATTACGTTTATTGCGAACAAACAAAATAAATATTTGTTGAGGTTTCTGAGACGGCACACTCCCCGACCCACCAGTTGAGAAATACTGCTCTAAATTTCATATGTATATATCATGTCTTCTACATTTAAAATATACACAATGAGGAAACATGTCATGCCAACACAAGCAAACCAGAGTGACTGGACAATGCAGTCTCAACACTACAGGTTCAAGATTCACTGTACTGATGATCAACAGGTTAGTAACAGTACTAAACTCACAGAAACAGCAGCTGTTGAGAAAGTTCCTCACTAGATGTGTTAACGTTACCTGGGTTAGTGTGGAGGTCCGGCTTGGCCTTCTTTGATGAAGGCAACCTCCACTCCTGTCCTCTGGCCGATGGTGTGCACTTGACTAATAGGATGTTCGTCAGCGTTTCTTCTTCTTTTATGCATTTACTGATGATTAGCAAACAAACAAAGGTTGTAGGTTCATAGCGCCACCAACTGTGCTGGAGTTGAATTTTTTTATTAATCCTCGAATAACAATAACATTAGAACATTTGGAAAGGACGTAAAAGCAAAGGATTGGCGATACATACGAATACACACACAAAATAAAATGCATAATTTCTACATAATTGACACATCTTACCACAAATTAAGAATAGTTACAAATTACTTAATAAAAGAAACCTAAAAGTTATTTAAAATATGCAGGGGCGTCGCACCCGTGGGGGATGTGGGTGTTTTAACACACAGGCTGCGTTCGAAATCGCATACTTCCCTACTAAGAGTAGGCGAGCAAAAAGTATGTACGAATCATAAAAGAGTAGGCGAGAATTACCTGGGTGACGTGCTAATTATCGCGAGATTCGGACGATAGTGCGTTAGAATATGCCTACTTTCCTACTATATAGTAGGCGAAAACAGTACGTGAAAGAAACAGTACGTGAAAGAAGCAGTACGTTCGAAACATCAGTATTCATAAAAGAGTAGGCGAGAAGTTCCCGGATGGCTTACTGCTTTCGCCCAGATTTTTGAGTGCTCAACCGATGGATACTCTTCTATCCCAGGAGGCCACGCGAGAGGATACGTCATCAAACATCACGGAGATCAGCGACGTGGGGGGTTTCAAATGTGAGTAAACACGGTTCCTTGTGTTTAAACAGGGTTGCCAACTCTCACGCATCTGGCATGACACTCACGCATTCAGCCTCAATCTCACGGTCTCACGCTCAACAAAGAAATCTCATGCTAAATTAGACATTCTTCTGTGCTGTATTTTTTTTTTTCACTCATGTGCACTAATTTCCGAATTACTAAGTTCAGGCTCATAATAACTACTTAACTACCTCTGCATTTTCTCACGCAGAGAAAAATCGCGTACAAAGAGGACACTGACACCGACAGACTAGACAGAGAATGTTACTTTTGATATGGAACAAATTCTCAGCTGTCAGATTCTGTCAATATTTCCAACGTTTTGGCGCTTTTAAATGTGACAGATCGCTGTAGCGCTTCAGTTCAAACGGCACGTGAGCCTACACCACAAAACTCAAAAGTTGGCAACTCTGGTTTAAATCGTATGTGTTAAACTACTATAGAGTAAACGTTTTAACTGTTGAAGGTGTAAAGGAGTTAGACAGTATAGTATAGTTGTGATTTTGCTGTAAAAACATGTTTTATTATGTATAGCTAGCTAACAGGGGAGCTCCAGTAAGCACACGTAACGTTACGTCTCTAAAGTGGATTTACATAACCATATACTTCTGAAACACGCTTATTTAAAATGTCTATTTACCTCTGAAAGGAAAATATTGTATAAGTTTTGCAGATGAGCACATCACAACATGAAAAAGACATCTGAGTGATGTATGTGTGCTATTATGTAGGATAATTCACCGTTGTCAACACTGTTTACATTAGACAAATGTGCTGTAAATAAGTTAAATAGACAAATCTATAAAGTAACTAAACATGTTATATATTTTATTTGTTCCTTATTACTGTTGATGACTGCTTTTGTATAATGTTTGTGCATTTTTGTAGGATCTGAAATGTCTGCAGACTGGTGTGACCACTGAGGATGAGCAGCCCGGAGCTGAATCCTGGAAACGGTGCCATGGATGAGACGCTCCATCACTCCACCGGCCCTTACGTGTCCCTCCATCGGCCCTTACGTGTCCCTCCATCGGCCCTTACGTGTCCCTCCATCCCTCCACCGGCCCTTACGTGTCCCTCCATCCCTCCACCGGCCCTTACGTGTCCCTCCATCCCTCCACCGGCCCTTATGCGTCCCTCCATCCCTCCACCGGCCCTTACGTGTCCCTCCATCCCTCCACCGGCCCTTATGCGTCCCTCCATCCCTCCACCGGCCCTTACGTGTCCCTCCATCCCTCGACCGGCCCTTATGTGTCCCTCCATCACTCCACCGGCCCTTACGTGTCCCTCCATCACTCCACCGGCCCTTATGTGTCCCTCCATCACTCCACCGGCCCTTATGTGTCCCTCCATCACTCCACCGGCCCTTACGTGTCCCTCCATCCCTCGACCGGCCCTTACGTGTCCCTCCATCACTCCACCGGCCCTTACGTGTCCCTCCATCACTCCACCGGCCCTTACGTGTCCCTCCATCCCTCCACTGGCCCTTACGTGTCCCTCCATCACTCCACCGGCCCTTACGTGTCCCTCCATCACTCCACCGGCCCTTACGTGTCCCTCCATCACTCCACCGGCCCTTACGTGTCCCTCCATCCCTCCACCGGCCCTTACGTGTCCCTCCATCCCTCCACCGGCCCTTATGTATCCCTCCACCGGCCCTTACGTGTCCCTCCATCCCTCCACTGGCCCTTACGTGTCCCTCCATCCCTCCACTGGCCCTTACGTGTCCCTCCATCCCTCCACCGGCCCTTACGTGTCCCTCCATCACTCCACCGGCCCTTACGTGTCCCTCCATCACTCCACCGGCCCTTCAGTGTCCCTCCATCCCTCCACCGGCCCTTACATGTCCCTCCATCCCTCCACCGGCCCTTATGTATCCCTCCACCGGCCCTTACGTGTCCCTCCATCCCTCCACCGGCCCTTACGTGTCCCTCCATCACTCCACCGGCCCTTACGTGTCCCTCCATCACTCCACCGGCCCTTACGTGTCCCTCCATCACTCCACCGGCCCTTACGAGTCCCTCCATCACTCCACCGGCCCTTACGAGTCCCTCCATCACTCCACCGGCCCTTACGAGTCCCTCCATCACTCCACCGGCCCTTATGTGTCCCTCCATCCCTCCACTGGCCCTTACGTGTCCCTCCATCCCTCCACCGGCCCTTACGTGTCCCTCCATCACTCCACCGGCCGTTATGTGTCCCTCCATCACTCCACCGGCCCTTATGTGTCCCTCCATCACTCCACCGGCCCTTATGTGTCCCTCCATCACTCCACCGGCCCTTATGTGTCCCTCCATCCCTCCCTCCACCTGCCCTTATGTGTCCCTCCATCCCTCCACTGGCCCTTATGTGTCCCTCCATCCCTCCACTGGCCCTTATGTGTCCCTCCATCACTCCACCGGCCCTTATGAGTCCCTCCATCCCTCCACCTGCCCTTATGTGTCCCTCCATCACTTCACCTGCCCTTATGTGTCCCTCCATCACTCCACCTGCCCTTATGTGTCCCTCCATCACTCCACCTGCCCTTATGTGTCCCTCCATCACTCCACCTGCCCTTATGTGTCCCTCCATCCCTCCACCGGCCCTTATGCGTCCCTCCATCCCTCCACCGGCCCTTATGCGTCCCTCCATCACTCCACCGGCCCTTATGTGTCCCTCCATCACTCCACCGGCCCTTATGTGTCCCTCCATCACTCCACCTGCCCTTATGTGTCCCTCCATCCCTCCACTGGCCCTTATGTGTCCCTCCATCACTCCACCTGCTCTTATGTGTCCCTCCATCACTCCACCTGTCCTTATGTGTCCCTCCATCACTCCACCTGTCCTTATGTGTCCCTCCATCACTCCACCTGCCCTTATGTGTCCCTCCATCCCTCCACTGGCCCTTATGTGTCCCTCCATCACTCCACCTGCCCTTATGTGTCCCTCCATCACTCCACCTGCCCTTATGTGTCCCTCCATCACTCCACCTGCTCTTATGTGTCCCTCCATCACTCCACCTGTCCTTATGTGTCCCTCCATCACTCCACCTGTCCTTATGTGTCCCTCCATCACTCCATCTGCCCTTATGTGTCCCTCCATCACTCCACCTGTCCTTATGTGTCCCTCCATCCCTCCACTGGCCCTTACGTGTCCCTCCATCACTCCACCGGCCGTTACATGTCCCTCCATCACTCCACCGGCCCTTATGTGTCCCTCCATCACTCCACCTGCTCTTATGTGTCCCTCCATCACTCCACCTGTCCTTATGTGTCCCTCCATCACTCCACCTGTCCTTATGTGTCCCTCCATCACTCCACCTGCCCTTATGTGTCCCTCCATCCCTCCACTGGCCCTTATGTGTCCCTCCATCACTCCACCTGCCCTTATGTGTCCCTCCATCACTCCACCTGCCCTTATGTGTCCCTCCATCACTCCACCTGCTCTTATGTGTCCCTCCATCACTCCACCTGTCCTTATGTGTCCCTCCATCACTCCACCTGTCCTTATGTGTCCCTCCATCACTCCATCTGCCCTTATGTGTCCCTCCATCATTCCACCTGTCCTTATGTGTCCCTCCATCCCTCCACTGGCCCTTACGTGTCCCTCCATCACTCCACCGGCCGTTACGTGTCCCTCCATCACTCCACCGGCCCTTATGTGTCCCTCCATCACTCCACCTGTCCTTATGTGTCCCTCCATCACTCCACCTGTCCTTATGTGTCCCTCCATCACTCCATCTGCCCTTATGTGTCCCTCCATCATTCCACCTGTCCTTATGTGTCCCTCCATCCCTCCACTGGCCCTTACGTGTCCCTCCATCACTCCACCGGCCGTTACGTGTCCCTCCATCACTCCACCTGCTCTTATGTGTCCCTCCATCACTCCACCTGTCCTTATGTGTCCCTCCATCACTCCACCTGTCCTTACGTGTCCCTCCATCACTCCACCTGCCCTTATGTGTCCCTCCATCACTCCACCGGCCCTTATGTGTCCCTCCATCCCTCCACTGGCCCTTATGTGTCCCTCCATCACTCCACCTGTCCTTATGTGTCCCTCCATCACTCCACCTGCCCTTATGTGTCCCTCCATCACTCCACCTGTCCTTACGTGTCCCTCCATCACTCCACCTGCTCTTATGTGTCCCTCCATCACTCCACCTGTCCTTATGTGTCCCTCCATCACTCCACCTGTCCTTACGTGTCCCTCCATCACTCCACCTGCCCTTATGTGTCCCTCCATCACTCCACCGGCCCTTATGTGTCCCTCCATCCCTCCACTGGCCCTTATGTGTCCCTCCATCACTCCACCTGTCCTTATGTGTCCCTCCATCACTCCACCTGCCCTTATGTGTCCCTCCATCACTCCACCTGTCCTTACGTGTCCCTCCATCACTCCACCTGCTCTTATGTGTCCCTCCATCACTCCACCTGTCCTTATGTGTCCCTCCATCACTCCACCTGTCCTTACGTGTCCCTCCATCACTCCACCTGCCCTTATGTGTCCCTCCATCACTCCACCGGCCCTTATGTGTCCCTCCATCCCTCCACTGGCCCTTATGTGTCCCTCCATCCCTCCACTGGCCCTTATGTGTCCCTCCATCACTCCACCTGTCCTTATGTGTCCCTCCATCACTCCACCGGCCCTTATGTGTCCCTCCATCCCTCCACTGGCCCTTATGTGTCCCTCCATCACTCCACCTGTCCTTATGTGTCCCTCCATCACTCCACCTGCCCTTATGTGTCCCTCCATCACTCCACCGGCCCTTATGTGTCCCTCCATCCCTCCACTGGCCCTTATGTGTCCCTCCATCCCTCCACTGGCCCTTATGAGTCCCTCCATCACTCCACCTGTCCTTATGTGTCCCTCCATCACTCCACCTGTCCTTATGTGTCCCATGTGTTGTTGACTTGTATATGCATTTGTTTATTGTGATGGGTACTTGTTCTTTTACTCATTTATTCATGTTTCTTATTGTTGTCAGTATATAAAATATAATTATTTAATTAATGTATGCATTAATTCATTGCTTGACTGACAATTCAAATGTTTCACTGCATTTATCTAGTGTGTATTCATGCATAACTATGTCATATGACAAATTACATTTTGTATGTTTTATTAAATTATATCATTTTTAGTATATAAAAAAGTAATATAATTAAGTATTGGTCAGCATTTAATATTATTATTTTGTTTAAGTTTTGGGGTGGGCTAACGATGCAATTCATTCTGAGGTAATATTAATTTTTAAGGAGCTATACTTACATTTTTCGAGTATAAAATCAACAGTTTTCTCCAAAGGAGAGATCTTCGAGCAGCGGCCCGTCTCCTGTGTGCAGACATTACAAACGCAGAGGAAAACTGTTCTAGGTTGTGCTGTCGAGTTACTGATGTTATGAAGTGTTAGTGCACCTGTCGCTCATATCATTTAAACTTATTACATACAAGATCATGGAAAGATACCATAGTTGTATCTAACAATAAACAATCACAATGACAAAACAGAAAACAAAGAGCATTGGTTTGTGTACATAATATGATATTTATAGGCTACACATGAAAAAAGAATAACAAGGCTAAATTTCTTTAAATAGTTTTTCATAATACATAAATTCTGAGGGATCAAACAAGAGGTAAATTCATCAAGAAAAAGAGGAAAACTTAAAGGAGAAACTTTTTGGGTATAAAATAAAGAAATTAACAACATATTCAAGAGATGACGATGTTGGGGTTTCTTAATAAAAAGTTATATCGTTAGGCCCTATAAGGATAAAACTGTGGGTCACATTAGTAGGGTTTAAAATATAACAACTTAAATCAACCCTAAATGTATTCACAAAATAATGGACAGCTGTTTCTTCAACAATAGGCTACCACAAAATGAGCAAGTTTCATCAATATCAAGATATTTACAGATAGATTAATTAAATGTGTTGTTCATGTCTTTTAAGTGTGATAACGCATTGTAGGTCACATGATAAACATGGTGATCAGATCACAACGTCAACATGGCGTATGATGTCCGGATCGCATTCATACTCAACGAGATTTGGCTATAAAGTACCTACTCTAAAGTACCTACAGATAAATGCTGCCTTCACGTGCTATTGGACATTTCCTACTCCCTACTTCTGAAGACGTGATTACTAGCTCACCGCATTCACATTTTAACTTGAGAGGCCGTTCATGTCTAATTTCTTAACTAGGAAACTAGTATTTGTGATAATTCCAATAGCACTTGAAGGCAGCAAAAGACACGCCATTTCTGCAAACACAACTAATTCACAATCATAAACGAAGGCACTTACTATGTATTTATTAAATACAAAAAAACTCTTATTTGTTTATTTAAAAAAGCTGTGTAATGATCCATCTTATACCTGGCATTGTGTAATATGACTGTTGTTGGATTGTATGACATTGCTTGTGATGTTCCACATTTCTGAGTTGGGGACATTAAGTTTTATATTTAACAATATTATTACAACATTATTTTCCTGTTATCTCTGTAAAGCTGCTTTGAAACAATCTGTATTGTAAAAAGCGCTATATTAATAAAGGTGACTTGACTGAGTCGCTCTGAATAAAAGTGTCTGCTCAATGAATAAATGTAATTAGTTATTCTATACTATTTTTTTTTTTCTTTTTTAAGATTTGCACTGGACACAATTTAGTTTAGAACAATATAATCTAAACCTGTATGACTTTCTTCAGTGCAACACAAAAGTACATTAGGCATATTTCATTATGCAGAAATGCTGCAGTTAAAGTGAACCGTGACAGAGGAAACATCTTTTGTGAAGGTTATGTGGGTTTGGAATGATTTTAAAAATTACCTTTTTTTGTTGGTGAATGACTGTGGAGATTTAAGCATTTTCTTTAATAGAGTGGTAATGAGAATATGTAAGGAATATTGAAATTCTCTTATTAGTTTGATTAAATCCTACTTTAATATTCTTAAAAGTTACATGCCACCTGAAATGCTAAAATGTACAGTGCAGCTAAAGAGGAAAATAGAACAAACGTATGCTAAAACTAGTTTGTCTTATGATTTAGTTGTCTAGAATTGGTAAGTGACATGAATTTCTTAACACACAAAATCTAGAAGATGTAAAACATGAAGTTACAGAAGTCAATTACAGGAAACTGAAAAGGAAATACCAGATAATGATCTGAGATGTCTTCGCTCTGCTGTAGAATTTCAACGGCATCAACATTGATTCCATATGATAATATTAGATCTAGAGTATGATTATGACAATGAGTAGGTCCTGACACGTGTTGTCTAACAAGTCCCACACAAATACAAAAGGGTCATTGAGACAATGGACATAGACAAACAAGTCTTAAATTGGATAAATCAGGTGAAGGTGAAGGCATAAATACAAAAGCAGCCCTTTCAGGAGTATTAAACAGAAATTTAATTTATGACAGTCAATAAATGATGTGCTCGTAAACGCCTAAAGGGCAAACTATTAAATGGTCAATTATATTAAGAACAAATTAATTCTTAACTCAATGTTCAAATACTTAAGCAAATTGCACAAATCCAAAGGACTCAAATGTTTAGGCTTAAAATAAAACAGGTCCATTTACACCTGTTAGTTACAAAAAGACAGTCCTTATTAGAAATAGTTCAGATTCAAATCACTAATTCTGAAGAGCTGTGGCAAAAACACCATTCAAGCTTTGTGTGGGATGTAGCTGAATGTTACTCACTCTTTTCCAGTGACAACGAAAAATCAATTAACCAATTCCTCAGATTCACACATTAGCTGTGTCCCAATGTGAAGGCTGCATCCTCGAAGGCCGCATTTGAAGGCCAATTGCGTCACCGCGGTGCGACGAAGGCTGTCCCAATTCAATTTCGCATCCTTCGAAGGCCGTATTCGAAGGCCGGTTGCGTCATCGCGGCGCGACGAAGGCTACCCTGATTCAAAAGCGACGCCAAATGCACCCTTCATTTCCCCGTGAAAGGAAGGATACATAAATGGATCCTTCGCGGCCTATCCTAAAATTATGGATGATTTTTCTTGTCGCCAAGCAACTGTGACAGCTACCGATGATGAGTGGGAGTAATATTTGAACTGCACTTTTTTATATTCAATTGGGTTTTATATTCCCGTAGTACGGAGCCCGGAAAGTCTCCTGTGGGGGAAAAAAACAATCCATGGCGACGGTTGTGCAATCCGTCCCCTCAGTTTATAAACTGTAGCCTACTCACGAATTCTTAAACTGTTCCCTCGGTTTAACAAATCGTGCCCACGATGATTCAACCAGTCCGCCTGTTTATGAGGGATGCTTTGCATTGTGTTTAAACTGCATTTTTTTTAAATGGATAATTTCTTCAATTTTCTAAAACTCAATTTTTGGGAGGAAAAAGCTCAGTATAATAGAATAAGCAAAAAAAGACTTCACAAATAAAAAAGAAATATAACACAAACACAAGGTTAGGTTTTATTATATAAAAATAAAACATTCATAAATTATTTTATGATTAACATATTAGCCTACTGTCTTCAGTGAACTCATTTATAATTATAATTATAAACACAATAAAACACTAATTATCATTATTATTATTAGTACATTTAGGCTACATATTTAGAAGCCACTTTTATCAAAAAAAGTAACAAAGCAATTCGTAAAATGTCAGTCATATTACAGGTTAGACAATAATAATACAGGGCTAAGATTATCATAAATAAACACAAGATTTTGAATCATATCCAAGTGTTTGTGTGGAGTGTGGAAGCGCGGGCACTTGCATTTTTCTATCAACAGTGGACACTACTTAAAATACTCTATCATTTCTGGTCATACAGAAAATAATAATACATCATTCGCAACTACTTGTATTTGTGCAAAAACGAACGGACGCAAAAGTACACGGACCCAACACTAACTTTTTCTACAAATAGCCTACATTATTTGAAATATTTAATATAAGGTCCCTGTACTTTTGCGTCCATTCGTTTTTCTTTTTTTAACCCTTAATTGAAAAACGAAAAATGAACGGTTGTTAGGCTATACCAAATTTTGAATTTGAACTGTACACACCAAATGCTGCGCAAAAAATACATATTTACGAATTTTCAGATTTTTGTTTATGACTTTTTTCCCCTTTTTTTTCCCATTTCACAAGTCAGGTGGGAAACACCTGAAACAGCTGTTACTGGCAAAATGCTGGTATGTTTTCACAGCAGTGGGTAATTTTTACTTTAGCTACTGTGGCAAGACAACTTTCACATGAAATGCTATGGTTAACCCTTAATTGAAAAACGAAAAATGAACGGTTGTTAGGCTATACCAAATTTTGAATTTGAACTGTACACACCAAATGCTGCGCAAAAAATACATATTTACGAATTTTCAGATTTTTGTTTATGACTTTTTTCCCCTTTATTAAATATTTGAAATATTCACAAATTAATGGGGAAAAAAATGTCGATTTTACTGGTTTTCTAAGGCTAAATTAGAACCTGGAAATTATATTAAAAGTGGACATTTCAAGCTTATATAGAGGCTATATTTTGTTTCAGTTCATTTTTGATTGTTTTCTTTTATTTTACAAAAGCACAAAGTTTTCTTGGTATTGTGAGTTTACACAAATAAAATTGTGTATTTTTATACATTTATGTGTACACAAAAAATATTGTGAGTACAGTTTATAAACTGAAGAGACGGATTGCACAACCGTCGCCACGGATTGTTTTGTTTTTTCCCTCCATAATACGGGGTTTAAATATATATTTACCATATTCATATTCATCATTTATATTGTCCATTTATGCTACATAATAAAAAGAATACACTAGCCTACAAAATCGCATCAAGGTAAGATATAAGTGAACATTTGAACCATATGCCCATGTATGTTTTCTTTTCTTTTCATTACACTATTTACGTAAGTTAACACCCAATACTTGAACATTTTAAAGTGTAATCTGGCAATTCTCCTTTGGCTAAGCCACGCCCTAGAATGTAGATTGACCAATCACAGCGCAGCCAAGAACGAGCTCCGACAGAGGTCCGACACTTTTTCACAGCGCTCCATTGACTTTAACGCGAGCATCTCATATTTTTGGTCTCGGCAGGCCATTATGGTCGTAGGATTATCAAAAACATGGTTAAACGTGGTGCCTGGGGCATTTGTAACACCGATACGCGTTTCCCAGATAAGTTGGAGGGGGGTGTCCGTTTTTTTCCCTTCCCAAAACCGAAGTCAAATCCTGACAAGTGTCGTCTTTGGATTAAACTGTGTGGACAGTCAGCTAAACCCCTCGAGGATCAAGCACACCTTTGTGTGCTCTAAGGTAAATTTCGCTTTTAACCTTACTGTGAAGTTATACTAGTTAGACAGTTTTATTAAAACCCTGTGGAGCTAACCAAAACATCACCTTGTCAGCTAACATTAACGTTAACTACTGTAGCATACCGATTGTTGATACGCTACACGCTGCTAATAAATACAACGTTATACTCGCGTAACGTTAGTCCGTTTGCTTTGTAATAACGATTATAGAAGTGAATAAAAACCTACCCAGCTTTGCATGAACAGTGTTGCTCTTTGATATTGTTAGTCCCAGCCTCCGTCTCGATCAGTAGGATATGCGGTGGTTCATTTTTTGACTGTGACCGGTATGCTTTTGCCTCTATTTGGATGCCTTGTTGTTCCTTGCGTTTCACCTGTATGTCATGGATATAGCCTTCGAACGCATATTGCAGCCCCTTTTGCCTACTTCTATCGGACACTTTATTTACTGCTTTATAAAAGTTGGATAAAATTTCATCAGGAAGAGCTGTCACAGCATAAGCTATGTTGATACCAAACCAGAGCCCAGATGAAGTTTGACGGACGTAGCAACAGTAACTAAGGGGGGCGGGGCTTGGCCAAAGGTCAATTCAGGAAGCAGCTTCTGAATTTGGGACGCAGAAAACCTCTGGCCATGATCCGGCTATTAATGCCGAAAATACATGACAGAAACATCCTCACCATGTCCTCCAGTAAAATATAAACAAAATACTGTTTATTCAATTATATAAAATAAATTATCAGGATGGCAGCCGTAGGCTACTCTCGCACCATTGCTTGGCGCCAGGAGCAGTAATCGGGAACACCTGGATGTGCAATTTGGGAATCATACGAAGGCTACATGCAGAGCGTCCTTCGAAGGCTGGGTAGGCTGGGTCCTTCGAAGGCTGGGTAGGCTGGGTCCTTCGAAGGCTGGGTAGGATGGGTCCTTCGAAGGCTGGGTAGGCTGGGTCCTTCGAAGGCTGGGTAGGCTGGGTCCTTCGAAGGCTGGGTAGGCTGGGTCCTTCGAAGGCTGGGTAGGCTGGGTCCTTCGAAGGCTGGGTAGGCTGGGTCCTTCGAAGGCTGGGTAGGCTGGGTCCTTCGAAGGCTGGGTAGGCTGGGTCCTTCGAAGGCTGGGTAGGCTGGGTCCTTCGAAGGCTGGGTAGGCTGGGTCCTTCGAAGGCTGGGTAGGCTGGGTCCTTCGAAGGCTGGGTAGGCTGGGTCCTTCGAAGGCTGGGTAGGCTGGGTCCTTCGAAGGCTGGGAAGGCTGGGTCCTTCGAAGGCTGGGTAAGGCTGGGTCCTTCGAAGGCTGGGTAAGGCTGGGTCCTTCGAAGGCTGGGTAAGGCTGGGTCCTTCGAAGGCTGGGTAAGGCTGGGTCCTTCGAAGGCTGGGTAGGCTGGGTCCTTCGAAGGCTGGGTAGGCTGGGTCCTTCGAAGGCTGGGTAGGCTGGGTCCTTCGAAGTCTGGGTAGGCTGGGTCCTTCGAAGGCTGGGTAGGCTGGGTCCTTCGAAGGCTGGGTAGGCTGGGTCCTTCGAAGGCTGGGTAGGCTGGGTCCTTCGAAGGCTGGGTAGGCTGGGTCCTTCGAAGGCTGGGTAGGCTGGGTCCTTCGAAGGCTGGGTAGGCTGGGTCCTTCGAAGGCTGGGTAGGCTGGGTCCTTCGAAGGCTGGGTAGGCTGGGTCCTTCGAAGGCTGGGTAGGCTGGGTCCTTCGAAGGCTGGGTAGGCTGGGTCCTTCGAAGGCTGGGTAGGCTGGGAAGGCTGGACGCAGCCTTCACGTTGGGACACAGCTATGGTTGGTGTATAAAAGGAGCCACAATTAGACTAACAGGAAAAATAAAAAAAATAAACCGAGTGAAGACCATAGAAACGCAAGAACAGAAAAATAGGTCAAACACAATAAATGCCAAACCTGGAAAATCCTATCCTCAGACAGTTTGTCGTCAATGTTTTTTTTTTTTTTTTTTGGGGGGGGGGTCTTACATTGTGTTTGAGTTTTGTATTCACCGGGCTTGTGTGTTTGTGTTTTCGAGTCTGCTGGTTCTGTGATGCAGTTTGTTAGGATGCTTTTATGGTGCCACAGAAAAAGACTGTCAAGATCTTAACAGATAGCTTGCATAGAAGGGTCCTGGGATAGCCAATACAAGACTCTTTCCTTGCAATTATGAATAGGAACATTTCCCCCAAACCATAACCCAAACTTTATCCACAAACTCTTTATGAACTCCTCATGTGTGGATTCGGACCCACTGATCAAACCACCGAACAAAAAAGTTCAGTGTGTCTTGAGCCACAAGGTAGAGCCAGATCGCTACGAACAAAAGTTTCACTCGGCAGCAATTGCTAGCAAATTATTTAATATATATATATATATATATTAATACAGAATAAGACTTTGTAGATAGCCTATTTGTTTAACATAAAAAGAAAAATTTATTAAAATTAAAACATTTCACAAGTCAGGTGGGAAACACCTGAAACAGCTGTTACTGGCAAAATGCTGGTATGTTTTCACAGCAGTGGGTAATTTTTACTTTAGCTACTGTGGCAAGACAACTTTCACATGAAATGCTATGGTCTAAAATGAAAAATGGAAAAAGTCATTGATTAAAAATACTTAATTTTTTATACTTTTTAAAATATATTTTATAATGTAATAATTTCACAGTTAATCTCCAAATTAATGTAGAAACAACATAAAGACGTTATAAAAAAGTATATTTTAATGATTGTTAAATGGCATCTTTTTATGAAGGCCAGTATCAGCAAGTAATCGCTTTCTGCCAGGACTTTTATGGGCTTTTCCCAAATCATGGAAGTGACCTCGACGTCCGGGTTAGTGGTAGAATAAGCCATCAGGCAAGTGTTATTTAGATAAACTCCTGATGTACTTACAAACTTTCCAACGCCTTGTTTTATGAGTGCAGAAACTATTTGTACTACTGTAGAAGTTTGGTACCACTCCGGGCATTATTAGTGGGGTAATTTACGAGACACAACCTTGGATGCATTAGCACATGCACTAAGCCCTTCGGCTGATATCTCTAAATAACCTCTAACATTAATAATGTTCGAACAAGGGAAAAAAAACCTTCTGGGGGGTGTTTGGCTCGAGGTCATGGTACAAAGGACCCTAGGTTGAAATTACTCCGAACCATCCCTTTAAGCAGTGCCTTTCACATTATTTATCTTATTTTCCCTGATAGGCAACATCCATGACTCACTTTGATTTATTTTTGCTTTGGTCTTTATTTGTATTGACAAAGCTATTAATAGAAAGACACATGTATTAAGAAAGGGCTACTGTATCTTTTCAAATGGCTACACTGTTGTCCACATTTTCGGGGTTCAGATAGGTGTAGGGAAGCTCCAACTTCTTGTTCCGCTCCTTGATGAGATCCGACAACTCCCTCAGATCCTTTTGAAAAACTTCAATGAGCTTGCAAGGGACCTCTTCATCATACAGATCTTCTGGGAAATGTCCCAGAGGGTACTATGGACAGGGTATCAAGATTGTAATCGTAAATAACATGTTGATAAGAAACATGTTTATAACAATGTTTAAAACACTGCGTATGACAGCACACTAATATTCGGTAAGAGCCACTGCAACACTATGATTACAGTTTACTAATCTGCTTAGTAATGCAACAGTCAGGTAATGCAAACTAGACGAATGAAAGCAGTGTAAGCAAGCCACTGCCATCCAGAGTAATATGATGGCATACACAAGAACACCATTCAGATTTTTCACAGCAAAATTGAATTGTAGTTTTTTAACATGTGTCTTGATGGTGTACAAACTCACATGGTCTGCAGAGTCCTTGCTCAGCAGTCTCAGGACCGCCATCCCGTTCACCGTCGTGCTCACATCAGGTAAGGTCTCCAGGATCGTGTCCTCAGTGGTCTGGCCTTTGACCTTGGGAGGGGGCTTTCTGAGGGCTGTGGGGTAGTTAGGCATCCAGCCGCCAAAGTCAAACTGGGGGGAAAGAATTGGAGAAAATGTGATATATAAGCCAAATATTCATAAAGAATAACAAGAGCACATACTTAGCATTACTTAGGCCATGGAAAGTGGATATAGACAGGTTTTTCTTGTCGTCATGGGCTACTTGCTCTAGGGCAGTGGTTCTCAAACTTTTTTAGTCATGCCCATCTTAAACACTTCTTAAGAACGATTCAGTGGAATTGGCGTTCGGTGCCGCTTTATAAAGGCAGAGCACCAACCGCTATTCACGCACTTGAAAGCCATTGTTATGGCAGTGTTCTGTTTTTCTGCTAATCTCCTGCAAATATGGGTTCGTGAAAGGTGTTGACATTTGAGCTCAATAGCCAATCAAATGAAAACCCTCCCCTTCATGCTGCTGAAGCTTGATTGGCTGGGATTGTTTAAGCCTTGGTCCCCACCACTATGTTTGTTTCCCATTCACAGAGCCAGGACAACAGAGGGTTTTTTGAGCTGCAACACTGAATGTCACTGTAGGTTGCATAGAGATGAAACAAGATGTGCAGCAGTCTTTAACTTTAATTTCAAGAACAAACTCAAATCTTCACAAAACAGAATCTCAGGAACGGGAACAATCCAACTAAACAAGACGTTAGAACTAACAACTGCAATAACTAAATCAGCATACTATCACCTGAAAAAAATATTGCAAGAATTATATGTTTTGTTTCCAGTCAAGTCATAAGCCCCTTTCACACAGAGATTCCGGAAAATACACGGATAAAGTGACCCAGGATTTGACCCGGGTTCGTTTGACTTTGGTTCATTCACACTGCCAGTGATTTTCCGGAATCAGAGAGTGCGTTCACACACAACCCGTAAAAATCCCGTAAAGACACGTGACATCGATGTGACATGTAATGCCTCAGCAGCGTCTATAGTTTGCTTATGAGCTGCGATTCCTCTGTGGAGAAACCACGCTTGTGCATTTTTTCCTCTGATTCGATCATAAACTAGCGCATTACGTACCGTTTCACTGCTTTCACTTCACTTCAGCGTCATCATTACGACACGGCATTGATTACGGCTTTTGTTCACACAGCGCGCGTTCCGGGACTGATTCCAGCAATGTTACTAGATCCCCAACCCGGCATCGATCCCGCCATCAATCCCGGGTCGTGTTTACGTTCACACAGAAGGCGTTCTGGCAATTTCCTGGCAATTTCCCGGGATCAACACGCTGTGTGAAAGGGGCTTTAGAGAAACTTGTGCATGTCCATCACCAGCAGGGTGGATTATTGTAATGGACTCCTCACTGGCCTTCCCAAAAACACCATAAGACAGTGTCAGCTCATACAGAACGCTGAGCAGAACCAGAACATATGAACACATCACACCAGTCCTCAGCTCTTTACACTGGCTGCCAGTTACATATAGGATTGATTTTAAAGTATTATTACTGGTATATAAATCACTCAATGGCCTAGGACCTCAATACATTGCAGATATGCTCACTGAATATAAACCCAACAGATCACTCAGATCACTAGGATCACATCAGCTAGAAATACCAAGAGTTCACTCTAAGCATGGCGAGTCTGCTTTTAGCTATTATGCTGGAACAGCTTCCAGAAGAGATCAGATGTGCTCCTACAGTCACAGTCACATCCAGACTCAAAACACTTCTGTTTAGCTGTGCATTTACTGGATGAGCACTGTGCCACTGTTCGCCCGACTGTTTGTACTGTATTTTATTTTATGTTTTAATTATTCTGATTTCATTTGATTATTTCTGTATTTTATCTTTTATTCTAAACTGTTTTAATTATTCTGATTTCTTTAGATTATTTTAATTTCTTCTATGTAAAGCACTTTGAATTACAACTGTGAATGAAATGTGCTATATAAATAACTTTGCCTTGCCTTGCCTGACAACTGGATAGGACTAAACAGGGCTTAAGTACACCACAAACAGAGGAACAAATGAGACTAATTAACAAGACACACCTAAACTAAGGTCTCCAATCAAATCTGTAACCAAGGAGACAAACAGGCTGGGAATGAAGGAAGACTGAACTAATTAAAGCCGAGTGCACACTGTGCGATTTATAATAGTCCTTTACGATTGTTGCTTGTCAGACTGTACGAACATGATCCTCGCTGTAAGCCATGTCACACTGTAAGATCTCAGTTCATCAATCAATGACACGTTCGGTGGCGTGAGCTGCATTACACGCAGGATTGAAATGGTGGCTACAAAGAAATCTCTAAGGTTAATTTTGGTCACGGCTCGTCTTGAAAAACAAAGACAATTTGACAGTCGTCGTAGCAGAAGTCACTGCAGGACTGAGTCAAATCTTCTGACACTGCCAGAATTTCATCGGAGGTAAAATTTGATCGCAATACTTATTAATCGTCTGTCGGTGAACATGTCAAACTAAAGATCAAAGACTTCAGATTTTAGCCAAGGATCAGAGGAATCTTTTAGGATTTGCTAAATGTGTATCAGACGGCCATATCGTGGCCAAAATTGCACAATGTGCGCTCGGCTTAACACAGTAGAACAGAACTATACACATGAATCAAAACACATGAACGTACAGCTAGAGGAATGTGTGGAGCAATTCGCTGGATTTGAGGAAAAGTTATGAGATTAGGATCACGGACTGCAGCTTTAATGGCTTTGTGTGACTGGAATTGAATTGACTTGTACTAACTGACCTGTCCATTGTTCACAGCGGCATGTTGGGCTGATGCAGTGAAGATCACCATGGTGACAAACTTGATAAGCGCTTTCAATGTCTGAAAAGATGATGGTATTCCTGGGAAGAAGAATGAAAGGCTGTTTCTGTGCGGAACTCAGTTTAGGATGTTTATACACACGAGCGCGCACACATAGTTCGAATTACGGGGGTTATTGGGGGGTCCGACCCCCCTAGATGAGACTTGGACCCTCCAAAAAGGAATGAAAATAATAATTTGGGGGGTACTGAAAACAAAGTAATAAAATAAAATGTTAGCCTATCCAAAATTGTATGTATTTAAATGCAGTATTACCATCACATACCAACAATTCAGGAAATAATCTAATGAAATGCGATTTTCAAACCCTCGCTCCCCATTGGGCTGTACCATTTCTCTGGTTCGTTCAGACTGTGTTCTTTGCTATGGTTCTGTGATATCACTTCACTAGCTGTCAAAATCTATGTACCTGGTGTGTCAGCGAAACATTTAGTGTAAGTGGCTGAATCAACTTTAATCTCTGTCATTTAATCAATGTTATGAGCAGCTCGTCATCTAAACAGGTTTTCAGAACGGTCTTAATTTGGTTGTTCATAGTGTTTCTCTCATTTATAGCTAGCTAGCTAAATGTTCACGCAGCTCCTGAAGCTCTCTGTACCAAGCAAATATTGTCCGTATCTTGGTGAAACTAAGCCAAGAATGGTTGCATTAATGCAAGCAGATGTTTATTACCTGACGGACAAGGTTTTCGGATGGAAACTTGCTTAAATGTGTGTTTGAACTGCTGCAGAAGCTTTCACAGAATTTCGCATATAGATTAGTGGTTCTCGTGTGTAAGCCTATATAAAAATTAGAGTGACGTCACAAGTCGAAATAGCTGTACCCCCCGAAGCTCACGGTATAATTCGAACACTGCGCGCACGCACATTCACACACACACACACAGAAATGCAGAGTGGAGCCATAAACCAAACTACTTTTGACTATTGACCTGGTTCAATTATTTTCCATAAAACAGTGAATTACATTGGGACGGACGGATAACGGACTGATAACGTGGACTGATAATGGACTGATAACGGACTGATAACGGGCTGATAACTGATAACCGACTGATGACGGACTGATGACGGACTGATGACGGACTGATGACGGACTGATGACGGACTGATGACGGACTGATGACGGACTGATGACGGACTGATGACTGACTGACGACGGACTGACGACGGACTGACGACGGACTGACGACGGACTGACGACGGACTGACGACGGACTGACGACGGACTGATGACGGACTGATGACGGACTGATGACGGACTGATGACGGACTGATAACGGACTGATAACGGACTGATAACGGACTGATGACGGACTGATGACGGACTGATGACGGACTGATGACGGACTGATGACGGACTGATGACGGACTGATGATGGACTGATAACAGACTGATAACGGACTGATAACTGACTGATAACTGACTGATAACTGACTGATAACTGACTGATAACTGACTGATAACTGACTGATAACAGACTGATAACAGACTGATAACGGACTGATAACGGACTGATAACGGACTGATAACGGACTGATGATGGACTGATAACGGACTGATAACGGACTGATGACGGACTGATGACGGACTGATAACGGACTGATAACGGACTGATGACGGACTGATGACGGACTGATGACGGACTGATAACGGACTGATGACGGACTGATGACGGACTGATGATGGACTGATAACAGACTGATAACGGACTGATAACAGACTGATAACTGACTGATAACTGACTGATAACTGACTGATAACTGACTGATAACTGACTGATAACAGACTGATAACAGACTGATAACGGACTGATAACGGACTGATAACGGACTGATGATGGACTGATAACGGACTGATAACAGACTGATAACGGACTGATGATGGACTGATGATGGACTGATGATGGACTGATAACAGACTGATAACAGACTGATAACGGACTGATAACGGACTGATAACGGACTGATAACGGACTGATAACGGACTGATAACGGACTGATGATGGACTGATGATGGACTGATAACGGACTGATAACAGACTGATAACAGACTGATAACAGACTGATAACAGACTGATAACGGACTGATAACGGACTGATAACGGACTGATAACGGACTGATAACGGACTGATGATGGACTGATGATGGACTGATAACGGACTGATAACAGACTGATAACAGACTGATAACGGACTGATGATGGACTGATGACGGACTGATGATGGACTGATAACGGACTGATAACGGACTGATAACGGACTGATAACGGACTGATGATGGACTGATGATGGACTGATAACAGACTGATAACAGACTGATAACAGACTGATAACGGACTGATGATGGACTGATGACGGACTGATAACGGACCTGAGGAAACTCTTCCCAGGAAGCCATTGGTGAATATCTCACTGATCCAGCGCTGCAGCTCGGTGTCCTTCTGCACGTTTACATCATGTTGATAGTAGTGTGACAAGAAAGCTGCAACAAACCTGTAAGCAACCACAGTCAGATGTTTTCCAGGTTTACTTATATACAGCTTTACTTTTTTTGTAGATTTGCTTTGCATTTATTTCTTAAGCAGGAATTTATTCAAAGCAATTTACATCACAGTACATGTACAGCATGTGCTAACTGACTAAACCCATGAACCTGTATAATTGAGACTGTATTTGTTGAAATATGAATCATAAAGTGCACCAGGATGTATTAATTCAGCCCTAAAAACTGGATGTGTTATGTAACACACACAGAGAGAGAGATAAAAGCATAATGGCTATCAATAAATCACGACTAAACTCCACTGGTAGTCATACTTGTTGATGATTTCCCACAGTTTGATCCCGTCATCTCTGTAGTAGTAGTGTGGCACAGTCTCCAGGCCTCTCTCAGAGATGTTATCGGGGAGACAGAGGGCGCTGTAGGTCAGGAAGGCAGTCGCACGCTTCAGCAACTTTACCAGTGACTCGCCACCTACTCCTGCATACTAACAGTGGCACATTAACAGAGAGAAGACATGACATACAGTTAGATCAAAGGCTACTATATAAAAGTTCTGGCACCACAAATCCCATAATAATTTCCCCAAAATTTTAATTAAAAATTTTGTAAAAAGGTAGATTGTTAAATAAGTCAGTCATCACAGAAAACATTAAAGAGCCATTATGTATTTTTTTTTTTTTTTAACAATCTTACAAGATATGTTTGCAGGTACACAGGATAGTGAACTGAATTCAACAAAAAGTGTATTGGATTATAATTGAAGACTGAACCTTTAGTGCCTCTTTAACCATGCCATATGCATACCATTGTAATGGACCCATCCTCGGATATCAGCTGATTCCGGGCCAGGATGTTGATCTGGAGTGTGTATCGCATATGTGGAAAGAGGAGCTACAGAAGGAAAAGTAAGAAAGAGATTTGTATTTACATTCTTTGAAGATAAAAATATATGAATGAATTTTAATTTCTTGTCTGTGAGTGCGTGCGTTATTGCACCTGCGTGTGTGTGTGTACCTGGACACCATTCCATTCCAGTTGTTTTTACATGAATTACAGAATGATTCCATTTTTTGAGAGAATTGTTACAGGGAGATGAATGGGTTTGAGTAAGACATTAGTGACCCTTCATGAACTTAATGTTCTGTGTAGTCTGTGTCCACAGGCTAGAGATGAGTCAGTCCTGCTCTCCAAAAGGCAAGCATTGAAGGGCAGGCTTTTTCACTAAGTAACATCTCTGAGGTAAAATAGACAGCTGTGACCACAGACTACAGCTGAAAAACTCCCCTGCCGTCAAATAGTATAGAAGTAACATGCATTATTTAACTCTCTCTCTGTCTCTCTCTCTCTCTCTGCACGCTGGGAGCGTTTGGGTGTGTGGGGGGGTTCGTAAAGGGACTTTAAAATTTGGGTTATAACATTTGATTTTTAAAATTAGGTTAAGTTGAGGTTAAGTTGTTTTTGTGACGGTGTAGGGATGGCCTGTGTCTCTGCGTAATGGAATAAGGTGTGTAGGTGTGTTCCTGCGCCAGGTGTGGAGGGGAAGACGTGCTAGTTGCGGTTTAAGAGCAGATCGGCATTGAAAACATTTCTTCGGCTTCGAGGATGAACAAGGCAGTTGTGCTTTTTGTAAAGGAGGAAGAGGTAGCTAATCGTCTCATCAAGGAAATCGTGGTAAGTGGTGATTTTATTAATGTTTCACCGCTGGTTACACCGACGACACGTATAAATATCTTGAACGTGCCCCCATTCATTCATAATGATGAGATTGAGCGGGGATTAGTTTGTTAGGGAAAGTTTGCTAGCGCAATTAAAATGGTTCCACTTCGCTGTAAAAATGCAGCATTAAAGTTGAGGCGTGAAGGAAAGGCGTACATGGTGTATGCAAACTCTGGAAGTATGAAGTGTTTTGAGTGTGGAGATGTGGGCCATACAAGGGTGGCGTGTCCATAAAGATCAGAAGAGTGAGGAGACTTGCAGGCCCTGGTGATGCTGTCGATGTAGCAAATAGATCTGAGACAGCAAAACAGTCTCATGCTGGAGAGAAGAGTGACAGTCAAGCTCAAAGTGCTAAACAAACTGATGATGATGATGACAACGAGGTTAGTGAGAAAGGTGAAAAATCTGGTTTGTCTGAACAAAATAAAAAGGCTGAAGTTAATGGAAGTGTGGATGAAGAAGTGGCAGGGACATCTGGATGTGTTGAATTGTTTGAGGATAAAGAGATAAGAGATGATGATTCAATCTCTGATATTTCTGAGATAGGTTCACAGGTTTTGGATAATACGTACACATTGCAGGAAATTAATAACTTTTTGGATGCAACGTTTGGAAAAGTAATGAAAGTTAGGGATTTTTTCCCAGACATGGATAAATTCATTGGGTCAGTGTTGCTGCTGCAGAAAACGGTCAGTTACGAAGCCGTCGATACAAAAATAAGAGATTTCGTCTGAAGAAAATGGTGGCAAGGTTAAGGAAGGATAAAATGCATGCTTTGAAAAAAGTGAAATGAAGAAATTGCACATAAACTTTGTGTGTCATATTTGTACCTGTCCTGTCTCTTTTATTGTGTGATTTTATTGTCTCTTTTATTTCCTTTTTCTTATGGGGCTTTTAAGGGTGGGCTCCTTATAAATATAAATGGAGGTAGAGATAGGACAAAACTGGCAATGGTTTCCGAGTTTTTCAAAATGAACCGGGTGGATGTAGCTATTTTACAAGAAACCTATATTAATACTGATAATGAAAATGAATGGAGCATGTGGTGGGAAGGGAAACTCACTTTAAGTCATGGGACAAATAACAGCGCAAAATATAAATATATCAAAAATTATAAAAGCCCCTCCTTGAACTGCCACCTTAACGTGGTGGAGGGGTTTGAGTACCCGAATGACCCTAGGAGCTATGTTGTCTGGGGCTATATGCCCCTGGTAGGGTCTCCCAAGGCAAACAGGTCCTAGGCGACGGGTATGACTAAGAGCGGGTCAAAATCCCCTTATGATGGACAAACATCCAAGGACCGTGACGTCACCCGGTATGGCGCAGCCGGGGCCCCACCCTGGAGCCAGGCCCGGGGTTGGGGCTCGTATGCGAGCGCCTGGTGGCCGGACCTCTCCCCACGGGGTCCGGCCGGGGTCAGCCCGAAGGAGTGACGTGGGACCGCCTTCCCGTGGGCTCACCACCTGCAGGAAGAGCCGTAAGGGGCCGGTGCAGAGAGGATCGGGTGGCAGTCGAAGGCGAGGACCTCGACGACCCGATCCCTGGACACGGAAACTAGCCTTAGGGACGTGGAACATCACCTCGCTGGCGGGGAAGGAGCCTGAGATGGTGCGTGAGGTTGAGAGGTTCCGACTAGAGATAGTCGGGATCACCTCTACGCATGGCTTGGGCTCTGGAACCACACTCCTTGAGAGAGGATGGACTCTTCATCACTCTGGAGTTGCCCATGGTGAGAGGCGACGGGCTGGTGTGGGTTTGCTTATAGCCCCCCAGCTCAGCCGCCATGTGTTGGAGTTTACCCCGGTGAACGAGAGGGTCGTTTCCCTGTGCCTACAGGTCGGGGATAGGTCTCTCACTGTCGTGTGTGCCTACGGGCCAAACGGCAGTGCAGAGTACCCGGCCTTCTTGGGGTCTCTGGGAGGAGTGCTGGAAAGTGCTCCGACTGGGGACTCCGTCGTTCTACTGGGGGACTTCAACGCTCACGTGGGTAGCGACAGTGACACCTGGAGGGGCGTGATTGGGAGGAACGGCCCCCCCGACCTGAACCCGAGCGGTGTTCAGTTATTGGACTTCTGTGCTAGTTACAGTTTGTCCATAACGAACACCATGTTCAAGCATAAGGGTGTCCACCAGTCTACGTGGCACCAGGACGCCCTAGGTCGCAGGTCGTTGATCGACTTTGTGGTCGTTTCATCTGACCTGCGGCCGTATGTCTTGGACACTCGGGTGAAGAGAGGAGCGGAGCTTTCAACTGATCACCACCTGGTGGTGAGTTGGATCCGATGGCAGGGGAGGAGGCTGGACAGACTCGGCAGACCCAAGCATATTGTAAGGGTTTGCTGGGAACGTTTGACCGAGTCTCCTGTCAGAGAGATCTTCAACTCCCACCTCCGGCGGAGCCACGACCGGATCCCGAGGGAGGCTGGAGATATTGAGTCTGAGTGGACCATGTTCTCCACCTCCATTGTCGAAGCGGCTGCTCGGAGCTGTGGCCGTAAGGTCTCCGGTGCCTGTCGAGGTGGCAATCCCCGAACCCGGTGGTGGACACCGGAAGTAAAGGATGCCGTCAAGCTGAAGAAGGAGTCCTATCGGGCCTGGTTGGCTTGTGGGACTCCTGAGGCAGCTGACAGTTACCGGCAGGCCAAGCGGACTGCAGCCCGGGTGGTTGTGGAGGCAAAAACTCGGGCCTGGGAGGAGTTCGGTGAGGCCATGGAGAAGGACTATCGGCTGGCCTCGAAGAGATTCTGGCAAACTGTCCGGCGCCTCAGGAGAGGGAAACAATGCCCTACCAACGCTGTTTACAGTGGAGGTGGGCGGCTGTTGACCTCAACTGGGGATGTCGTCGGACGGTGGAAGGAATACTTCGAGGATCTCCTCAATCCCGCCGTCACGTCTTCTATTGAGGAAGCAGAGGCTGAGGGCTCAGAGGTGGACTCGTCCATCACCCTAGCTGAGGTCACCGAGGTAGTCAAGAAACTCCTCGGTGGCAAGGCACCGGGGGTGGATGAGATCCGCCCTGAGTACCTCAAGTCTCTGGATGTTGTGGGGCTGTCTTGGCTGACACGCCTCTGCAGCATCGCGTGGCGGTCGGGGATAGTGCCTCTGGGATGGCAGACCGGGGTGGTGGTCCCTCTTTTTAAGAAGGGGGACCGGAGGGTGTGTTCCAACTACAGGGGGATCACACTTCTCAGCCTCCCTGGGAAAGTCTATGCCAGGGTACTGGAGAGGAGAATACGGCCGATAGTGGAACCTCGGATTCAGGAGGAACAGTGCGGTTTTCGTCCAGGCCGTGGAACACTGGACCAGCTCTATACTCTCTACGGGGTGCTGGAGGGTTTATGGGAGTTTGCCCAACCAGTCCACATGTGCTTTGTGGATTTGGAGAAGGCATTCGACTGTATCCCTCGCGGCGGCCTGTGGAGGGTGCTCCGGGAGTATGGGGTCCGGGGTCCTTTGCTAAGGGCTGTCCGGTCCCTGTATGACCGAAGCAGGAGCTTGGTTCGCATTGCCGGTAGTAAGTCAGACTTCTTCCCTGTGCATGTTGGACTCTGGCAGGGCTGCCCTTTGTCGCCGGTTCTGTTCATTGTTTTTATGGACAGAATTTCTAGGCGCAGCCAGAGGCCGGAGGGTGTCAGGTTTGGGGACCACGCGATTTTGTCTCTGCTTTTTGCGGATGATGTTGTCGTGTTGGCCCTTTCACACCAGGACCTTCAGCATGCACTGGGACGGTTTGCAGCCGAGTGTGAAGCGGCTGGGATGAAAATCAGCACCTCCAAATCCGAGGCCATGGTCCTCAGTCGGAAAAGGGTGGCTTACTCACTTCAGGTTGGTGGAGAGATCCTTCCTCAAGTGGAGGAGTTTAAGTATCTTGGGGTTTTGTTCACAAGTGAGGGAAGGATGGAACGGGAGATTGACAGACGGATCGGTGCAGCTTCTGCAGTAATGCGGTCGATGTACCGGTCTGTTGTGGTGAAGAAGGAGCTGAGCCGTAAGGCAAAGCTCTCGATTTACCGGTCAATCTACGTTCCTACTCTCACCTATGGTCATGAGCTTTGGGTCATGACCGAAAGGACAAGATCCCGGATACAGGCGGCCGAAATGAGCTTTCTCCGCAGGGTGGCTGGCCGATCCCTTAGAGATAGGGTGAGAAGCTCGGTCACTCGGGAGGAGCTCAGAGTAGAGCCGCTGCTCCTCCACATCGAGAGGGGTCAGCTGAGGTGGCTCGGGCATCTGTTCCGGATGCCTCCTGGACGCCTTCCCAGGGAGGTGTTCCGGGCACGTCCCACTGGGAGGAGACCCCGGGGAAGACCTAGGACACGCTGGAGAGACTATGTCTCCCGGCTGGCCTGGGAACACCTCGGTGAGAGCTGGATGAAGTGTCCAGGGAGAGGGAAGTCTGGGCATCTCTGCTCAGACTGCTGCCCCCGCGACCCGGCCCCGGATAAGCGGAAGATGGATAGATGGAAAAAATATAAATGTTAGTTTTTTAGCTGTAGATGAGGTTATAAAAGGTAGACTTTTGTTAACTAAGATTGAGGTTGGAGGAATGGTATTTGTGTTCATGAATGTTTATGCCCCAAACAATGGGCCTGAGAGGATGGAATTTATGAAAATGAGAAGGTTAATTAAAGGTTGTATCAGCGATTGTGGGTGACGTCACTTCTGTTTGTGTTTGAAGCGAGATCCCAAACCAACCAAGTTAGCTCGCCCCTCCCTCAACGAATTCGTCAGAATCAACTCGCTCACTAGCATGCCAAACGCAACTCACACACTAAATCCCTACAGTCTGATATTCACTCTGTTCAGCATAATGTCGCCTACATTTGCTAGAGCTACCCAATTTTAGTCGAGCTTCACTAATTTTTTTTTTTCAAGAAGGATATTTTCACACACAGTTCACATCCACAAAACATCAGCACTAGCAGCTACTCACCTGTCCCGAAGAAACCTGTACAGAATCGGAGTCCGATTAAAACATTAAGTTCTTTAAGTTCCCTCCACCTTTCAAAAGCCTTCCCGATCATTATTCGTGTCTTGGAATAAACACGATGGTTTTCCTTCGGCCTAATCCTCCTCCTCCTCTTGGGGATTGACTCAGACATGTTCAATTTCTCTTGTTCGTTGATAGACGCTGGCTTCTTCTTCAGCTCCGACTTCGCGTGCAGCCGTATGTGTGTGAATATAACCTCACAACACCCGCCCCCTGTCGGTGATAGGTTGGAACACTATTTATTTTGGTTTTGAGTGGTTGGTGAACCCAACTGTTTTTGTGTGCAGATCTCGGAGCCTAGGCTGCCTACAGAGACGAGTTTTTTTTTGACGGCCTGCTTATGGGGCGGGCAGCTAGTGGATCGTTAGGAAAGATTAGATTAGATTAGATGTTTGGGCCGTTTATGGGCCTGAAATCGCTGATACAACCTTTAATACAACTTTATCTAGAATTTTAGAGAGAAAAGGTAAATTTGAAATAGGACGAAAGGTAGCCAACCATGTGAGTTCAAACTTGTTTTTTTAAGATGAGGCCACACTGTGGCAAGTTTAAAGTAGAAAGGTGCAGTCCCGGTATGGAGACATTTATTGATTACAGACAACAGATCAAAGCCAACAGTCTCAATAACTTGCCCAAGGAAACGTGATGGAATGACATCATTGGGACACATAGTGGGTTTCAGACGAGACATGGTCTCGATCAGAGTATTCAGGTTAACAGACTCAAAGACAGACCAAGTGGAAGAGGAGAATGGAACATCAGACAATTTATACGCCGAAATATGCATTGTAGATGTAATTTTGGAGATCTTATCGTTAAAATATGTTGCAAAGTCCTGGCATAAAGAAACAGATGCTTCAGGAAAAAGATTAACATTTGGATGGAGAACAGACTCGATAGTGGAAAATAGAATATTTGGCTTATGGCTATTCTGTAAGATTAACTCTGAAAGGTATTTACTCTTTGCAACCTTAGCAGCTCATTGAAAGGCAGAAGGAGAATCCGAGAACGAGTGATTTTATGCCAAGGTATTGAATTATGCTTGTGTTTTTTCACTTTTAGAGGTGCGACAGAATTTAAGATGTTAAAGCAAGTAGTATTGAAAATACTTAGATGTTCATCAGCATCTAAGTGACATGTGGAAAGGTGTTTCCTAAATAGTACTTAATTGTACATACTTGGAGGAAAATTCATCACCTGAACAATCAGTGAAAATTCGAGTACAGCGTGGCGGTGGAGAATGTCCATCAGTAGTTCCATCAAATGGCACAGAAAACAATATGGGCAGATGGTCAGATAAGCCAGCCTCACCAATTTTGATGTTCAACACTGATAGACCACAAGATAAAATCAAGTCCAAAGTATGTCCCTGAACATGAGTTGGTCCAGACACCCATGTCTAAGGCTAAGAAAGTCTTTTGAAAGAGGCTTAGAGTCACAGCACACATGGATATTAAAGTCCCCAAGAATTAAAATTCTATCATAACTAGTGACAATTTCAACCATAAATTCTGCAAATTCATTGATAAAATCGTTATTTGCATGGGGTGGCCGATTGTAAGGGATCCACTGAAGGCAAGTTGTAGAGAGAACCCAAGTGCAGTTTATTACAAACAAAAGCATGCCGTGGCATGAACCCCACTCAACAATAACGCATGGTCAATATATTGCTCAAGGGACCTGTTGATCTTTCCCCCAGGTAGCCTTGAGCAAATGGGTACGTTTAAACCATGACGAAAAATGTCTTAACGCCACTTCATTAAAGTCCAACTGGCAGCACAGCCCACAAAATTTCTCTACATATTTTTCCAGGGGACGATTCCCCTGGTAAATTTAGGAGGGCAACTGCAGGGTTCATTGTTTGGTCAAGTTTTTCTGTAAGGGATCCACTGAAGGCAAGTTGTAGAGAGAACCCAAGTGCACTTTATTACAAACAAAAGCAAACATAAAACAAAAGCATAGCGTGGCATGAACTTAAAAACAAGGACATGAAAAGAGCTTACCAAACAGTGGTACAGTGGAACAAAACTTGACCAAGACACATGGCAAACATGAGAGCTTAAATATACAGACTAATGACAAGACAAGGGACACCTGTGAACAATGAACAGACAATTAACCAATGACAAGACACATGGCAGGATCACATGACAAACAGGGAATCACATGACAGACATGGAACATGACATGAACAAACCAAAACGTTACAGACAAGACCAAATCTTGACACTGATATATGATAACAAAAACCACCGGATTTACCAGAGAATATGGTAATATTCATGAGAATATTGTAATTTACCAGAGAATAGCTAAATGGTTTAGCTCCCCAATACTTGAGCGAGCTCTTAACGCATTATAGTCCTTCACGTCTACTGCGATCTCGAAATTCTGGCCAGTTGATAATACCTAGAATATCTAAATCGACTGCTGGCGGTAGATCCTTTTCCTTTTTAGCACCAAAACTCTGGAACAATCTTCCTAACATTGTCCGGGAAGCAGACACAGTCTGTCAGTTCAAATCTAGACTAAAAACATCTCTTTGGCTTAGCATACACATAACACATTATAGACTTCTATAATTCAATATTAGGCTGCATAGTTTAGATCAGCCGGAACCGGGAACACTTCCCATAAATCCTGATGTACTTGCTACATTATAAGAAGGATGGCGTCTACGCTAATATTAGTCTCTCTGTTTATCCCGAGGTTTACCGCAGTCCGCCGGATCCAGGCCGTATCCGGATCTGACGAATATATATATATATATATATATATATATATATATATATACATATAAAAATATGTCTGTGGGTTTATATATGTTCTAATTTTATAATGTAATGTTTGAATATGAGTGTATGAATGTAAGGGTTTTGAAATGTCAAAAAATATAGAATTTTGAACCTCACTCTCTCTCAATTCAATTTCAATTTCAATTTCAAATTTGCTTTATTAGCATGACTGTGTAACACAATGTTGCCAAAACATCAACATATTATATATAAATAATAAAACAAACAAGTAAAACATAAGTATAAATCATGTCATATCATTGTAAATAAATCTTAATAAATAAATAGATACATTTAATCACTCTAGCAGGGCTCTCAAGTTTTATCAAAAGTTTAGAGTGAGATTTAGGGGAGGAGCCACCCAAATATTTGCAGCAGCGGTCCCTCGACCCAAACAAATTCGCTTCAATTTTTGCTAGCAGTTCAATTTTGCCTATTGTTCATAATTGACCAGCACAAATGGAAATTATAACAATTGTTAAATCTGATAAAAAGACAAATTCATCCAAATAAAATAAATAGTTATATTTAAAAAATACAAATTTATTGAAAAATAAAAATAAATTTGACCCCAAACAAGCCAACTGAACATCAGTGCTCAATGTACATAACATTCTGTCATAACAACTTGCCCTGAGCATGTATGTCAAGACCCAAACCGGTCACCTTTACAGGGGTCATCGGACGCCCATTTTCCACAAGTTGGTATGATTCTTTTGGGTCTTCATGTAAAGTTTGTAACATACTTTGGTTAAAATTTCTCAATGGTTGTGTAAAACAACACCTTTTTACCTCTTCAAAAACAGCTCTGTTCACAGTGACCCGTTTCGGGTGCATGTCTCTTTAAATGATAATGAGCAACAACTTTTTGGCTTTTTGAGGATTAAAAAAAAGTGAATGGATTTTTATCATTGCATGGTGATTGTGTCCACACACTGCAAAGACACATTTATTTGCAAATACCATATAAAAGTGTATTTTGCATCCGATGACCCCTTTAAAAGCAGTTGAGTTTTTGAATGCATCAAAAATAATTTAGCACGAATTTGTCTATACTCCTCAACATCAGCTCTCACTGTCTTTGATCACAGGCAAGAGATATCGTCCAGGAATCGTAAAATCAAAATCCTAAAAAAAAAATAAAAAAAAAATGAAGATGTCCGCAAACCGCATTCATCAGATCGTGCTCTTTCAACTTCCACTCCGTGTGTGCGCGTGTTGTCTAGTAACGAACGTGCTTGCAGCGGGAACACATAATTTACCCGGAAACAACTAATTCTAATTTCTGATTGGCTGGTAGCTAGCATGTAACTCTGTATAACTCGAGACAGATGCTATGAACTCGGCAGAGAACTTCCCTCCGTTTGCCTGCGCCTCGTCCATTAATTGTATAGCGGGACAAGTTCCCTTACTCCTCAGCGTGAGAAATACAAGGTGTGGCGTGTGAGCGTGTGAACGGGTTGAAATGCGTGTGTCTCACGCCCAATGCGTGAGACTTGAGAGCCCTGCTCTAGAGAATTAGCTGTATCTGGCGTTGTGAATAGCTAGCACATATTTAGCCGCTAGTGCAGCTGTACTATCATCTTCTCCGAGTAAGAAGGACATTTTTTCAGTGTCACTCAGTTCATAGAATGATGGGATCAAGGCTTCAAATCTGGGCAGAAAAGTTTCTCTTATATCGGTATATTTGGGACAGAAGAGCAGAAAGTGTTCCTCATCCTCTATGTGCTGTAGATCACAGTGTCTACAAATCCTCTGCTCTCTCTCTCTCCATGTTTGTCTATGTCTTCCTCTCTCTATCTCTAGATCATGGTCACTTAATCTGTATTTGGAGAGGATTTGTCTTTCTTTAAAATGTTTAATAAATCGATAACTGGCCAATTTAGTGGTTCTATTGAGGGTCGAGTAACATTGGAGTTTATTCTGGAGGTCAAAATGAGCTTTTAGTGATTGATCATGAGTGTCTTTTAGATGTGTGTGTATTTCTTTAACAATAGTTTTGGGGCTGTAGCTGTGGTCAGCGGGGGGTGTAGTCTGATGGAGGAGGTGAAGAGCGAGTGTGTTTAGAGGAGGAGGTTCTGCTGAGGTTTCATTGGCGAGGAGGGCTTTATATTGGACTGACTCTGGATCAGACTGATGGAGGTGATGCCAGAACTGAACACATCTCTTCTGGATCTCGATGTTCAGCGGGTACAAGCCTAGCTCAGCCCTGCAGGCACACGCACACACACACACACACACACACACACACACACACACACACACACACACACACACACACACACACAGCTATAGCTATAGCTATAGCTAGTGCTGTGCTCTCTCTCTCTCTCTCTGTGGATGTGGCATGTCTGGAGGACGCCCCTGTTTTTCTATGAGCCCTCACCGTTCACACGTCAAACCAACTCATGCGCGACAGATTCAATACTTTGTAGAGAGGATGTGGAGAGGGAAGATTGCGCAGCGTGGCCACGGTGAACACCTCCGCCAACAGGTGAGTTCTCAGCAGGTGAAAGTCCACCTCGTGAACGCCAAACTCTGCGTTTCGGACGAAGATCTTGGCCAGTGTCCAGTCGACCTTTGAATCCGTCGGGAGGAAGATGGGATTGTCTTTGCTGGGCTTTTGCCTTAACTGTGCAGATTAAATTTGAACATCCGTGAAAATGGTACAAACAGTTTCTGAGGGAATCTGGGTAATTATTTTTCTCTCTTTTAAGAAAATGAGAAAGGATTTCCAAGGCATCTATCATAATTACTCTATAAAGACATTGACATCTTAAAAAAAGGTTTATTTAATGTTTAATCTTACATATCACCTTTTCTTTGTTTCTTTGTAATAATTTGATTATTTACCTCATCTTTCAAGATTTATTCATCTGTATTTAATTTAATTTAAATGAACACACACACACATTTCGCGCCTAGGTCCCCAGGTACTTCTCTTTCGGTCGAAGCACTTCGGCGTCACCCCGGGATATCGCTTCTTGAGCCTTTCCCAGCTGAAGCCAATTCTAATCCCTCTACATGCTCGAGGAGCTTTATCCCATGGTGACGCTGAAGTGCTGTGATATCTTGTGTTCTCCCTCAAAGAGCTGAGCTTATATTCATAACCCATGGATTTCTGCACATCGGATGCTAGACACGCACCTGGATGGCGATGGGCAGCATCAGGCCATGAGGGTCGCAGTACAGCAGGACCAGGGGAGCCGTGAGATACTGCTGTCTGCCACTGACAACATTTCCCACCAGCCCGTCCATCATCTTATAGTCAGACAGGAAGATGTTCCCTTTCTGGGTGTGGGTGCAGGTCACACCAAATAATGAAGAAACCCAGGAAATTAGACAAAATCAAAGCAAACCAGACCCAGTCATTCCAACTCATTGCCAGTAGCAAGTAGCGTACCTTCATCTCCTGCTCCAAGCTGCTGCCTCTTAGGGAGTTTTTGACCATGTCATCTGTGACGGGGAAATTCTTGGGCAGAGTCGAGCAGCGCTGGATCATCATGGGATTGAGGCCATTCAGAAACTGGTAGCCGAAGAACTCGTCCTCATCCCAGTGCTTCTGAATGTATTCTGCAAAGCATGCTGTGTCAGAACATATACTACAGTACAGACAGTACTTTATTTGCAATACAGTCAGTTTGAACAGTTCATTAATTTAAGATGAGTACCAATGGTTTTCACTCTGTTTTCACAAAGGATTGCTTCCAGTTGGCTGATGCTTTCCCACGATTTTCTGCTGTCAGCTAATCCAGTTAGCTTTAGAGCAGCTAACCTGCACACACAGAATACATCAACTATCAACTAGCTTTGATATACTATCTATGGTCTATACTAGCTTTAGTTGTGAGCATCTTTGAAGTTACTATTAGATATTAAATTCTTACTGTCTTCAAGAAGACAAAGCTATTTTGTGAATGCCATCCACTTCCATGTGAAATACACTGTGTGTGTGTATATATATATATATATATGGATCATGTTTTTAAATCACCAAAGTTCATTTTTAACTAAAACATGCCTAAAATGAAATCTAGTTATAAATATTCAGCATGTCCACCAGTGCAATCTATAACTAAAAAACACACCATATTTATGCTAACCTACAAACAGAAAACATTGATTCAGTCCATTGTCCTATAACAATAATGGTGAAATGGTTAAGCTTGCTGTTGTGGGCTCACTACTTATGAACTCTAAATGTGTCTCTGGAGTTACCATTACATTGGGTAGCCTACTTTTAGCTGAGTATATATGGCGAATCCTTGAAAGATTATTGCAGTTAATTTTTGAATAAAGTATACTCCAAAATAATCTGACATTGCCTCTATGTCACCAATATAACTTATCTCTCCTGTGGTGCTTGGGTCTATGGAACCCGGATGCAACAGAAATGTGTAAATCGTAGGTGAGAAAAGGCAAACATGGTAAAAAAAACGTTAATCTGATGAAAAACAGATGCCATGCAGCGTTACGAAACTACACCGACACTCAGACACCGTTGCAACAGTGATATATTTTAAGCACGAGAATCTGTCTTCTCGTCGAGTGAAACTGGACTGATGGGAACGGCTGCTACCGATAACTGCGATCTGGAAGAGGAAGCCAATATGGCAAAGATTAACCATGCTTGTGATTGAAATTAAAATTAAATTAAAATAGAGTTGACATCTGTTCAGTTGTTTCCCTAAATGCTTATGGTTGTGTTGTTCTAAAAACCCAATATTGGGTCCAGCAGACCCGTGAACACTTAACAGTGTGTAACACAGAGATGAACACTACAGGAGGGTTATAAATGACTTGGTCACTTACTGCTTTCCTGCGGTGGAGTAAAACTCGGTTTCCTTTGTGAAAGAGAATCGGACTTCAGCTGGCAGAGTGATGGGAGTGTCGCAATCGATAACTTGAGGCGTGCCCTCAGCATACACACGCCACCTAGGAGAATATTCAGCTGGATTTTAATGGAAAAAATTCAGTGAAATGAAATTCCATTTTAATATAACGCAGACACTTCGCTGTCACTCCCGACTTGTATTGGTGTGCTGTCTACAAACCTGAATAACTTCTGTTGCTCCTCTAGCTGCCTCATCCGTTGTCTTTGGGCTATTGGGTTAGTGTCCTGGAACACAAGTGAAGCTGAAATGCAAATGCCAACATTAATTCACAATTAAAATTTTTTATGTTTGCAACTGAAAACATTTTTGAAAAAAAAAAAAAGATTATATCAACGATCATAGAACGATGATTTGTCATCCATGTAATTTTGACATGACACTTTAATTTGAATTCAAATGATTTGCTTTATTTTAGGAAAGCTAATGGTAGCATTAGCCTATAACTAAGTCACAGTCGTCTCAGATACATGAAAAAGATGTCTTTGTAAAAAAAAAAAAGATTTTAAGAAAAAAAAAGAATGACAACTACATAAGCAGTACATCTTGCAAGCCATCACCCAATGAACATCACAACACTGACAGCCATGTGATCTCCAGTCCTGACCCTGTGCAGGAGTTATACTGTATTAGAGCATCTGACACTCGACATTATCTCTCCATCATATGAAGACACAAATGTTTGCTTAAAGGAATTCTTTTGCAAGATACAAAAGTGTGTGTGTGTGTGTGCATCGCTTACATAGCTGGGGGACCTGTCACAAAACATTACAAATATGCAGGAAGTAACAACAGAAATGTATAAATGCTGTGCTGTATACATGGACTGGTTCATTAAAAAAATATATAGGCAATAACTCTCTTTGTGATATCCCAAACACCCCAGACATCACCCACATAAATGATTATAGTAAAACCATGAACATTACTGGAATAGGATGCGCTAAATATGAACACTCGCTTCACCTTCAAGTTGCTAATATATCAGCCACTATTTGGCATTATCACAGGCCTGGGTTTCACTGACAACTAACTGATCTTGTATTCGGGGGTCGCATGTACATAAACTTGTTTTGGATATAGGTTGCAGCTGGGTGAGTTAAGCAAGCCCACTGCAAAAAGATAATAAAAAGTATTGATCGTGTGTGTGTGTGTGTGTATGCGTGTGTGCAGTATATTTGCAAGACATCACCACTGAACTTTCAAGTACACCGGTAAATGTGAATTTTGGTCATGACTGGAATCGGGAGTGCGTACCTTTAGCAGGTCTTAAAACGAGCCTCTCGTTACAGTCCAGCCAGCAGTAGCACGGAAACAACATGTCGTCTCCTTCTGGCGTGTTGACCGAGATCTTATCGCAGAACCACTGGTTGTAAAGAAGACCCATAAACGGCTTGGAGTAGAGCTTGACAGCTATGAGCTCTCCCAGGGACGCTTTACAGTGTATCTTAAATTCTCGCTCCTGCACAGACAGATGTACAATGGCGTATTAGGGACATTGTAGGTAAAAAAAAATAAAAAAATACATATATATATACATATACAATTGGCGGAAGGGGTTTAAAATTCAGAGAAGAAACTCAGAATTTCCATGAAAAAACAGATATTCTGAGATTATAAAATAACAAGTTTGCATGGAAAAAAAACACAAATTTGCACACAAAAAATATGCTTATTCTGTGATCATAAAGTCAAAAAGTTGCAAGAAAAAAATACTGTCAAGGAACCACATCTCTGCCTAGCTCATCACACCACAGACGCCACATTAAACAAAGATCCCACACCCACACGTTAGTGAGGAGGTGCAACTAGTATGAAACACTGAAACGTTCCTGGCCAATAATATAACCTCATTGCTTCATTTTGCATTCAACCTGAGCCTGATCCTGATCCATAGCCCGCATCGCTGAGACATTCCCAGAGAACGTTCACTCTGAACCAGTTTATTGATAGCGGAGGCTGACGCAAGCTGGGAATGGAAGAAACTGCCTATAGCCTGCCCAATTCATCTATTGACACTGTTTTGCTTTGGATATTCATGATAACCCACTATGAATTTAACGTAATAGTTAGTCTTTATTACTGGCCAAGCACATGTTCCTCACTAACGTGTGCATGTGGGATACCGGTTTATAGTGGAGTGTGTGTGATGAGGTACAGCCTTGTGAAGCGATGTGGTTCCTTCTCACTTTTATTCTGATTTTTTTGTGAGTTTTTTTTTCTCTCAAATTTGTGACTTTATAATATTCTAGTATTTTTCCCGGAAGTTTTTACCCGGAATGGTATGACTATACATAATAATACGATTAGTGCAACTAGAATGGAGCATATAGTTGTCAAACGTGCCTGGCCAATAAAAGACTGGCTATTAGGCTTAAATTAAATTTCTAGTGATTATTCTGAACATCCAAGGCAAAGCAGTGTTAATAGATTGATTGGGCTATAGGCTGTTCCTTCTTTTCACAGCTTGCCCGGTATTGCCCCTGCTCTCTGGATGATGCCCTCGTGACGCAAGTTTTTAAATGTAATTTTAAGGTAGGCAAGGCAAGGCAAGTTTATTTATATAGCACATTTCACACACAGTGGTAATTCAAAGTGCCTTACAAAGAATAAATTAAAATTATCAAAAGAAATCTGAATAATTAAAACAGTTTAGAATAAAAAAGAAAATACAGTACAAACAGTCTTTACATAGAATAAATTAAAATAATCAAAAGAAATCAGAATAATTAAAACAGTTTAGAACAAAAAAAATAAAAAATAAAATACAGTACAAACAGTCAGGCGAACAGTGGTACAGTGCTCATTCAGTAAATGCACAGCTAAACAGAAGTGTTGTGAGTCTGGATGTGACTGTGACTGTAGGAGCACATCTGATCTCTTCTGGAAGCTGTTCCAGCATAATAGCTAAAAGCAGACTCGCCATGCTTAGAGTGAACTCTTGGTATTTCTAGCTGATGTGATCCTAGTGATCTGAGTGATCTGTTGGGTTTATATTCAGTGAGCATATCTGCAATGTATTGAGGTCCTAGGCCATTGAGTGATTTATATACCAGTAATAATACTTTAAAATCAATCCTATATGTAACTGGCAGCCAGTGTAAAGAGCTGAGGACTGGTGTGATGTGTTCATATGTTCTGGTTCTGCTCAGCGTTCTGTATGAGCTGCAACTGTCTTATGGTGTTTTTGGGAAGGCCAGTGAGAAGTCCATTACAATAATCCACCCTGCTGGTGATGAAAGCATGCACACGTTTCTCTAAGTCTTGACTGGAAAAAAAGCATCTAATTCTTGCAATATTTTTCAGGTGATAATATGCTGATTTAGTTATTGCTTTGACATGACTACTGAAACTAAGGTCTGACTCTAGAGTCACACCAAGATTCCTGACTTGACTGTGTGTCGTCTGCATAGCTATGGTAAGAGATTCGGTTCTCTCTCATTATTTGGGAGCATGTACATGTTGAATAGGAGTGGCGCAAGAATGTAAGCCTTGAGGGACTCCGCATGTCATGGGTAAATAAAACAAAATTATTTTTTTTTAATCATTACTCCATACAAATTGTATTCTCACTCTTTCAAATATCTTCCATTAAATGTAGCGTTGACTAATGTTTTTTAGTCAATAACTTGACTAATTGGGTGCACTTACCGATCCTTGCCAAAACCCCTGAATGGGATTTAGATTCTGTTCCTCACTCTCAGCCTCAGTTCCACGCAGCTGGATGTAGATACGGCTAGTGGTGCCCGCCAGAAGCCCCTTCCCTGTGTACGCCGTTACTGTGTAGATCACCATGGCTGTTTTGCAAAGTAATGGACAATGATTTTTAAGAGAAAATACAGACATGATGAGACCACCAAAGAATATCACCAAGTCAAGAGACGTAGAGAGTGAAAAAGAGAGCGATTCTCACCTCTTACTGTAAGAGAACTCAATGTTACTGTTGGAAGAATTGCAACAACTGTTGTAACTAGATTGATTGTAAAGAGAGAGCAGTTTATGTCATGGAAACTACAGTACCACAAAAATCAAAAGCAAAGATCTTCAGGATTTTGCCAAAACAAGGACCTTGTTCCTTTCAAAATGACCTGAACAAGAAGAGGTCAAGAGCAGAAGTCTCCAAGCATTTTATAAATTTCTTGTAATGTATTCATTTTCGTCACTGTCATGACACCCAATCTAAAAATGAATACCTTCCTTTGTACAAATAAGGACAGTCTTTAAACTTAAGTTTATGATTGGTTGCAATGTTTCATGTCACTGACATTAAAGTCGCCTCTGTTCATGTCTTGTAATGTCATTGCAAAATGATGTTGAGCAACTTGGTTGGTTGGTTGGTTGGTTGGTGGTGGGGGGGGGGGGCATATTCATACCTACCTTAGTTTAGTTTTTATAAAGCGCATCTCTACTGTCTCAAGTGCAGTCCACAGTGCTTTACAAAGCAAACAAGAAAACCAATCAAAGAGAATACAAAACACAACAACTTAGAATTAATATTTAGTTCTTTCCTGGGTCAGAGTCAAACAGCAAGATAAAAGTGCATCTTCAAAATCCATTTTCAAAGCGTTCAAGATAGGGACAGAGCAGATGGCAAGCGGTAAATTATTCCATAACTTATGACTGGCTATCAAAAATACACGGTCGCTTTTTGGCTTGAGTCAGGACCACGGTTACCCAGCAAATATTTATCTGCCCATCTCAGATTCTTCACTGGCTGGTGTGGAATAATAAGATCTTACAGATAAGAGGGAGCAAGACTAATTAAAATTTTAAATGATTAATTGGGCCTTGTAGTCGATCCGACATCTGATTGGTAACCATTGAATTGATATTAAAAGATGTTAAAAGGGGGAATTCTGTCCCTCTTTCTCATATTGCTCAGTCTACCAGCGGCATTTTGACAGTCCACTCTGGATGACAGAAAAGCATGGATGATTGTCTCCAAATCTCCAGATGAGAGCATAGGTTTCATTTTAGCTATTAAGTAGTATAGTGGAGCGGCTAAGTGATATAATCATTCAGTTTATGATACAAGAGTGAAAATTGGCATGAGCAGCCTCCATGGGTCACTTGACAAGAAAATTGTCCGAGCCACTTGAAATTTCAAGATGGCGCCCATTTTTCAAGATGGCCGACACCTTAGTGGAGCAGTTAAGTGATATAGTGGTTTATTTGGTGATACAAGCATGAAAATTGGCATGAGCAGTCTCTGATGGTCACTAGACAATAAGCCACCCACAGCTACTTGAAATTTCAAGATGGCGGCCATTTTTCAAGACGGCCACCACCTTAGTGGAGCAATTAGGCTTAAGAAATCAGCCTGTCAGGAGTTGCCTCCCATCGGCATAGCTCTCAGGGTTCATTGAGGTACACAAGCTCCCTTACCACGACAAGGTAACAGTCACAAGGGAGTTTTTTTGTTTGTTTGTTTTTTAAACTAACAGTTATTAAACATGTCAAATTAATACTGAGAGGTGGGGAAACAAAAATAAGAATAATAAATTAGCACAGTTGTGGTGCTGAACGGACAGTGCACCAAACAAAAAATTGAGCAATGACTAATACTGAATGTCAATAAGAACAGATCCAGAGGCAACAGCGACTCTGGCTGACACAGCCATGGAACCATGACAAACAGAAACTATCTCAAACAATACTAAGGAACTAAACTGAAAATGTCACAGTGATAGTCTGGTGACAAAATAAAACATGATGCGCCAATGTGGCGAGGGGAAGCCGAGCCATAGGCCTATACCGGAAAACATAGAGGACTAACACTGGCAAAAGAAACATGCAAATAGGTTCTAGCAGGGGTAACTACATAGGCATGTGCAACTGAGTCCATATCTGAAGCACTTACACCTTCCAGTACATGCCTTGTTGCATCCACATTTGGTCAACTCCCAACAACTCTCTGCAATAGGTGGAAGTGGAGTCCAGAAGACTTTCCACTCTTCGTCCTTTTTAACCGGATAGGCTTGGCATTTGTGGATGTCGCTTCAATGCCTGTCCCCACACGTATCCAGCCTCATAAGAAGCACGTTTGGCATGCTCTTTGAGTGCTGCTTGAGTTGGTGGGATCAAGTCATATTGTCTTTGCTTTCTGGCAAAGAGATCAAGCCTGGCCTCATTCACAGTGGTGACATCGCTGGACCTGTCATACATTAGCACAACAAATCTCTCCAAAGCTTGCAGGTCACTATCCTCCACTGCAGAGGGACATTTGCTGAGTCTTGCAAATGTGTTTGAGACCTCATCACACACGTCCCATGTTTTCCAGGCAGACTTCTTTGATTTGCCATGGAAGGATGACACAATGTCACAACCCCCTGAAGGCATGGAAGAAGAGGATACCACGTGTTTTCTCTGGACCTATGGCTGAAACCCACTCATGTATAGGGATCCATCTTGTCTTCAATACAACTGTATTTTGATGCGTTAAAAGTTGTTCTTTAGAATAATCTAAAACATAAAATAAAATGACACCAAATCGTCCTTAATGAAAAAAACAATACATTTCTATCGGAAAATTGATCTTTTGAGGATCCAGGGGTCGTCCATCTTGAAAATAGAAATTTCAAGTGGCTGAGAGTGTTTTCTTGTCAAGCAACCCTTAGAGACTGCTCATACCAATTTGCATGCTTATGTCACTAACTAAACAATTATATCACTTAACTGCTCCATTTAGGTGGTGGTAATCTTGAAAAAAAGGCCGCCATCTTGAAATTTCAAGTGGCTGTGGGCGGTTTCTTGTCAAATGACCCTTTGAGACAGCTCATGGCAATTTTCCTGCTTGTATTACCTTGTCGTTATGTTGTATGTTACCTTGTCGTGGTAAGGGAGCTTTTGTACCTCAATGAACCCTGAGAGCTATGCCGATGGGAGGCAACTCCTGACAGGCTGATTTCTTAAGCCTAATTGCTCCACTAAGGTGGTGGCCATCTTGAAAAATGGCCACCATCTTGAAATTTCAAGTAGCTGTGGGTGGCTTATTGTCTAGTGACCATCAGAGACTGCTCATGCCAATTTTCATGCTTGTATCACCAAATAAACCACTATATCACTTAACTGCTCCACTAAGGTGTCGGCCATCTTGAAAAATGGCCGCTATCTTGAAATTTCAAGTGGCTCGGACAATTTTGAAGTGACCCATGGAGACTGCTCATGCCAATTTTCACGCTTGTATCATAAACTGAACGATTCTGCCAAGCATAACCACTTAGCCGCTCCACTAGTAGAAACTAGTTTTCATCACAGCACTAACTTGTTTTGCAAAATTCAACTCGCAGTCAAAAAATACACTAAAAAAACGACAACATCAGTTTTGCTCTCATTTAAGTGGAGAAAATTCTTAGCCTTCGAGCATTTTACATCATCGAGACACTTAACAGTGTTGGCACAGAACTTACAACAGTGGTTGTAATGGGACATTACAATTGAGTGTCATCAGCATAACAGTGATGTGTGATCTCATATTTCCAGGGCTGGAAATGGCTAAGATTCACTGGGTGGACTTTTTAAAATTTATTTTACTTTTCAGATGTACTTTTCAGATGCTATAATAGCATTAAACAGGCCAATTCCATGTTTCCTCAAAAAAAATATTTTCTTAATTATCAAGACAGGCACATGAAAGGTCAATGAACAACATTTATTAATTGTGTGTGTGGCACAAACAAGTTTATTCAACAGAATCTCTGCTTGGAGAAAATTACCTGTTTGATTTTGGCCAAATTAAAGATACATTGTCTAGGAATCTCATATGTGGTGCATACAGAATTGAACAGGTCACACTGACCTTTTAAATACATTTGTCCTCGGGGTTAAAGAAAACTGAGGAATATTTTGGATCGCAGCCTCTCAGTTTAGTACTTAAAATCAACAATTATTAAACATTTAAAGTTCAATCCAGTTTTAAGTGAAGGGAAGCTGATGTGGATTCTAAAATGCAAAATAATCTGGATAAACGTTTCGGATAAAACATTGTTTTTTTAACAATGGTTAAAAGGGTTGAAATGTGATATTCATCATTTTATAAAACTTTTTGTTTTGAGGATGTTACCATCAGAGCCGTACGCAGGGTTTTCTAAATACAGAGGTCCCTAAAGTGACCTTGCTAGGGGGGTTCGGGGGCATTCCATTTAATGGTTCAATTGTTCACTCATGAAGACAGTCACTTGTCGCCACCTACTGGCTTAATGATGCAAGTTGCGCAAACACAGACAATACTAATGGCAACATGCAGGTTTTTTTTTAAACGTATGGCGATACCGGTGCGTACCTGCCCACTTCAAGCACTGAGCAAGATCACGTGGGTGTTTGGAACCAGATCCCAATCTTTTAATGATTAATTATGCAATTTAATTGCGCTATGTTTTTGTGCTGAACTCTTATCATTTTCTATTGAGAGAATCACCTATAGAAATCTCTTAATTTCCCTAAAACATTTTTTAAACAATATGAACTGGAACGTCGCTAGGTGTGTCCGTGACATCTATGTGTGTGCCCAACGCTATCTCACGACCAATTCGTACGAGTGATTAAAAAGTGGCTAATTCGTATGAATTCGTACGACCTCACTCGTACGAATTTGTACGATTTGTCTAAACCCACGTGATGGGTAGGTTTAGGGGTGGGGTCGGGGTAGGTCATTCGTACAAATTCATACGAATTGGGCAACTCGTAAAATATGTACGATTTAGCAAAAATCGTACTAATTCGTACGAGTGAGGTCGTATGAATTCGTACGAATTAGCCACTTCGTAAAATTCGTACGAATTGCCGTGAGATCGGGCTGGTGTGCCAGGTTGAAGAGATGTGTTTTTAATCTATGATTTAAACTGACAGACTGTGTCTGCTTCCCGGACAATGTTAGGAAGATTGTTCCAAAGTTTAGGTGCTAAATAGGAAAAGGATCTACCGCCAGCAGTCGATTTAGATATTCTAGGTATTATCAACTGGCCGGAATTTTAAGATCGCAATAGGCGTGAAGAACTATAATATATTGAGAGCTCGCTCAAGTACTGGGGAGCTAAACCATTTAGTCTTTTGTAAGTAATCAGCAATATTTTAAAATGTATACGATGTTTAATAGGGAGCCAATGTAGTGTTGACAGAACCGGGCTAATATGGTCATAGTCATACTTCCTGGTTCTAGTAAGAACTCTAGCGGCTGCGTTTTAGACCAGCTGTAGTTTGTTTATTAAGCGTGCAGGGCAACCACCCATAATAGCATTACAATTATCCTTAATGTCATGATAAGATAAGATAAGATAAGATAGGATAAGATAAGATAAGATAAGCCTTTATTGTCTCCTATTGGAGAAATTCGTCTTGGGCATTCGAAAGAACAATGGCATCACATTACGCATAACACACAACAACACACAATTAACCTACACAGAACATGCACTTAAATTATCCCATTCAGTACTTCATTTAACATCCCTCAATACCCCCCACTACTTTCCACACATTCACAGAAAACAGAAGAACACTCGCATCACACCCCTTCCCGACAATTGCACATTTCCCGTTAACTCATACTGTAGTCAATAGCTTCTGTATTGCACAATACCCAATTGCATACTACCATATCAACTATAACATATAGCATACATATATACATATCACCATATACATACCCACATACATGCCCTATCATTACACAGCCTATAACCATAATATTAGTACCTGAAGTCTTATTTTGTAGTATTTGTCACACATACATCACTGCAGCTAATACACACACACACACACACACCTTATATGTTATTCATTAATTTGATTGAAAGTGGCACAAATGAGAATTTAAACCTGTTAAGCTTACAGTTTGATATCCTGTGCCTTCTGCCAGAAGGCATCAGCTCATACTCACTATACAGGACGTGATTTGGGTCATTAATGATTTTAAAACCCTGTTTCCTCACCACCTCCTTAAAGAGCTCTTGAAGAGTAATAGGGCCTAAAAAAAAAAAAGTTAGGTTCCTGTTGGTTGTCAGTTGAGGTCTTGGGTCGGTAGGGAATTTTTTTTTTTTCAGTGGCAGCAAGAGATAGGTAGGAAATTATTATAATATTTTATATCTATTTTTTCATAACATAGGCTACCTATGCTACATGTACATGTACCTATACCACCTTGTGTGTCCCAGCATGTTACACACAGGCTGAAAAAAAACAGACATCTCAAGCAATGTTTCATCTATACCTTTAATTGTATTAACCTCAATACAAACGGGGGAAACACGGGTCTAAACACGGGTTTAAAACAATCACATGCAAACGTAAAATATATGCATATTTTTAGGAACACATCTACAAAAATATGGCTGTATTTCAAGTTGATAAAATAATTTAAAATCCACATTAGTTTATTTGTGCCCACGCGCAACGCCCTCCCAGGATCTATAACGTTACCTGGGCTACTTTCACTTTAAAAAATGCATCATAACCGCGCGCGCGATATGCAGTCGTCGAGATGGATGCTGAGGAGCTGAAGAAAAGAATAGCTAGTGGAGATTGTAAAGTTGTCGACAATACGTCATCAAAAATCAAGCCCAGTGTGTGGGAGAAATTTGGAGTTATCTGAAGAAAATATTGTGAAAGGCATATATTGTTTTCGTGTTGGATAGCCGCAAATGTGGAACTTCATCGCTGAGGAAGCACAGATAACTGTGGTAACAAAGCAGTTCTATCGAACAGTATTTTTCACATTTAACACTGTTAAGTATGTGTAGTGTGCAGGGCGTGTTTGAACCCAAAATGTATGTAGGCTAGACGAAATTGCGTGGCAGATAATGCAGGGACGTGCACAGGAATTTTGAGGGGCAGTTGCTCTGACCTGAAAAAAGGGTTAAGGTTACTCAGTTTTGTGGTAACGTTAGCCATGTTCTTCATGTACCGGCCTTTTGACAGCTTCAGCTGAAGTTGTCCTTGTGTTAATTGTCGTGTAATAACTTCTGTATGACCTGGCAATAAACATTTTTGTAAGTGTGTCTATAATGTGATTGGCTAAACTGATTTTATTTCGGGTGCGGGTCAGGTGTCGGTTCTATTGTAAGCGGGTTGGGTGCAGATTTTAATTAGTGCTACTGTCGGATAACGGGTCTGATGCGGTTTTAAGCGCTGCAGGTACGGGCGGGTGCGGATTTACAAAATCGGACCCGTGCAGGACTCTGTCTTGTGCTATACAAAAACGGTGCTGTACAAAAACGTAAATTATAGTTCGCCTCAAAGTTTTTTTATTTGTGTATTTATTTAATGTGTATTATTTATTCCCCAAGCTCATAAAATAAATTTGGGTCGCACATAAATTGACAGGGTCGGTCGGAAACCGGAACCAAACAAATTTTTTTTTTAGGCCTAGGTGGCATTTGGCCAATTATTTTCCCAGCCCTTTTTATCAATTTTTGGAGCTGTGATTTTAATTTAACTGACAGGTTACCGAACCAAGCCACAATACCATACCGAACAATAGATTCAATGGCTGCCTTGTAAAACAATAATATGATATCCTTGTCCACTCCATAAATCCTAAGTCGTCTTAAGAAATATAGACGCTGACATAACTTTGAGCAAACATACTCCACTTGATGGGACCACTGCAGCTGACAATCTAATTGTGTACCTAAATAATGTTTTATTAACAAAGTTCGGGAGGAGCACGTTCAAATAATTGATCCAATTATCACATCATTCCAACCAGCTGTCGACAATCAGTAATCAACATATCTATTCAATCAGCTTGAGTTGAAGGCCTATATATATACTAATTTGACTCACCAATGTTCCTCGACAGTTTTTCAGCATCTTGGCTCTGCGTTTTGCTACCATGTCACACCAAAGTCCTTCATCTGACGAGGAAACAAACATCCCCAGGGATCCACCGTTGCTTTTTACCGGCCCCAGGATTATTCCTACTACGCCGGACATCGCACCTGAGCCCCAGGCTTCTTCGCGTGGCCGCACGCCTGCTAGAACAGCCCTGCGCTCGCCAAGACGTCGAGGCCAGTCTTCGCGGAAAACAAGACTTTTTCCGCCCCCGAACAAGACTTTCATCTTCCTCCCCCGCCTCCGCCTACCACTCAGCCGTCCCGACGATCCCACCTATCAGGAAATGGACTGGGTGATTCGGACGTACAGGCTTCACGGAAAAAGAACAAAGCGTAACTGTGTGATCTGTACGTTACCTTACAGTCAGCAAATCTCTCTCCAAAGTCCACACCAACTCCCAAGACGGCTCACAGGCAGAGCAAAGCCCGCAGGGTCCAAAAGCCGCCTCCCCAGACTCCACCGTCATCCTCGTGCACAAGATCCGGCTTACTTCGCCCATCGAGCCACAGCAACAGGCCTTCAGCGAGCCTGGGCCGCGCCCCAGATTTTGCCGTGGCAGGTCCACTCCCACCTCTCGAAGAAGCCCAGCCCTTCACCGTGGCTTCTGCAGCCGCAACGCCGCATGCAGCCGGACCCAGCGGCCTCCCCACAGCCTCTCAGTTTTATACTCCCGCTGTTCATAACCCCTTTTTTCAGTGGCTTCCAGCGGCTTGCAGACACTAGCGCGAGGCTATCGCCGCTAGCAGCACAGGCCAAACAATTTCAACAGTTTTACCCAACAGGTTATAACCACGCCCACTTAACGTGGCGTGCAGCTCCAGTAGCTCAAACAAGCGCGAGCCAGCTTCCGCTTGCAGCACAAGCCCACACTTCATTCTATCATCCTTTCCTTTCTATCCTCCAACTAATTTTCCTTTCCAAGCCACACATGGTAATCTAAGCGTGAGGCCGCAGCCGACATTCGCAGCCATGGCTTATACCCTTCCCAGCTGTCTCATGCAACCTAAACCACAACATTCTCTCTTCACAGCAACACCGATGCTCGTTCCGTCCAACGCCGTCGCCATGGAACCACCACCAGCGTCTCAAAGCATCCGCGCTCAGATCCTTTCAGAAATCCAGGACGCGGGCTCCAGAGGCGGACCAATTCCCAACTCCAGTTCCTCGCTATTCAGAACTGATATTCCCATAACCCACCCGTTAAAACCCCTCCTCGACGCATCACTCGACACCATCCTCCAAAACAGTTTCTCCCAGGACCCTCCAATCCTACCTGACCGCTTAGAGATGTTTTAAAGCATTCCGTGTCTCTTATAACATGCGGTTCCCTGATTTCTCTCTTCTTTCTATCGCCTCATTTATTTCCTACCTTAGTAGCATTAAGGGCCTACAAGTCGGGTCCATTAAAGGTTACTTGAGCGGCGTTCAGTTTTTCCATAAATTGATGTACGGCGCTGCCTCCTCTGAGATAAACAATTCACAAACCTCTCTCGTGATCAAAGGGATTCAAAGATCGCAGCCCACCCGTCCCGACGTCAGACAACCCTTAACGCTAGATATTCTCACCAAATGTATTCACGTCCTCCGCATAGGCTACCAGCCCCTCAATACCGCCTGCAAACTCAACGCTATGTTTATCCTAGCATTTTTTGGTTATTCCTAGATGCTCGGAACTCGCCATCACTTCCAAATTCGACCCAAAAAATCCACCCCACCATCTCAGACTTGTCAGTACTAGATGGTGAAACAGCCTCATATTTGATTAAGCAAAGTAAGACCGACCAAATCAAAAAAGGTCATTTCATCTACATTTTTAACCTCTCATCACCAATCCAACCATACAGTAGGTGGCTAACCAGAATGCCTATTACCGCCGCACCAGCCGCCTCAGCAAAACCACCGCGGCAAAAATAAACCAGTCACATTTCAAAGTCATTCGCGAAATGGCCGCCAGGTGGCGCAAAGGGACATTGTGCAAAACAGCAGCAATTGCCGCATTTTGAAGTGGGGTTATTGTCAATTAACAGTAAGGATGAAATACAACTATGGTAAAAAGAATAGAACATTTTTTTAGGACAGAAAAATAGAATGAAAAGTTGAGAATAGAGACGACAACAATAGCCTATGTTTCATATTGTAGGCCTATGTGGGCGACATAAGCCTATTCCGCGGGGGAGCAGCGCGATAACAAAAAAACAAAAACAAATTTATAGCAGAAATAACAAACAAAAATAAATTAGTTGCAATGAAGCTGATTATTTTTACTATTATATTGAGGAATGACTGAGATGAATGAAGAGCGCTTCTTACGTTTCGATCATTTAGATGTCACGGGTTTGAGTCCCGAACAAACATGGACAATTGTAAATTTTATATTAGCCTATTAATGCATTTTATAGCCTATTATATATATATATATATATATTTTTTTTTTTTTTTTTATTCCCCATATCCTACATAGAGTTTTAAAAAACATTGTTTTAAGCAAGGTTACTTAGCCTACTTCACCAATAGACCATATAAAATAAAGATATGCAACAGGCACGCACGTTTAAGCGACAGACAATAAAATCCAAACCAGCGTTTCAGTTACGTTCATGGTTCCAGTGGCTTTAATGCATGCAAGTGTCACGGGGTGACAAAATCCATTCCTTTCTCAAGACGGAACTAATGTTCTCCAAATTGGCCTCTCGCCGGACCCATAACAACGGGACACTGGGCTAGTTCCGGGGTAGCGCAAACATCCCTGTCAATGAGATGATTAGCCAAAGATCACTAACAGCTGTGCATGGGGGAAAACAGGTCTCGCGATTGGGACACGTAGCGATCAAAGGAAGATAAAAGGAGGAAGTACAGACCAGACGGGGCGTATTTTTGGGGAACGGTGTTCTCGGAGGAAGAGTGAGTGTGGCGAAGAGGACGGGGGGGGGCTGGCAACGGGCACAGTACGGTGAAGTGGAGGACGAGCAGGCCGATTCAATGGAAAGGTGGTAACCTCGGGACCGAAGATCGTTTGTGAGAGATAGTGAGTGATCGAAATCAATTTCCATCTGCCTCCCTTGTGCCAGTGAGATCTTCGATGTAAAGGCCCGGTCAGGAGATGGGTAACGGCCATATATATATGTATCTTCCACTGAGTGTTGAACTGTTGAGATGAAGTGATGTGGTGCACTCCTTGCTGTGTGAAATGTGAACCTAAACCCGCTGGATGCCCATTTCTTACCTGAGCTTTCCATCTCTTTCTGACTGTATAGAAGAGGCTCACACTGTTGTACTCCCTGGATCATTGAGTGTGTTTATCTGGCAGCCCATTTGAAGGGAAGTACGTGCTTGCATACTTATCTGTCTGTTTGCAGTGAAATCTCCCCTGCGGTGAGCCCTGCGTCTGTTGACCCTGTCAGGGAAGAGAAGCACGTACCTGCATACTGACCTGGCTGCTTTGCAGTAAAACTTCCAGCTGTAAGCACTCTGTTGATGCTGGAAGAGAAGTACGAGCCTGCACGCTTACCTGTCTGCTTACAGTAAAGCCTCCAACCGTAAGCCCTCTGTTTGACACTTGAAGAGAAGTACATGCTTGCATACTTATCTGTCTGTTTGCAGTGAAATCTCCCCTGCGGTGAGCCCGGTGTCTGTCGACCCTGTCAGCGAAGAGAAGCACGTACCTGTTAGAGCCCGACCGATATGGATTTTTGGGGGCCGATATTAGGGAGTAAAAAAAGCCCGATAGCGATATATCGGCCGATATTATTTATGTGTATATTATAATGCAGTAGCAATATTATTTATGTGTATTATAGTAAAGTATACCAGTCAAAAGTTTGGACACTTTCCTATTGGTGTGTACAAACTTTTGATGGGTACTTTACACAGTAGCTATAAACAGAATAAATATATTTTATAAACACGTTTTGCAATGATCACTCAAATGTGGTGATCAAACACTTGTGTGACACAGATATGTAATGGAGGCAGGGGGAATGATAGAATGAGAATTATACAGTTGAGCTGTAACCAAACTAGTTTGCATTGCATGTTATATTATATTCTAAATACTGTTGCATAATCTTCACTAACGACTTTGTCTTTTAATTTAGTCATAACTTGTATCCATAAATATATAAAAAGTGTCACTGACAAAACCTTATTATCTTCTATTTTTACTCTTAATTCCTCTAATCTCTACAAGTGGAGGAAGTAAAATTACTAAATATTACTAATATCTACTTACTAATTTTACTAAAGTAAAATTAATATCATAATGAAAACGTTTTTAATTACATATGTACAGTACTTTTATACTATTTTAAATAATTAGTAAGCAAAATGTACTAAACGTGAAACTAGGCTACTCTTAATGAAAAATGGCCCAATATAAAGTGTTATAATTATATAAATTTTTGTAATATTGCTTGATGTTGTAACGTATCGTTATCAGGCAGAATGAGCTTTAACACTGTGTCTACACACCGGACGCGGCCGTTACTGCTTGCGTCACAACAGCTGTTTACCCGAGACAAAGCAGAATCAGTTTACTGTCGGAGATCGCTCACGCCACGCATTTTAATCAATGTTTCATCAACCAATTGCCTTAATAAATAAGAAGTAAATATAGCAGACAATATAATAAGGACTTCTCAGCTGTGCGCTTGCAATAGTCACAAGTTCACACAATACGTGACAGAGGCTTGTAGCAGAGAAATCAATTCTGTGAATTACACTGCGCAAATCACAAGTAGGCTACTACCCACCGGATGAAGAAAGGGTTGGCTCTCAGTCTCCACAGGCTACATAAAGTATTCATTTTATTTTATTTTTCGTGCTCGCATTTATGAGGAAAAAACAATGTTACAGACCCGACAGTTCAGCACTACGGACGTGAGCGCTCTGAAAGCAGCACTAAAATATGCTTTGAAACTTTCACATAGACATCAAACAGAAAGCACAAAACCTTTCATTTCAAAGTGAATTTCGTTTTGTATTAATTGTATCTTAATTTTAATCAATGTTTCATCAACCAATTGCCTGGATTTAATATATAAGAAGTAGATAGCAGACGATAGATAATCTCGACACGGAGGATTTAATAGACCTGAGAATTTAAATATATCTATATTGAAATGTCTACTTTTAAACACAACAATTCAAAACGAAAGACAGACAGACTCATGTAATCGTATGAAATGTGCATTTCTCTCTGGCACGCGTTCACTGAAGATCGCGAGTCAGCATCGTCAACTTCATCTTTGGCTGACACTGACTGAAAACACTTGTTTGTTAATAAACAATTAAAATGTCTCCTTGCTATATTTGTTGTATTCATAATCATTACTTTTGCCAGTTCTTGTGACAGCTTTTAGGTCCTTTATTGGCAGCGCCACCCTTACATGAAACACCGCACCCGCATTTTTTTTAATATTAATTTATCGGCCATTATAAATGCCGATACTGATAGTTAGGAAAATGCCTAAAATCGGCCGATAATATCGGCCCGCCGATATATCGGTCGGGCTCTAGTACCTGTACACTTACCTGTCTGCTTTGCAGTAAAATCTCCAACCGTAAATCTACTGCTTGACACTTGAAGAGAAGTACGTACCTACATACTGATCTGTCTGTTTGCAGTGAAACCTCCCCTGCGGTGAGCCCTGTGTTTGTTGACTCTGTCAGCGAAGAGAAGTACGTACCTGCATACTGACCTGGCTGCTTTGCAGTAAAACTTCCAGCTGTAAGCCCTCTGTTGATGCATGAAGAGAAGCACGTACCTGGACACTTACCTGTCTGCTTTGCAGTAAAACCTCCAACTGTAAACCTATTGTTTGACACTTGAAGAGAAGTACGTACTTGCATACTTATCTGTCTGTTTGCAGTGAAACCTCCCCTGCGGTGAGCCCGGTGTCTGTTGACCCTGTCAGTGAAGAGAAGCACGTACCTGCACACTGACCTGTTCTTTTTGCAGTAAAACCTCCAACTGTAAGCCCTCTGTTGATGCTTGAAGAGAAGCACGTACCTGCACACTTACTTGTCTGCTTTGCAGTAAAACCTTCAACCGTATGCCTTCTGTTTGACACTCGAAGAGAAGTACGTACCTGTACACTTACCTGTCTGCCCTGCAGTAAAGCCTCCAACCGGAAATCTACTGCTTGACACTTGAAGAGAAGTACGTACCTACATACTGATCTGTCTGTTTGCAGTGAAACCTCCCCTGCGGTGAGCCCTGTGTTTGTTGACTCTGTCAGCGAAGAGAAGTACGTACCTGCATACTGACCTGGCTGCTTTGCAGTAAAACTTCCAGCTGTAAGCCCTCTGTTGATGCATGAAGAGAAGCACGTACCTGGACACTTACCTGTCTGCTTTGCAGTAAAACCTCCAACTGTAAACCTATTGTTTGACACTTGAAGAGAAGTACGTACTTGCATACTTATCTGTCTGTTTGCAGTGAAACCTCCCCTGCGGTGAGCCCGGTGTCTGTTGACCCTGTCAGTGAAGAGAAGCACGTACCTGCATACTGACCTGTTCTTTTTGCAGTAAAACCTCCAACTGTAAGCCCTCTGTTGATGCTTGAAGAGAAGCACGTACCTGCACACTTACTTGTCTGCTTTGCAGTAAAACCTTCAACCGTATGCCTTCTGTTTGACACTCGAAGAGAAGTACGTACCTGTACACTTACCTGTCTGCCCTGCAGTAAAGCCTCCAACCGGAAATCTACTGCTTGACACTTGAAGAGAAGTACGTACCTACATACTGATCTGTCTGTTTGCAGTGAAACCTCCCCTGCGGTGAGCCCTGTGTTTGTTGACTCTGTCAGCGAAGAGAAGTACGTACCTGCATACTGACCTGGCTGCTTTGCAGTAAAACTTCCAGCTGTAAGCCCTCTGTTGAAGCATGAAGAGAAGCACGTACCTGCACACTTACCTGTCTGCTTTGCAGTAAAATCTCCAACCGTAAATCTACTGCTTGACACTTGAAGAGAAGTACATACCTGCATACTTATCTGTCTGTTTGCAGTGAAACCTCCCCTGCGGTGAGCCCTGCGTCTGTTGACTCTGTCAGCGAAGAGAAGCACGTGCCTGCACACTTACTTGTCTGCTTTGCAGTAAAACCTTCAACCGTATGCCTTCTGTTTGACACTTGAAGAGAAGTACGTACCTGCATACTTACCAGTCTGCCCTGCAGTAAAGCCTCCAACCGTAAGCCCTCGGTTGTCACTTGAAGAGAAGTACGTACCTGCATACTTACCGGTCTGCTTGCAGCGAAAACGTCAGCCTGAAGCCCTCTAACCTGGGGTTCCTGCAGCAAGTTGGCGACCACCAGCCTGCAGGGGCGCTGTAAAGGGGGGGTAAACGATGACGATTCTCGGGGCCCATGACAAAGAGGGGGCCCAGAGAAGCCCCCAATAAAATTGTGGTGCTAAAAAAATATATTTGATAGTAAAAATTAACTTTAAATTATTCTATTTGCTGTTTCCTGGTGTCAAAAAAATGTATTTGTTTAGGAAACACAAACGTCCGTGGGCCCCTCTCGATTATCATAAAATGGTTCAGTCCGCCCAAATTGTATCCAGGCAACACAAACAGCTTGACTTCACTTATAGCGCCGATACAGAATATCAACTTGACGGAAGAGGAAGTGAAAATGCCTCAAAAATCTGGAAGTCAAAAAGGGAAAGAGAAAAAAATAAAAGAAGTGAAAGAGGCAAAGGGTCGACAGTATGTTACCCAATATTTCACAAGAAAAGGTGGGTTTGTAAGTAGGCCTAAATTGTTAGTGGACCGCCCGTGACAATGATCGTAGCCTACGGCACTTTTCTGTGCGTACGCACGCTTTGTACATGAGGCCCCAGGTCTCTACGGTAGCATTTTTCGACAAGTTAGCACGTTTCGATGGAGCAGGGTGCAGCGGGTGCACGGCTTTGCCTCACATGCAGCCGGTGTCGGCATCTTTGTAGGAGGCTCCGCCCACTTTCAGCACCCTGCTGCGGTCCACGCTGTTGCACCTGTCTTGCAAGCAGTCTAACTTCATGAACTCTGATAAAAAATCCTCTGCCAGCTACTGTACAAACTACTATCAGCTGTTTGTGAGGTTTCAGTGCATCTCTTAAAGATGATGTGGAGTTGTATTACTACTACAATGTCCCCTATATTGTCAAATACAGCATGATTCATCTCTGCCAACCATCTTCACATAATACTTTCACATTATCTGATCCAGACCGTCGGCAAAACTCAATTTAAACAGCGCAAAATTACTGCCTGTGGACGTTATAGGTAGAAATGATTATATTTCTGTTTTTATTCACACAATAAATATTTAAACTAGTTTTAATGAAAATTCATGTAGTTTTAGGAAAAGTCAGGGAGCAGCAAGGCTTTGTGATTTATTTAGACAAAGTTATTGACTATGCAAATTTCTAAACGGTCAAAATGACACCTTGTTCGTTCTAGTGTTAAAGATAATTACCATAAGTTTAAATGTTGCGGTTAAAATGACTGCTGGTGGCCGTTCTAGTGTTAAAAGTGCATGATAAGTGAACTCAATTTTCTCCCCATGTTAGGTCAAGAAAACGCTGGAAAAAATAACAATACACAGTTTTAGTTAAACGTTCAATGCAGTCAAACGCACTTTGTCAAAATCATGCCTCGTTCCAAACAGAGTCAAATGAACCAGCAGCAGCAACTGGTCCGACTGTCTCCCAACCCCTAACTCCAGCATCCCCTGAATCAGCCCATGCGCTCCCACATGAAGAAGAAGGTGAGCGGTGTTATGTGGGTGGAGGATGAACCCAACAGCAGACAGCAGATGCAATGAACACAGGATTTATTGAAGACAAAAGGGAAAACAAAGCCCACGAGGGGGCAAAACAAAACAGGACTATATGGTGACTAACTAGACAACGACACTGACAAAATACTAGAAAACAAACAACACTACGAGAGATACTAACAATGACTAGACTTTCTATGACAAGACTTTCACAGGATACTCACAAGTATCACAAGTAACATTTGGCAATGAACCGACACTAGACAGCAAACACAAGGGGATTAAATCAGGAGACTAATCAAGACATAACAGGTGACACGGGTAAAGCAATAAAGACAGGATCAGGATAACAAGGGGGTGGGGTTAAGAGACGAGACCACACAAGCACATGGCCCAAACAGGCCATGCGCTAGTACACAAAACATGGTTCTGCCATGATCCTGCCACTAGACTAGGAAAATCAAGAACATGATGGCAGAATCATGACAGAACCCCCACCTTAACCTTCCAGACGCTCCTCAAAGGGACACTAAGCACAAGACAAGACAGAACGAGACATAGACAAAAACCAACAAAACATAGCGAACATCAACAACGGCATACATGAATAAACTATAACAGGGTTCGGGTGGAAAATCAAAAACAACATACAAGGCAGAGGGGGTGGAGGAAACACAAAGTTCATGGGGGGTGGAGCAGGGTGGATGGGAGGACTGGGGGTCTTGGGTCCATGGGATGAGGGCTGAGGACAAGAACTCAGGGCAGGTCTGGAGGAAGACACACGAGGACGAGACTTGGGCGAAACAGTCCGGGGTTTCGTGGTGACATGGGGAACAGTCCGAGGTGAGGTGGAGACAGGGAAAACAGACCGAGGACTAGTGGCGACAGGGACAAACGGGGAAACAGTCCGGGGACTAGTGGAGACAGGGACAAACGGGGAAACAGACGGGGATGCTGCAGCAACAGCCTCAGACACAGAGGACACGGAGGATGAGGTAACGGGACTTCTAACGGGGGATATGGCAGGTGACGGGGCAGGACTGGGTGCTGCGCTCGCAGTAGCGGGCTCTGGAGCAGCGCTCGCAGTAGCGGGCTCTGGAGCAGCGCTCGCAGTAGCGGGCTCTGGAGCAGCGCTCGCAGTAGCGGGCTCTGGAGCAGCGCTCGCAGTAGCGGGCTCTGGAGCAGCGCTCGCAGTAGCGGGCTCTGGAGCAGCGCTCGCAGTAGCGGGCTCTGTAACAGACAGAGGGCAAGAGGCTCCCCTCTTCCTCTTCTTCTTCCTGGGTCGCGGAGCAGAGGCCGTAGCCGGACTTGTGACCAGTTGAGGCTGTACAGCAGGGACTGCAGTCTCAGCGGAAGAGGACTCCGAAGTCGACTCCCACGACAGCCGTCTCTCTCGTTTGCCACGGAGATCAGCGGGTGCAGATGATGCCTCGGGAGTCGAAGTGGGACGAGTCTGGTCTCCAAGCGTCACGACGCCTAACATACGGCCCTCCGGGATCACCGGCAGACAGGCAGGAGGTGACGACACGATGGGACCCTGCGGCTCCTTACGAGACAAACAGTCCACCATGTCCCGGAACGGGCGGTGGACCAACCTCTCCCGTTCAGCCAGAGGAGGCGGAGCGTTGAGACCCGCGATGAGGTAACGGTTGACAAGGATCTCAGGTAAGAAAAACCTCCTTGCTTCCACGGCCTGAGCATATCTCCTCAGGGACCTCTCTCCCTGGGGAGGGAAGGGAAGCTTGCCCAACTTGCTGTCGGTGATAGCTGACTGCCACCATAATTCCTGGTCAGCTGACTGTCGCTTACACAGGGAGGACATACTATCTGCTGGGTTCAGTTTTGGTCGGTTCATTCTGTTATGAGGGTGGAGGATGAACCCAACAGCAGACAGCAGATGCAATGAACACAGGATTTATTGAAGACAAAAGGGAAAACAAAGCCCACGAGGGGGCAAAACAAAACAGGACTATATGGTGACTAACTAGACAACGACACTGACAAAATACTAGAAAACAAACAACACTACGAGAGATACTAACAATGACTAGACTTTCTATGACAAGACTTTCACAGGATACTCACAAGTAACATTTGGCAATGAACCGACACAAGACAGCAAACACAAGGGGATTAAATCAGGAGACTAATCAAGACATAACAGGTGACACGGGTAAAGCAATAAAGACAGGATCAGGATAACAAGGGGGTGGGGTTAAGAGACGAGACCACACAAGCACATGGCCCAAACAGGCCATGCGCTAGTACACAAAACATGGTTCTGCCATGATCCTGCCACTAGACTAGGAAAATCAAGAACATGATGGCAGAATCATGACAGAACCCCCACCTTAACCTTCCAGATGCTCCTCAAAGGGATACTAAGCACAAGACAAGACAGAACGAGACATAGACAAAAACCAACAAAACATAGCGAACATCAACAACGGCATACATGAATAAACTATAACAGGGTTCGGGTGGAAAATCAAAAACAACATACAAGGCAGAGGGGGTGGAGGAAACACAAAGTTCATGGGGGGTGGAGCAGGGTGGATGGGAGGACTGGGGGTCTTGGGTCCATGGGATGAGGGCTGAGGACAAGAACTCAGGGCAGGTCTGGAGGAAGACACACGAGGACGAGACTTGGGCGAAACAGTCCGGGGTTTCGTGGTGACATGGGGAACAGTCCGAGGTGAGGTGGAGACAGGGAAAACAGACCGAGGACTAGTGGCGACAGGGACAAACGGGGAAACAGTCCGGGGACTAGTGGAGACAGGGACAAACGGGGAAACAGACGGGGATGCTGCAGCAACAGCCTCAGACACAGAGGACACGGAGGATGAGGTAACGGGACTTCTAACGGGGGATATGGCAGGTGACGGGGCAGGACTGGGTGCTGCGCTCGCAGTAGCGGGCTCTGGAGCAGCGCTCGCAGTAGCGGGCTCTGGAGCAGCGCTCGCAGTAGCGGGCTCTGGAGCAGCGCTCGCAGTAGCGGGCTCTGGAGCAGCGCTCGCAGTAGCGGGCTCTGGAGCAGCGCTCGCAGTAGCGGGCTCTGGAGCAGCGCTCGCAGTAGCGGGCTCTGGAGCAGCGCTCGCAGTAGCGGGCTCTGGAGCAGCGCTCGCAGTAGCGGGCTCTGGAACAGACAGAGGGCAAGAGGCTCCCCTCTTCCTCTTCTTCTTCCTGGGTCGCGGAGCAGAGGCCGTAGCCGGACTTGTGACCAGTTGAGGCTGTACAGCAGGGACTGCAGTCTCAGCGGAAGAGGACTCCGAAGTCGACTCCCACGACAGCCGTCTCTCTCGTTTGCCACGGAGATCAGCGGGTGCAGATGATGCCTCGGGAGTCGAAGTGGGACGAGTCTGGTCTCCAAGCGTCACGACGCCTAACATACGGCCCTCCGGGATCACCGGCAGACAGGCAGGAGGTGACGACACGATGGGACCCTGCGGCTCCTTACGAGACAAACAGTCCACCATGTCCCGGAACGGGCGGTGGACCAACCTCTCCCGTTCAGCCAGAGGAGGCGGAGCGTTGAGACCCGCGATGAGGTAACGGTTGACAAGGATCTCAGGTAAGAAAAACCTCCTTGCTTCCACGGCCTGAGCATATCTCCTCAGGGACCTCTCTCCCTGGGGAGGGAAGGGAAGCTTGCCCAACTTGCTGTCGGTGATAGCTGACTGCCACCATAATTCCTGGTCAGCTGACTGTCGCTTACACAGGGAGGACATACTATCTGCTGGGTTCAGTTTTGGTCGGTTCATTCTGTTATGAGGGTGGAGGATGAACCCAACAGCAGACAGCAGATGCAATGAACACAGGATTTATTGAAGACAAAAGGGAAAACAAAGCCCACGAGGGGGCAAAACAAAACAGGACTATATGGTGACTAACTAGACAACGACACTGACAAAATACTAGAAAACAAACAACACTACGAGAGATACTAACAATGACTAGACTTTCTATGACAAGACTTTCACAGGATACTCACAAGTAACATTTGGCAATGAACCGACACAAGACAGCAAACACAAGGGGATTAAATCAGGAGACTAATCAAGACATAACAGGTGACACGGGTAAAGCAATAAAGACAGGATCAGGATAACAAGGGGGTGGGGTTAAGAGACGAGACCACACAAGCACATGGCCCAAACAGGCCATGCGCTAGTACACAAAACATGGTTCTGCCATGATCCTGCCACTAGACTAGGAAAATCAAGAACATGATGGCAGAATCATGACAGAACCCCCACCTTAACCTTCCAGATGCTCCTCAAAGGGATACTAAGCACAAGACAAGACAGAACGAGACATAGACAAAAACCAACAAAACATAGCGAACATCAACAACGGCATACATGAATAAACTATAACAGGGTTCGGGTGGAAAATCAAAAACAACATACAAGGCAGAGGGGGTGGAGGAAACACAAAGTTCATGGGGGGTGGAGCAGGGTGGATGGGAGGACTGGGGGTCTTGGGTCCATGGGATGAGGGCTGAGGACAAGAACTCAGGGCAGGTCTGGAGGAAGACACACGAGGACGAGACTTGGGCGAAACAGTCCGGGGTTTCGTGGTGACATGGGGAACAGTCCGAGGTGAGGTGGAGACAGGGAAAACAGACCGAGGACTAGTGGCGACAGGGACAAACGGGGAAACAGTCCGGGGACTAGTGGAGACAGGGACAAACGGGGAAACAGACGGGGATGCTGCAGCAACAGCCTCAGACACAGAGGACACGGAGGATGAGGTAACGGGACTTCTAACGGGGGATATGGCAGGTGACGGGGCAGGACTGGGTGCTGCGCTCGCAGTAGCGGGCTCTGGAGCAGCGCTCGCAGTAGCGGGCTCTGGAGCAGCGCTCGCAGTAGCGGGCTCTGGAGCAGCGCTCGCAGTAGCGGGCTCTGGAGCAGCGCTCGCAGTAGCGGGCTCTGGAGCAGCGCTCGCAGTAGCGGGCTCTGGAGCAGCGCTCGCAGTAGCGGGCTCTGGAGCAGCGCTCGCAGTAGCGGGCTCTGGAGCAGCGCTCGCAGTAGCGGGCTCTGGAACAGACAGAGGGCAAGAGGCTCCCCTCTTCCTCTTCTTCTTCCTGGGTCGCGGAGCAGAGGCCGTAGCCGGACTTGTGACCAGTTGAGGCTGTACAGCAGGGACTGCAGTCTCAGCGGAAGAGGACTCCGAAGTCGACTCCCACGACAGCCGTCTCTCTCGTTTGCCACGGAGATCAGCGGGTGCAGATGATGCCTCGGGAGTCGAAGTGGGACGAGTCTGGTCTCCAAGCGTCACGACGCCTAACATACGGCCCTCCGGGATCACCGGCAGACAGGCAGGAGGTGACGACACGATGGGACCCTGCGGCTCCTTACGAGACAAACAGTCCACCATGTCCCGGAACGGGCGGTGGACCAACCTCTCCCGTTCAGCCAGAGGAGGCGGAGCGTTGAGACCCGCGATGAGGTAACGGTTGACAAGGATCTCAGGTAAGAAAAACCTCCTTGCTTCCACGGCCTGAGCATATCTCCTCAGGGACCTCTCTCCCTGGGGAGGGAAGGGAAGCTTGCCCAACTTGCTGTCGGTGATAGCTGACTGCCACCATAATTCCTGGTCAGCTGACTGTCGCTTACACAGGGAGGACATACTATCTGCTGGGTTCAGTTTTGGTCGGTTCATTCTGTTATGAGGGTGGAGGATGAACCCAACAGCAGACAGCAGATGCAATGAACACAGGATTTATTGAAGACAAAAGGGAAAACAAAGCCCACGAGGGGGCAAAACAAAACAGGACTATATGGTGACTAACTAGACAACGACACTGACAAAATACTAGAAAACAAACAACACTACGAGAGATACTAACAATGACTAGACTTTCTATGACAAGACTTTCACAGGATACTCACAAGTAACATTTGGCAATGAACCGACACAAGACAGCAAACACAAGGGGATTAAATCAGGAGACTAATCAAGACATAACAGGTGACACGGGTAAAGCAATAAAGACAGGATCAGGATAACAAGGGGGTGGGGTTAAGAGACGAGACCACACAAGCACATGGCCCAAACAGGCCATGCGCTAGTACACAAAACATGGTTCTGCCATGATCCTGCCACTAGACTAGGAAAATCAAGAACATGATGGCAGAATCATGACAAGCGGCTATTAGTATTGGTTTAGTAGCAACACATTAATGTCTGAAAGTGATACACACAAAATATAAGAGGCATCTGTAGAGTGGAAAAGATTGGCTATAGGAAATGACTTAAATATATGAGAATGATAGTCAAAATACCATAAAAGCGCATGATTTTATGTAAATTAATATGAAAAAAGTCTCAGCTGTGTTGGGGGCCCTGTCAAGATTCTTTTCATGGGGCCCAAAATCCTTAGCAGCACCCCTGCCAGCCTGTAACGAAAGGATCAAAGAGCTATAATTCCCCCCGGATTGACTCCTGGAGAAGTTGACACAGAGTAGCCCGGTTTATAATTAAGTGTTTTGGCACACCACACAATGCATTGTTCTAAGGTCGGGTTTTAGTGAAGCTAATAGGTAGACGCCAAGTCTATGTGCTAGTTCTGGGTTTATCACCAAGTTCACTCAGGTGTGTCGGCCAGAACACCACTTAAGGCCATTCCAGAGTATGAAATAAAGAACGGAGAGATAGTTCTTGTTCTGTTTGTTTATTCTTCTTTCTTATGTAATTCTGATTGTGTGTGTGGTTTCTATAAAGAGAGAAACAAATACAAATGAATAAATGAAACGTATGCATACACTCATTCCTCTCTAAGCACTAATATACATGACTAAACATAACCAAACAAGAGTCAGAATATAACTATAGATCTCTTAACCCGACGTACTAAATCAGATGAGCCGAAGCTCGAACGTGAAATGTACGAACGCGGATATCATTAGCACCACGGTCGCATAGCGACTCCTTAAACTACCAACTCTTATCCACAACAAATAGCAGAAATAACAACTAGTTTGGCAAAAAATACAATATCACAGATGTACTTACTCTTCTCATTTACGCACACTCTGAAGAAAGGTGCAACTCACAACTACAATCCGACCGACCGACTGACTGACTGAATCATACTGCATACTAACTGTGACGTCAGATAATATACAAACCAGCACGCGCTTTGGCTACCCTGTTACAAACACTGAATAAACGGAAGTAAACGTGAAACATAAAGCCTAATATGGTCAACAGTACTAAATAACAGCAACACTAGCATAACTTTGGAGCCTTTTCTACAATTCTGGCATGTTGAGTTAGTGTTCGACTAAAGCCCCGTTCACACCGCCAGCGACTTCGTAGTTCGTAGTGCTGTCGCTCTATGTTATTGGTAGACTGCACGTCTGGCCATATCTATACAAAATACGATCAGAAGTGATATATACAACTATATAATTTTAATTTGACTAGGAATTAGGCTCAAAAGATACAGTATGCTGTTGGGAGAGTGTTTTTATATTACCACAACAGTGTTCAGTGGATTAAATTAATTGACTAGATTAACGATCGATCAATCAACAAATTAAACTCACTCATACTGTAATAAATTACTAAAACGTCATTCGAATTTGACAAATAATCCATTTTCTTGTCCCTAATAGTCAACCCAGACAACAAATTAGATCGTGCCGACGTTGGGGCGCATGTGCCTGCCCGACATAAAGTGCCTCGGTGAGATGTCTTATGGAGATCGGTAGCTAATCGGCAAGACATTGGGAAGACGGTGGCATTAGAATGATCGCCGACCGTGAGCCAACGTAAACCCGAAATAATTATTATTATTCAGCGCGATCCCACTAGAGCAAGGAAAACATTCAGACGCCTCATTCCCTTTGACTTAACACCGGAACAGCTGATTTTCGGCTGCATCGCTGGAAAGGCCACAGCATGCTTGAAAATCAGCTGTTCCAGTGTTAAGTCAAAGGGAACGAGGCGTCTGAATGTTTTTCGCCGCTCTAGTAGGATCCCACCGTTATGTCTTATTGATTTGTTTAGGCTAACTGCTGTCAGATTGTTCCAAGGACACAAGTTGCCTATTGTCTATCAACAATCAATAACAATATGATTTGTTAATCGTAACATTTCTTCCCTAACAATTTTGACAATTGCAAGTAAATTGAAATGAAATTGAAGTGAAAGTTAAATTGAAAGTTAGTGATTGTTTGTGTAGGGTGTAGCCTATTTCATACACAGTCTGACTACCTGGGAAATGTCAGTCTAACATAAAAAATGAATGGATCAGTGATATTAAAATTAAGTTTGATGGTCATGCAAATTAAGCTACAGGAGTTTTCCAGGAGAATTAATAAAAAGGAGAGCACCGGAAGATGACCTTGAACATTTATTTTTTACTTTTGTTTTTGCAAAAGCAGTATCATTTATTTTAACACTCATCAAATCACACATAGAAAAGTACAACAACAACAAAAAGAAATTCCCTCCAAAATAGGTAAACAGGAAAAATCAGTCCAATCAATTATTTCACTTTAAGATGCTCGCCCCCTTGCTTCCTGTCCCTCCTCATCCGCAGCCAGTCTCTCAGTCATCTCTACATCTGCCTCAGTGGAGTTTTGTTGGGCAGGATTTCTTACCACAGCACCTAAACGAAACAAAAAAAATAAAACAAATTTATACTTCTACTAACTCAGTCTGATGTTCTGAGTAAGAAGTGCAGTAGCATACATTACATGTAAAATATCTTACCATTGTTAGTTCTCTGAAGGATCCCTGGAAAAGGGTGGCGTGGCTGCTGCAAAGCACACAGGTCGTCGTTATTATCCGGCGGCGTCACTAGAAAATACAGAAAAACTAAATTATTGGAGTGAACAGTAAGTCAAGTTTATCACAATTATATAAACTAATGTCAGTGAGCTGAGTAATTGCCACACATTTCTGTCAGCAGCAACTCATCTTAACCCATGTCAAAATAACAGAGCTAACCCAGTGTCACTCCACATCAGTGGTTCTCAAACTTTTTCTGTCATTCCCCACTTTGCATAGAACTGTGCTGTGCTCTGTGTGTGTTTGTGTGTGTGTTTCAGTGTGTTTTCAGTGTCCATATCAGTCCTCCAGTCCTCCTTCTTGAATATTAACTGCGGCCTCTTGGAAAGACAGAAAACCTTGGCTTACTTATCACACTACCAATTAGGGCTGGATGATTAATCGAAAAATAATCGAAACCGAAATTCAGAGCCTATAACCGACATAATTTTACCATGTCGGTTATTTCGGTTTTTTAATCCTATTAATATTTCCGCCCACTGTGTGTTAATGTATTTTCCCCTTAAAACATATTACCGCGTGTCTAGTCACGTAACTCCGCCCCGTCCAGTCTGCGACATTGAAGCAACATGAGCGCCTTTCACACAGCGCGTTGATCCCGGGAAATTGCCAGAACAAACACCTTCTGTGTGAACGCAAACACGACCCGGGATTGATGCCAGGTTGGGGACATTGTAACATTACCGTGTTCAGTCCCGGAACGCGCGCTGTGTGAACAAAAGCCGTAATCAATGCCGTGTCGTAATGATGGCACTTAAGCCGGGATCGTTCGCCAGCGTGAAACGGTTCGTAATGCGCTAGTTTATGATCGAATCAGAGAAAAAAAAAAGCACAAGCGTGGTTTCTCGAGAGAGAGAAATCGCAGCTCATAAGCAAACTATAGACGCCGCTGAGACATGTCACGTGTCTTTACTGGTTGTGTGTGAACGCACTCTCTGATTCCGGAAAACCACTGGCAGTGTGAATGAACCAAAGTCAAACGAACCCGGGTCAAATTTTCCGGAATCTCTGTGTGAAAGGGAACTCAAACACTGAGCCAACTCAGCAACAGGAGCCGCTTGTACCAAAGAAACACGCGAAAAAAGAGAGAGACTGACAAACGCCCAGCAACAAGTGCCTCCACAACGCAGGTTTCGATAACACAAGCATTTTCAAATGCTACACAATGTGAAAAGGATTAGTTTTTTAGTTTTATACAAGTTATATTTTACTTTTAAGATGGCAATATTTACTATAATTTATTTTGTTTACAAAAAGAACTATTTTTTAAAGTTTTTAAAGTATTTTTAAAGAACTAATTTTATAGTTCTTTATTTTCTACATTTTTAGGAAACTTTCTTTTTACATTAAAACTTGACTTTTTTATAAGACGTTTTTATTTCAAGCATTGTATGCTTTGTTTGATTCAGTTGTTTGAAATATTTAATAAATAAGCATTAAAAGCTATCTGTGTGTTTCCTTATTTTAGAATCACAAAGATAGGATCATGCACTCTTTCATTAGAAAAAATAACCGTGAACATTACAGTATAAGCCTTGCTAGTGATATATGGAAACATTTTTTTTTTAAATAATCGTTCAATAATCGTAATCGAGGTAACTTGTTCAATTAATCGCGATTATGATTTTAGCCAAAATCGTCCAGCCCTACTACCAATATAAACTCAAAAATCATATCTGGAACATCAAACTATGGTATGCGCTGTGGACTGTGCAGTACACTGTGTCTACTTGAGTTTAGGGACCTGATGCATTTTACTACAGAGGGGACACTTACCTTTACTATATGATGATGTGGGATGGGCTGGAGGAGATTTGTTGTGCGTTTTCTTCTTCTTTGCCTGTGTTGTTTGTGGTGCATTTTGGGTGTCTGATGAAGGGCACGATGCAGGGGATGATGGTGGTGATGGTGATCTAAGTCGCAATGGTCTGTAAATGAAACGTTTTTACAAAGATTAGTTTTCATATTGATCACATCAAACATAGAGAAATATGACATGGGTGACATACTCTGTGTGATACAAAGAGGATGATCAAAAAGTCAAACAACATGTGATGCTCACTGAAATTGGAAAACATTTTAAATATACACAATAAATGAACAAAACAACCAAAAACAATAAAAGCAATGTCCCGGTTAACAGAAAATGCACTTGAATAAATACCAAAAACAATAAATAAAATGGTTGTAAACAAAACCCGACCATACCCTAAATTATTTATTAGAACATTAACACACAAACCACTGTTAATTTAACATAAAGCAAGCAGCTACTGCGTGCATGGTCTGGCATCACTGAATGCGCTCCCTTAATAATTCCAAAAAAGCTGACAGTTCATCGCGATCTCACGCGTCTCTGTTATTATCAATGAAGCTGACTGCACAATGAATCTTTCATAATATATACACTTTGTTTGTTATAATTAGAGGATTTGCCAGCTTACAGAATTCAGCTCTGAAAAAAAAAAGTCTGTTTTGAGCAGTGAGGGAAGTCTATCTTAAATGCTTCTGATTGGCCATTGCGTTCAAGAAATCAACATGTCTGTGATTGGCTACATCGCTCAATAATGCAAACATGTTATAAATAGAAACTCTGGCCTGTAAATCGTTACTATTTTGTTTTAGTTGTTCTTGCAGATGACTAAAAATCTATTAGTTTTTATACGTTTTATAAATAGATATTTCTAGTTTGCGGGAGTCCCGCAAATCGTTTTATTCTCCCGCAACCCGCACACAGAGTTACCGAATCTAGTGCAGAGTAGGGCTGGGCGATATATCGCACGATATTGTTATGCGCATCTCGTCAGTAAAGCCGGTTCCTTGATTAGTAGTAAATCGTCTTCACCTGCTTTCAGATGGAGCGGCATTTACTACAAAGAGCCGTAGTTCACTGACAAGCTGAGCCATATCGCATCAATATCGCGGACGTATCGCCAGCGATAATTAATGCGATATGGCTCAGCTTGTCAGTTAACTACGGCTCTTTGTACACAGCAAAAACTCCAGTGTTAAATTAACACTCCTGGGAGTGTATATGAGTCCACACTCAAGAGTGTTAAAGTTAATGAGATAATTAAGTGATTAATTTAGTGATGATTGAGCATTATTGAACACACCTGAAGAATCACTGAAGGAGAATAACTCAAATTGTAAGCCACCGTTATGGCGATCATTGTTTACTTTAGTTGGGCTGTTGACCCTTATATTATTAACTTTAGATTTTGTTTGGCTGATGTATCTTAGTTATAACTGCCAGATGAACAAAGAAAAAAAGTGATCTTATGGTGTTGGTTATATTATGACAATCATCATTTGAACTTTATTTTTTTTATTTATGTTGTTTGTTACAGCATAACTGTAATTCTGAATAAATATCCAGAATTTTAGCTATAATATAAAGGCTTTCTTAAAAGTTGTTTTCTAAAAAAAAAAAAAATCTTTCTTTTAGGCACACACAGACTTCAAGATTCAGTCTATGCATCTCAACAATGGTGACGAGCAGGATATTCAATTAGGTAAAGTAAATTACATAGAAAATTCAGATCATAATTTATTCATATCGCAATGCATGATGGGAGCCATTAATGAGTTGTGATTGGTGGCAGTCACTGCAACATGATTTATTATTGTCACCATTGTTGAGATTCATAGGCTGATTATTGATGTCTGTGTTTCTAAATAAATTTATTTGAAAGTGTTTTGATCAGAACAATGTTTGTTAAATATGTTGGATTATAAAAAACATACCTATACTCATATATGCTCTAAAACCACAGAGTTGATGCTAATATGTTAAACCAAAATATCTCAATAAGATTCATTTTCAGATCATAGCATGATTATGCCAGAACATAACCAACACTATCAGATCACACTTTACTTTGTTCATTTGACTGTTACAATTAAATAACAGCAGACAAACATATTTAGAGTGCATGTATAAAGGCAAACTAAAGCAAACACTTATCGCCATAACGGTGGCTTACAATTTGTGATTTTCTCCTTCAGTGATTCTGCTTGTTAACATCAGGTGTCTTCAATAATGCTCAAACATCACTAATTAATCACTTAATTATCTCATTAACTTTAACACTCTTGAGTGTTAATTTAACCCTGGAGTTTGTGCTGTGTAGTAAATGCCGCTCCATCTGAAAGCAGGTGAAGACGATTTACTACTAATCAAGGAACCGGCTTTACTGACGAGATGCGCATAACAATATCGTGCGATATATCGCCCAGCCCTAGTGCAGAGCCGCACTCTATTGCGTTGGGAGTGCACGTCTCTAGATCAAAGGCCCGGCCCGAGGATAGTGTCGGCCCAGGTCGGGTCAAGTCCTTGCTCGGGCAGAGAATCTAAGCTCTAGTTCACGCTAAGGAACCGAGAGTTTGTCATCCAGTCTCTTTGGTATAGAGAGACAGAGAGAGACGAGGAAAACCAAAAAGCATGCAAATGTAAATTATCGCGTCCGGAAAAATTTGAGTTTGCCATGCCTCTATCATATTTGCTGAGTGACAAAAAATACCTTTTATTGACAGTGATAGACAGTTGACAAATATCTATACCAACATAAACATAAAATTTGCAACGTTACAGCACTCAGCATTAACCTGATGTTGACAATGGAGTTCTCCTGTAGCCTTATCTAGGTCAAAGATAAATATTTCCACTACATTACTGCCCTGGCCTACCTGTAAACCATTCCCTTGCAACCGGTCCTCTCGCTCCACTATAAGGTATAGGCTTTCCTGATGCTAAATTAATAGTACAGTAAAGGCAGAGACAGGTAAAGGTCACATTTTTTAGGATCTTAGGATGCCAATAATCAAGACAAGCAAACAGGGGAAAGTTATTACATACGTGTGTATCAATATGTGTGTATACTCGGCTCAATCCAGATGGTTGTGGTGCTGGTCCACTGGGGAGACCATACTGTAGTTCCAGCCGTCGTGTGTGCTGACGCGCCAAGTACACTGCAGCCGTTAACGCCGGACAGAAGGGGAGTCACACCAACATATGGAAAGAAGTGTAAATGGATGGAGAAGCATAGTTTACTGTAAAGCTACGTCTTAGTTTGTGCTAATCTTGGCGAAAGCCGAGTACAAATCTGCATGAAGTTTTAACATCTACTCTCGTGTAATGGAAATCATGTGCAAAACAACTTTTAACTAGATTAATTAAAGATAGTGTTTCAGTTGTCTTTGAGGTTAATTAAAACACATACTTACTGTACAAAGGCAAAGACGCTGTGTAAAATGGGTCTGGGCTCTGAAAAGAGCCTTTGGGGTGTATGTAGCTCCTGTTGAGAAAAAGAAGAAACATGAAAAGGAGTCAAATATATTGCAAATGCCTCAGTGAATTAATGTGCACTCAATTTATCTTTATTGACTAAAACAGTATGTTAAAGGGATAGTTCACCCAAAAATGAAAATTCTGTCAGTATTTACTCACCCTCATGTTGTTCAACCCCGTAAGACCTTCGTTCATCTTCGGAACACAAATTAAGATATTTTTGATTAAATCTGAGAGCTGGATCACTCCTCCATAGGCTTCTTGAGGGATTGAACTTGCAGGCCCCGAAATGTTATTAAAGACATTGTTAAAATAGTCCAAGTGACTACAGTGGCTCAATCTTAAGTTTATCAAACGACGAGAATACTTTTTGTGCGCAAAAAAAAACAAAAATAACGACTTTATTTCAACTATTGATTTCCTTCTCTGTGGGCCTCGAGTGAGTTCACTAGTGTAACAGCGCAGCGCTTCTGTGTTGTACGTCACACGCATCATCACACACATGACCAGCGTCGGCCAATAGTGAGCCTGCGTGTGACGTAGCACTACGCTATCACACTACGCTATCACACTACGCTATCACACTAAGTTAACTGACTAGAGGCCAACAGAGAAGGAAATGTATAGTTGAAATAAAGTCGTTATTTTTGTTTGTTTTTGCGCACAAAAAGTATTCTCGTCGCTTGATAAACTTAAGATTGAGCCACTGTAGTCACTTGGACTATTTTAACGATGTCTTTAATAACTTTTCGAGGTCGGCAAGTTTCAATCCTTTTGAAGCCTATGGAGGAGTGATCCAGCTCTCAGATTTCATCAAAAATATCTTAATTCGTGTTCCGAAGATGAACGAAGGTCTTACAGGGTTGAAACAACATGAGGGTGAGTAAATACTGACAGAATTTTCATTTTTGGGTGAACTATCCCTTTAAGAACATGGCAAATCAGAACTGTAGGATGACTTCTAGATTGATCACTTACAAAAATTCACTGAAAAAACAGAAAAGACCATTCTATTTTGTTTAACTAACAAAGGTTAAGGCTCTATTTTATGAATAGCTGTGTGTCTTCACTTACTACATAACCACTTCTTTGTCTGACTGTATAGTGGCTGCGCGCTTGTGCTAAACTGGGTCTTTGATTGACAGGTCTACTTTTAACGGTAATAGAAACGCACAACAAAAGAGCTGCTTTAATTTTAAGCATTTGTCACTTAAACAAAATCATTAAAAATCCCTTAAGTGTAAGGGGTTAATATTATAAAGGGACAGATGTCATTTTTGTTTGGAAAAGTCAGTCCATTAATTTTATGACCGTTTATTAGTTTAGCCTGGTTGTTTTAAGTTAAGTTAACGTTACCTCTCCTCAGACTGATGAAAAACGAGTTTCCCTCATGTCTAAAAATACATACTGTCAAAAATAACTCATTGAAAATATTTAATACGAGAACATATAACAGTCAGTTAATAATAACTAAAGTCAACAGTTAGTTAATAACTAACCAAGTCCAGAAACACGTAAGTTAAAGTTAATAATCCTCCGCCGCCAATTTCTGTCATCCGTATCGAAAACATTTCTCAGAAAACTCGACGTTTTCTAACAAAATTATATTTTTCAATAAAAAAATAAGTACACAAAACAAAATAAACACTTACTGGCCTGAAAATTGTGTGTTTGAAAAGGATAAACATACTCACAGAGTCCGTTAATTGCCACCGAACCGATGCTGTAGACTTTAGCTGTAGTAGACTGTAGATGCTGAGATCACTCACGCGCACCCTCATAAAAACGTGTGCACGCGCGTGAAGGTCTTGATGTGGACCAACGGTTGCGCAGATATTATTTATTTGAAAAAAAGAAGCGGGATCGGCAAAATGGTTCATCACGGTTCCTCCACCGATCTCCGGAATTGTGCATGCATTGGAGTGGCTGTACATTCATCCCGCCGATGGTTTACCGACCGAAGTTTTTTTGGTGTGCAGGGGAAAATCCCCTCCCGATACTTTGCCGCTGGTGCCCTCCAATTGCCAACGTTGGCAAGACTGAACGTGCTATCTGGGAACGTAATGCAGGGGAAACTGTAAAATGAATTGCAGCATGGGCATCTACGTCACGACGCAGAGCATTCTGGGTAGCGGCGGCCATCTTTTAGGACACGGCTGTTGTAACGTAGGTAAACAAACACACATGGACCGTGCGAAGATCAAGCACAAGGTTATCTACCGAGATAAGCTGAACAAGGAAGCAAAGGAGCGCTACTTGGAGAAAATAAAGGCAATTGACGGGCTCGATCCGTACGAACACAAAGAGTGGTCGACTGATCTAAACAAGCTACCGCAAACAACATTTCCTGACGTGTTTTCTTACCTTGTTTGTGGTGTGAGCGCTTACACATTTGAGCAGTTCCGAAATTATAAATCTCTTGACGCCCATCACCACTTAACTAATGGTTGGGTTCAGGACCTGGAGATTTATAAACTCAACGACCAGAAAACCATCGTTCGCACAAAGGTAAGCAACGTTAATCACCACGCACCAGACACACCTTCCTCTCACCATACTAAACAACAACAACAACACTGCAAGTTAAACTCTGCGTCGTATATATGTTCTTTTTTACTTAGGAAACATTTTGGTTAAGTTCTTTACTTTTATTAAATGTAATTTCCAGGCGAAACGCTGGTGTTGTTTCTGCACTGTTCTAGACTAGTTTCTGTACTAAATCAGAATCAGGTTTATATCCAGGTAAATTTTCACATACGAGGAATTTACTTTGGTATATTGGTGCTTAACCGTACACATAAACATAAATAAAGAAGTAGTAAAGAGATCAAAAGTACATGTCTAGAACAAAATTATACTGGAGATTTGACTATAAATTTACAACTATTTTCACTGGTGTGTAAATGTGAAGGCTATTTTAATATATATACATATATAATTAATTTTACGCTTATCAGTGTTATTTATGTCTTAGGTTTTGCCTTTTACTCTCAACGCCTCAATGAACCTCCACTCAAGCCATGGGTGATCCTTAATACCAGTGGGCAAGTGGAGTGTGCACACTGCACATGCATGGCTGGCATAGCTGAGTCTTGCACACATGTTGGGTTTGTACATAGTGCCTTTTTTATTATGACATGTTGTCAGTTCTTGAAGTAGAGTTTTTTACCTGTTGAATTTGCACAATATTGTTACACTGCAGTTCATGTTATCAGTGCCTGTTCGTTCTTTTACCTGTTATATTTACACTACATTGTTACACTGCAGATCCTGTTATAAGTGCCTATTAATTATTTTACCTGTTATATTTGCACTACATTGTTACTGTGAAACAGATATTTACTTCAGCATTGCGCTAAGTTCATGTAATGTGACACAAATAAAAAGATTTAGAATTTACTTCTTTTCCAGCTTTTATTTACACATGGTATGCAACATATTCAGTTAATACGGTTTATGTCATGTTTTATGGTTTCATGACAACACTAGGGCACATATTAGTCAAGGCACAGCACACAGACACAATCTTGTCAAGGAAAATCATGTCCTCGTCTTCACATGGGAGCACCATGCTCACAGGTATTGTCTCACTTAGTATGGTGTACTTGGTGCGTACACATCCAATCACCCTCTCCACATGGACCCTGAGGTGAGCTATCTTCCTTGTCTCCTCCACATCTTTTGCATCCAACTGGCAGTGTCCTCTTGTGAATGCAGGGATCTTCACTTCAGCACACATTAATCCGACGCTGTCCCTGATGTCAAATCCCCGATCCGCCAACACCAAGTCTCCGGGTAATAATTTATTAAGAAGGCCACTGTTCTCAGTCACATGCTTGTCACTGACACAACCTCCCCACCCTTTGGAAATGAAAGAGATAGCTCCCTGTGGTGTAATGCCAATAAGATACTTGAGGGTGTGCCTGTGTTTGTAGTGAGAAAATGTCTGTGCTCTAGCTTTCAGATTTGATGCTCTTTCAATGTTAATTTCAAAGCAGTCCACAATAACTGAACCACGATTGCCAAAAGCCTCAACAAGCAAGCAATGTCGCTCAGGCCAGTGCACCAAAGGGCTAAGGTGTGTAAACATTGTAGCTATGGTGTCTCTGAACGTGGTGGAAACAGTCTTTCGGTCTATGCAGAAGATGTGTGCAATGTGCTGGATAGGCAGATTCAGCCTCAGGCGCATCAGGGTTAAGAGAAGCATCTGAAAAGGTGAACGTTTTCGGACAGTCTGTGGCAGGCAAGGAAGAAGCTGCTGCAGCACGCCCATCAAAACGGCAAAACATGGAAGCCCATGGTACTTTACAAGGTACTTTACCTTCAGGTCATCATCTTTAAAGAAATGCTCATCCATCTTCTTTTGGGAGAGCTCTTCCTTCAGTATCCTGTTCTCCTCCAGCAAGCGGTTACTTTCAGCACGCCTGTGGCTACAAAAACTGCATTCTTGCTGTTCTCTGTTGTTATCTTCCAGTGCAGTGTCATCCACCTGTGACCTCTGTGCAGCTGGATCCAGTGGTGTTGCAGGTGAAGTGTTGTTCCCTGTCAGAGCTTGCTGTCTCTTCGTCCTCCGGTTAAAACGCTGTGTGTGTGTTGTTTTGACTTCTGTGTGGCCAAGGTGTAATGACGGTACCCAGTCGGGATGACACTCCAGCATTTCATAGTCTGGTTTGCCTGAAAAAACAAAACAATTTCTTTGACAAGTGCAGTGCCCATCTAAAACTGTTACAGATACATAACGTAACAGTTACATACGTTATAGAGATTCCTTCCTTTATAGGTAGCTTAATTTTATAGATGCAGCCAGCTAACTTAATTTTGCATAGTTAGCTAGCTACTACTCTTTTGTAATTGCAGTTAATGTTAGGGTTGTTGTGTTGTAACTAGTTTTAACTAACGTTACTGTTAGCTAAATTTGCACAACTAAGTTAGCTGGCTGCATAGCTATAAAATTAAACTTAACTAAGCTAAACTAGTTACAACCCTACCCTGTACGGTTGTTGGATTGCAACTAGTTTAACTATGTTAGCTAACTTTGCCCAACCGAGTGCTGGCTGCATAACGTTAGCTACAAAATTAAGTTTATATGGGCAGCTAGCGGTAACCACATAACAGTTAAAGGTGTTGGAATGATAACTTACCTGAGTGAAAATGCCGTGAACACACGAACATGTGTAGGGAAATGTTGCTGAAGGTGATGTTTGTCCGTCTTACAGCTGCTACCCATGCCATGCGACGCCTCTTTGTTAACTCTGCGACTTGAGTTCCATTGCTTTGCTTTCAAGTGGGAAAGCTGAAAAATCGTACTCCATTTGTGATACGTTTTCCACGCCGATCGTGAGAACGATTGTGACAATTTATAATACAGCATGCGTTCACCATTCTGTCGTGTTTCTGAATTGTTTTATTACTAAAATATACCACCACTTACAGTCTACCGCCAATACTACAACTACGCGCGCATTTCTCCCATAACATCCGTGTCCTAAAATCCTATAATGCCTTGCGTTAGTGAGATCAGCAGACGTCACGATCCCACACTCTGTAGGCCTAGCTACTAAACTTGCATCATAAAATTACACCACTCGAACTATAAATGTATTGAAACTCACTGAGATGTCGACAGTTTCTTTTCCATGCATCATTTTACAGTCAAATCATATAAAACAGTGAAATCGTCCACAAACTCTTCTGTCTTGCCTGCACTCGAGACGGTGACGTGAGCTCCACTGAAAAGGCTTCTTTCCTATTGGTTGTCGCTCGCGAAAATCGCTTCTCATTTGCATAAAGTTGAAAATTCTCAACTTTTGTCAATATTATCTGTCTGCAGTCCCGGAGGCTGCATTTTCAGGACCCCACTTCTAGGACCGCATTTCTAGGACCCTAGTTTTTTGTGACAGCGCCACCTACCGAGTCGGAGAACCGCAGTCCCAGGAACGCATTTCCAGGACCCTAGTTTTGGAGGACCAAAAAAAGTGCCACCAAGGCAGTATTTCCACCCAGTTTTAACTACATTATAGTGTGTTTTTTTTTTCTTTCAAGTTTTATTACACCCAAATACTACTTTCTTTATTGCAATTAAACCAGGTTCCTAGGAATGTTGAGAAATTATTGGGTCTAAGTAGCATATAATAACTCAAGTAAAATAAACAAGAAATCATGTTATAGTCTTTTCAGTCACTATGGACCACATTTTCAAGTACAGAGGGAAGACAAGGAGGACTCTGGGGGTAGATTTAAGATTTAGTATTTTACAAAATAATATAAAACACCTGAACTTGAACACACAAAATATTTTACAAAATAATATATAAAAACTGAAATTGAACACAAAATATTTTACAAAATAATATATAACAACTGAACTTGAACACACAAAAAAACAAATTGGATCATGGTGAACCACATAGACAGAACTTCAATGGATGGACAAACACATGGACAACATCATCACTGACTCCTAAGAGAGAGAAAGAGAAGTGAATTAAATGAGGAACATTTAGTTGAACATGTTCTACTCTCTAATTTTAAATTTCATATTTAAAAGATCTTAGTTACCACAGAGTAATGATAATGATAAAAATAATATCAATCTTCATACCAATTAATTTTCATAATACAATTATTGCATACTGTTCAAAGATTTGAAAAAAAAATGATTTTGATGTTGTGGGAACAAAGGTTCTAGAAACACTCGTTTCTTGAAAAACATTTTTAAGTTAATTTCATATAGATAAATAGACATAAATTTGGCCTAAGCCTAGTGCTTAACCAATTTATTTATTTATCTTTTGTCATACTATTGCCTACCCTGAGCTGTGTCCTTGATAGCACTTCATATAGAGTACAGTATACAGTAAATGACACAATCTAACACGTGGGATTTTAACAGCCAATTATTATAATGGCCTCTCTGATATGTCTGACTATTAAAATGTCATATGTCTCAACCAACTTTATAAAACCATGTCAAAATGAAGAGACGTACACATAACATGTATTGTGGGTAACGTTAAACAGGCTGACTGTGAGCACGTGACAGTGAAAACATTAAGATTATTTTAACTGAATTAAAATGGAAAAACAATGAGTAATAAACAAGCTTTCAGAACGAACATGCTACAGTTTATTGTGCTGTAAATAAGTCAACACAGGCTTATCATGCAACAGTTCCGTTAAATGAACGTGCTAACAATTCATTTTCCAGCATTAGAGGCTAATATATGATGGCTATGCATTCAAGACTGTTTAGCAAATCACCAGCACGTTGGCAACATTAACTTTCCAATGAAATGCATCAAAATTGTTTTTAAAGTTAAACAAATAAAAATTGATTCGCATTTGATACTCACACTCTGAATGTCATTCATCTTCGCTGGTCCTCTAATTCGGTAGGTGGCGTTGTCACTAAAAACCTAGGGTCCTAGAAATGTGGTCCTAGAAGTGGGGTCCTGAAAATGCAGCCTCCGTGTCTGCAGGCAGATGCTACTCACTTTTGTCGCTTGTCTCTTGTCGCTTGACACGCCCACATTCTGTCGCCAACGGTCACTGTCGCTCGTGTCGCCGGATGTCGCCAGCGCTCCATTGAAATGAATGGGATCATGTCGCTTTGGCGCTGCGTGTCGCTGGCGGTGTGAACGGGGCTTAACGCGGCGGCGCGTTCATTTGGATTTATTTTTCTCATAACAGCTAAAATAACTTAATAGGCTACTCCGTAATTTTTTGGTCATACAGATAAGAATAGAGTAGCCTACATCGTTCAAAACTGTAAACTTTTATTCATATTAGGCTAACGACAAAAGTTAATCTGTCGTCTCTGTCTCCGGGAACTGCGCGTCACAAAAATGAACCGAAAGCCACTTGCCTCAGCTCAGTCACGATAAGAAATCGGCTATTTCTAAAGCCTTTAAATGTCTAAATATTTAATAATGTTATCTAATTATGTAATCTGAAACCGAGAGGTACAGAGGATCTACTCAAACATGTTTAGCTATCATGTGAGCGATTCCCAATGAAGAAACGACAAGGCAAGGGGGAAAATCTTGCTCTAATTAAATGTAGGCTAAATCGCCCTAAATTAAAATGTAAAAACAGATCAAATAATCTATTTGTCGAAATGTTGTGATATTGTTTAATTTAAGTTCATAATTATTCTATAAATGTTATTTAGTTCAACAGCAGCATTAATTAAAAAATTAATTCACAAATCGCATGCACCCTGGTTGTAAGGATCCAAAGATCCCTGTGGAATTTAATATTGAGTTGAACATTTTGTTCATGACAACAAATGAACATGTGTTTGACGATTGTATTTAGTTTTGCTTGGAAAAATGTAATGTAAATGTAAAAAGCTTGCCCAAACCGAAGTAGCGTTTTATTTCTTCAATTATTGAAATAATGAAATATTTACTAATAAACCCTCTATGACAGAAATATCACTACACGTAGCTTAAATTATGTAATTCCTTCATTATCAACATTTTAAAAGCCTAATGCTAATGTCTAGAATAGCGATTTAAGTGTGAATTGCAACTTCTCTTTGTTTTAAGTTAGTCTCAAACTCAGATAGCCTGTGGGGGGTTTGGAGGGACAGTTCATTGCTTTATCGTGTGTGCAGGACAATAGGTGTTAATGTTCCTCTTTCATATGGAGATGTCGGATAGCCAGCCTGATGAGCAGGCAAAGGCAAAATTCTTTTAAGGATAAATCTCTCGATGTGTCCAAATGTAGGCCCTATATCGCATTAAATTATAAAAATTGTAGTTTATTTATTGTATTTAACGTTTTTTTCCAAAATTTCAATTGAAGTGTTCAATCCAGTTGTTTCAACTGGTTTTGTAGAGTTTTAGAATGTCTTAGCAGTGTGTATGATTGTCAACAATCTGGCATTATCTAAAGATGAACTGTTGACGAAACGCGTTCATACCAAGAAACGAATGGGAGTGAGCAGAATATACAGAGCTCTTTAATTCGCAATCAACCTCGTTTTATTTCAAGATAAATTCAACAAGGCATGCTGTGTCTTTGAAGCAACATAGGCTAAATCATTTGTTACAGTTTTTTTCGTGATTTATATGGATGACACGCAGCGACATAATACAGTATTATCAGCTGTATGTGTGTTTTTACCCTGAAATGTTTAATTTCGAGAGAGACCCGGCGCGCGCAGTGACGAGACAAAATAAACTTGCTAAAAAGAGATCCAGCGCGCGAGAGAGACAAAGGAAAACGCATGATCTTAACATATGTTGCTTTGGACTATTTTCATTTTGTACTGTTTTAATTGTTTAATTTAGCTGCAATTTCTTTTGCAATACAAATTTAAAATGTCGCAAGAATAAGATTCTGTTTCTTATTTTGCATCGTAAAGGAAATAAACTCTAAACTCGATGCAACCCTGTTTTAAATAAATAAACTGTTCCGACACTTTATTTAAACCTTGAAATGTGTGATGTTTCAAACTTAATTAATTTTAGTGTTCTTTTACATTTTCATTGTTTTTTATATTGACAGCAATAATATTTAGTTAGTCTGTTATTTTGTGTAGCCATTTGTGTAGCTTATTTTGGGCGGCAGTGGTTCAGTGGTTCATGTAGGTTGTCTACAAACCAAAAGGTTGGTGGTTCGATTCCCAGTTCCACCTGACCAAGTGTCCATGAGCAAGACACCGAACCCCAGCTGCTCCCGACGAGCTGGGTGGCGCCTTGCATGGCTGACACCGCCGTCGGTGTATGAATGAGTGAGTGAATGGGTGAATGTGAGGCAAAATATGTAAAGCGCTTTGGTGGCCATTGGGTCTGTGAAAGCGCTATATAAATGCAGTCCATTTACCATAACAAAATCAGTTTTCTGATTTTGTTCAATGTATGGGTCTGTTTTGAAAAATTTCTTCCATTGCTATGGCCGGGTATCACTGTCAGTCATCTCAATTTCGTGAATGATTCACAAAACAATAATTTAGCAGATTAAAGACGAGCTTCTTCATTTTCATTTTCTGACGTGATCGGCTGACAATCTTCCTTCATCAGTTTTGTCGTCTGTGCAGCGGCTCTACTGGAATGTAGCAAATTTATGTTGTAATGTGCCATTGATAATTAAACAAAACGCCTGACTTTAAATAAATAAACAGTTAATAAACTCGCTAATAAACTGTTACCTATTTAAGCACCAAGAACGGTAAAACATAAAAGGCTGCATGCCATGTAGGCTTCAATGAGATTCGATCTCGGATCGACTGAAGCTCCGCGAGGCTCATGTTGTTGCGTTGACCACTGAGCTACCGTCAGAACGCTAGTGAAATAATGTCTTTTATGCTCTTGCAAAGCCTCATTGATGTAACCTAATATGTTTCTATTGCAATGGTTTATTTTGAAATGTTTTCATTATTTATTCAATTTAATTTCAGTATTGTGATTATGAATTATTTTAACTACGTTTCACTTGAATTCATCTGCTACCAGCTTTCAATCGCTCTGAATGAGCTGCAGCGCGGCGGCAGAGATTACGCAATAGAGAGAATAAACGGACACTTTTCAAAGTCTGTGATTGTAGCGCCTCTTAGCGGTAAAAGGCAGCAAATACATCCCAAATTTTACCGCGGCGGTAAAAGTATTATTCTGGTTGGCCACCTACTGTACCAGTTCATTCTGGCATATCTGCAACGGAGAAGTTCTCTGGCTAAATCTCCTCTGGAACCCCTGTTCATAGACGAATCCAATAAACCCATGACACGCTTTTGGTTCCAGAAACACCTCAGATCTGTTCTACAGTCAGGAATTCCAGCAAAGAATTTCTCAAGTCACTCCTTCCGTATCGGGGCAGCAACTTCAGCAGCCCAAAAAGGCCTCTCCCAACAGCAGATCTAAGCTCTTGGGAGGTGGTCCTCAGATGCTTTCCAAAGCTATATCAGGACCAACTGGTTCCACATTAAAAAAGCCCACCAGACCCTCATTGATTAAAACCCCCTGGGTCGTCCACCGGGGGTCTCTCTCTTTCCGTCCAGCGAGCATTTGGTCTCACAGCGGACGCAGTGAAAATCTCCAGGTCAAGTAATCATGTTCCTCTTTCCTGTTTTCTCTTTTTGTCCAGCGAGCATTTGGTCTCACAGCGAACGCAGTGAGAACTTTTCCGGTAGAGCACTTACGTTTTCTCTTCCGTCCAGCGAGCATTGGTCTCCCAGCGGACGTACTGTGTACTTATCTCTACTCTCTCCCATCCAGCGAGCATGGGTCTCCCAGCGGGTCTCCCCCCAAACGCTACAGCCTTGGAACCAACCCCAGTAGCCAACAACATCAGAACCCAGATCCTCTCAGGTGCAGACATTGATTTATCTTCCCTGCTATCTTTACTTCCTCAATCCGCTTCAGATCGCCAAATAGAAGTAGGTGATTTTTCAGTTACTAAAAAAAAAAAAAAACATCCCTCCTTTCTTTCAGCGAATTTTCAATTGCATTCAACCGTTACAGCAAAATCATCATGGCCGTTTTTCCCCATAGGAGACGTGAGCTAGGCGATTATCTCGTGATAATTGCTGGGCTCGCGTTATCATACGGAGGGTCTCATTTCTATACGTACCATAAACTATTCTCAGCTAAATGCGCCGTCCTCGTTGCTCCATGGAACCAGTGCCCTTACTGGGGTGCACTGGACACAGACCTCCACAACAGAGTGTTCCTGGGCTGCCCCGACATCTCTTGTGCAGTATGAAGATCACTCGCTCACTCCACCATAAGCTGTCCTCTGGTTAACCCTTCATCTCCCCTTGCCCAGTTGCATCCCAGGGAAAATCTACCAGTTACGTCCCACGACCAGTACATTTCGACTCACCATCCAAAGATTTTAAACTCACCTCCAAATCTCGTGACCAAGTCTGCCATAATTTTAACTCCTGGGGATGCTCAAGACAATGTTGCCGTTACCTGCACGTCTGCAACTACTGCGGCAGCGCCCACTCCTGCACTATATGCCCTGTGAAAAGATCACAAAAATATTCAAAACACTAAAGTAGAGGCTATTCAATTTTCTCTGGAAATTTCCCCCACTGCCGCAGCAGGGATGTTCTCTCACGCTCCCGCAGGAGCTCAGTTTCTCTGGAAATTTCCTCCACTGCCGCAACAGTGATGTTCTCTCACGCTCCCACAGGAGCTCAGTTTTTTCCTCCAATCCGCCCTTAGGCCGCTGGAAAGAAAGTTTGGGTTCCACTTCCATTGCAATGTCATCTACTCCACTCCCCCAGGAGCTACGTTTCCCAATTTTTAACTTGCTCCACTGCCACAGCAGTACCATCTCTTCCGCTCCCGCAGGAGCTCAGCTCTCTGTCCAACTCACCTTTCAGATAGCTTGGAAAGCAAGTCGAAAGCAAGTTCTGTTCCAACACCGCAGCAGTGTCATCTCTTCCTTCCCATCAGTAGCTCATTCTCCAGCCAAATAGCTCATTGGATAATTCGAAAGAAAGTCAGAACCAAGTCTTTCCACTACAGTATAACCTACTCCACTCCCGCAGAAGCTCCATTTCTCCAGCAGCATTATCTTTTCTGCTCCCGCAAGAGCCCAGTTCTATGTCCAACTTACCTTTTGGACAGTTGAGTTCAGAAAGCAAGTTTGACCCACTGCTGCAGCAGTGTCGTCATCTCCGTCATCTCTTCCTCCAACTCGCTCCATTCCCATGGAACCATTATCTCTTCCACTCCAGCAGGAGCTTAATTCTCCATTCAACTCACTATAGGATACTTGGAAGCAAGTCGTAAAGCAAGTTGTCCACTCTCGCAGCAGTGTCATCTACTCCGCTCCCGCAGGAGCTTCGTTTCTCCGTCCAAACTTGCACCACTGCCACAGCAGCATTATCTTTTCTGCTCCCGCAGGAGCCCAGTTCTTAGTCCAACTTACTTTTTGGACAGTTGAGTTCAGGAAACAAGTTTAGTCCACTGCCACAGCAGTGTCATCTACTCCGCTCCCGCAGGAGCTCCGTTACTCCGTCCAAACTTGCACCACTGCCGCAGCAGCATTATCTTTTCTGCTCCTGCAGGAGCCCAGTTATTAGTCCAACTTACTTTTTGGACAGTTGAGTTCAGGAAACAAGTTTGGTCCACTTCCGCAGCAGTGTCATCTACTCCGCTCCCGCAGGGGCTCCGTTTCTTCATCCAACTCGCCTTCACTGCCGCAGCAGTGTTTCCTCTTCCGTTCCCACGACTATTCAATTCTCCATCCAATTTGCCATCGGACAGTTGGAAAGCATGTTGAAAAAAAAAAAAAAAAACACCTTGGTCCACTGCCGCAGCAGTGTCATCTCCTCCAGCAGGAGCTAGTTTCTCCATCAACTTGCTTCCACTGCAGCAGTTATGCTATCCTCTTCCGTTTCCGAAGAAGCTCACCCCATATGACCATCCCCAGCCAACCACTTGCGAGGCCACCCATCTGATGCCACGACAATCAACTCCCTTTTGATGATGCAAGAAGCCCTCCCCATCCAGCAACTAAAATTCCCTCCCTACGATTGGCACCATAAGCTTGCACTCCGCAAGTCCCATCAACATCATTTCTGGTGGCTGTCCCGCATTTATTGCAACTTTTGGTGGAGTACTCTGGGTTCGGGCCAAATATCCGAGCTTGGAGCCATCTCCCCGGACAGCACGCCAAATATGCATACCATTTATTCTATCTAACTTATTTGTAAGTGTGAACTAGTGAAATACTTGTATGTTGTTACCTGCTCAACGAGTACACCTTCAATTTGAAGTGTGCTATGATCTGCTGTAGACCTAGGGTCAAAAATCATTTATTTGGTTTTATTTACATTGAGGGCCAAGTTATGCCTGTTGCACCACTTCACTACCTCCTCTATCTCATGTTTATAGATAGCAATATCTGATTTTTTTGTAATTAGACAAAGTATGGCCGTATCATCTAAAAATTTAATAATGTGGTTATTTCTAATGATATATCTGCAATAATTTGTGTTACAACTGTCCCAGGTGCTTAGAACTTAGAGTTACAGAAAATAAAGGGGGGATCCTATTTGCAAAATACCCAGGGAAGGATATAATGTATTTCAAGAATCACGAGGTACACGAGACGTCAAAAGTCAATTTCCTCAGGATGAAACCAGACTTGTCTGTGTCATGATCCACACACGGGAAACAGGGGTTAAATCCAAAAACAGCATTTAATAGGGTAATCCATAAATCATAATCCAGTCCAAGCAAAGGTCAAAATCCAAAAGGCAATCCAACACAAGAAACAAAACAAGAAACATGCATCAGAAGTGTAGTAACATTAAACAAGGACTCCGTGACACACACTGAAACAGACAGGGTTATATACACATATTTAACAAGACTAACACAGAACAGCTGGGAACAATGATTACGGGGAACAGCTGAGTGCAATGAACTGATGAGTGACAGTGACAGACAGAATGCTGGGAATTGAAGTCAAATGTGAAGGACACCGTGAGAACGAGGACCTCTAGTGATAGACAAGGGAACACAACCAGACACTGTGACAGTCTGTAGTTTTTAACAGATCATATAGATGTCTTTCCTACAGAAAAGTTATTTTCATTCCTTGGCTAATGGCATTACTGCCTCCAAAGGGAAACAAGGAAATAGGTCCTCTGATAAGTAATCCAGGAGTAATATAACAGCTCAAAAATCCTATTTGGGCAGCAAACAAACAGTTTCCCAAACCAAGATATTTCAAGAATAGCAGCCAACAATATGTGGCAAATCACACTGGATATAATACTTCTACTACTTTCCCTTTTTATACCAAACATGGAGTACTACTAATGAACCCTAGTGGCTAGGATGAACATAGGCCCCCAGAAAAGATAGTATGCCTTGTAACAGGCTGTAACCGTTACAGTGTATATTATAAGAAGTAAAGGAGAGCTTACACAGCCTTGAGGGGCACCTGTACTTATGTTCAGAGTATCAGAAAGACTAGAGTTGACCCTCACCTGCTGTTTCCTGTCTGTCAAAAAAGAACCATACCATCTAATAATGAAGGGGTTCACTTCCATCTGTTGTAATTACATTATCTAAGGAAGAATACAGTTAAATGCAGAGCTGAAGTCCATAAATAATAATCGAGCATAACCTAATGGATTTTCAAGGTGCTTTAAGACAGAGTGTACCGTTGTAATTAAGGCATCATCAGTACCCTGCCATTATTATAGGCAAATTGGTAAGGGTCCAAGAGATGCTGTACCTCACTCCTTAAATTACCAGCCATTATACGTTCTAATTATTTCGTGACTATCGATGTTAGCGCTACTGGTCTATAATCAACATTATGCTGTGGACAGGGTTTTTTAGGCACCAGAATAACAACAGATGTCTTCCAGATAGTAGGGATGGTACAAGTGTCTACAGAGAGCTGGAATAGAGGGCTCCAAGCAGGAGTTAACTCATCCGAAAATGTTTTCAGAATGAAAGATGAAATACCATCCGGCCCACTGGCCTTACTTCTTTTCAGCTTTTTAAAAACAGTAGTGACAGCATTAGGGTTAATTATTATTCTTTCTTGTATTGGGTCACATTGTATTGACATAGACAGGTCTTTGCAGCAAGTCACATTTGTTCCATGATCCAGGTCAAAACATTTATAAAAAATGTTGAGATCATTAGCATTATCTAAATCATTCCACACATTTAATTCCTTCTGTCCAGAGTTCATGTTAGTCATTTCTTTCACAGTGTCCCAAAGTCTTTTCGAGTTATTAGTTGAAAAAGCTTCCCTCACATGTGTACTGTGTTCCTCCCAAGCCTTTTAAACTTTCCCCCTCAGATCTTTTTAAATTGATCTCAGCTCCATTAAGTCATTGTTCCGGAATGCTAGCTTTTTTCTCCTGATCAGATGTATATTTTCAGGTGTGATGTAGTCTTTATTGTTTGGATATATAGTGATCGTCTTTTTTGGCACACTAGTATCGACACAGCAATTAATATAGCCTGTTATCGTTTGAGCAATATTGTCAATATTGTTGTCCTGGTAGAAGACATCCCAATCTGTGACCAGAAAGCAGCCACTCAGTGTCTCCTTGCTCTCATCCTGCCATACATTGACAGTTTTTGAGACAGGTTTGCTTTTTTTAATGGCACACTTAAAGGTGGGGATCAGATGGATGGTATTATGATCCGAATTTGAGAGGGGGGGTTTAATTCTGGCAGCATATGTATCTTTAATATTGCCATAGCATTTATCCAGTGTCCTATACTTACGTGTGCTATCTTTAACATATTGCTGGAATCCGGGAAGAGCCAGCTCCAGTTTACAATGGTTGAAGTCTCCAAGAACAAATAAAGGGGAATCGGGCTTGTCCTTTAACCCTCTGGGGACCAGAAACGCGCCGGCGCATTTTGCTCGTTTTTTTTCACATAGCAGAAAAATAGACTTAAAGTACTACCATCATTTCTGTTCATATAGAGTTAAGAAATATGAGAAAATAATCTGTTAAATGTCTACTTTTTTATGTGCCCACATACAATCGAAATAAAATATTGTGCTTTTGTAAAATAAAGAATATAAACAGGGTGTGCGTTCTGCCTCTCAGTCACCGTGAACTTTTTTTCTGGAGCACGTCTCTAATCTTCAACAAAACTCAGCAAATACTATTCACCCAGCCATAAGCAATATATCTTTTAAATCATTTGAGTTTGTACTTTTAAATGATCCGATTCAAAACTAAAATAAATATTCTCCGTTTATGTCATCTATATAAAAAGAGAGACGTGTCAGCCATTCTAATTATCTTTCTCTCAGTTCATTATCTCTGGTAATATGACACGCCCATGGAGAGCGCGCTATTCAAACGCAAATATGTGAAGCAACCCATTGAGACGCGTTAACGCCCATAAACTCTGAAAACACACTATGGGCCATTCCACCGAATGGGTGACATTTGCTTGTTGTAAGTCTTCAAAATTAAACTTTATTTTTTATCTTTTTCAACATTGAATCTAACTAGTGCAATGCCCGTGCAAAATGCCTGTGTTCTTGTGTGTTTTTAGTAATTGTTGGTTTGGTATGTTTGAGTTGCTGGCCTAAACTCTGAGAAAACGATAACGTTAAGCGCACCAGAATAAAATATAATATTCAGAATTAAACAGTGTAGCTGACTTAAAGATTCAGTTAACATCCACAAATGAATAAGCGCGGCGATTCAGGGGAGGTTCAGACCTTGGCTGGAGCAGCTACACAGTGAACTCTGAGAAAAAGCTACGCTTGAGCAAACAGTTTGTGAATAGGCTACTACAAATGATGGCCGTGAATAAAATATAATATTTAATACCCTCTAATGTCAGAATGTTTATTTTGGGGAGTGGCCACTCAGTGTACAGTGTGAGCCAGCTAGAGCCGCAAAAGCCAATGTGACAGACAGACACACACACAGACAGACAGACGTTCCTGTAATTTATAGATAGATACTACACATATTTAACTATTCAAAATGTGTATTGGTCAATCTCAGGCAACTTTATTTATTTTTTTACAAGGTTTAAGCAGAAGATGGGCACATGTTTTCTCAATCCTGTTACCGAAAACCATGTGCCATTTAAAAAGCAAGTTTAAAAGCATGTCAATTAATTCCTTTGTTTTCCCCACAAGAAAGTGTTTATTTTAAAGAAATTGTTGGTTATATGTTCCAAAAATTGATATTTGTGACAATAAAATCACTATTAAGGCGGGGTGTATTTTAATAAAAAACACAAAGCCATTTTTTTCATTTTAAAGAAGACCGAAGCCTCAAGTTTATATATTTTTTAAATAATTTAATGTATTAAATAATTGTATAAATGATGGGCCAAACAAAACTGATAAAAACAGTGATTTAATTTTATTTTTTTTTAAAAATGAAAAAAAAAGTAACAGGACTGAAAGTAACAGGATTGAGTTTTTAAGCAAAAAGTTATCAAATACATGGCATATGGCCACATAGTACATGCTAATAGCATGAGGACACTGAGCCATTTCTAGTGCCTTACCAAAAGTTAATATTTTTAAAATAAACAAATAAAATCTAAGAAAAAGTTTAGGTAACAGGACAGTATGTTGAGATTGACCTTCTCAGTCGTAGTTACAATTTCATCAAATATACAGAAATTAAAATGAGAAGACTAACTTATGGTCTTCCCATTGCCTTCAGAAGATCCAGATGATGCAACTTACTGTTGAAAATGTGTCTTGTGGAATATTCCCAGTTTTTCAGAGGGGTAATTTGTTAGGGTAACAGGACTGAGTGAAAACCCGGGAAATGACTAAAATGTGTATTTTATCTAAAATATTAGATCAAATGTCTTTTTCTTTTTTCATTTTAAAGCAGATTGGTTCCCTTTCGAGAGGTCTCTCCTATTGCGTAAGTAGCTTACGCTATGGGAAAACTCCTTTTCTCGAGAATATTGAAGTCTTTATGTAAAACGCATTGCAGCTGCACAGCTGACAGCAATGAACGAAGGAGCTCGGTCATTGGCTGTGCTGCGGCAACTTGCTCGAACCAATGACGGGGCGACTCTGAATGCGCGACCAATGAGCGCGCTTCGCGCCCGCGCGTGTCAGAGCCCGCCAAGATGGGCGTGGCCAAGAGCTATATACTGGGCGCCCCGTCATGAGAGTTCTTTAGATTTAATCTCCTTCAGCGAACACCTTCTTCGCTGGATCCTCCAGATTATTGAAGCTTCGCCGCCCGTCGAAAAGCATACCAGCGGGATTGCTACGAGGACGTCGGCACCTTCAGCCGCCTTCGAACGCCATCCTACTGAGCCATCCGGCGTGCTACACACGCAAGTATTTTACATCTGTTCGCCCCGCGACACTTGTAAAAGAGCAATTTTCTGAGGCGTTGTTTCAAATGCCTTCCTGCGCGTCGTGCAGAGACCTTCTCCCGGACGGGGATCGTCACATCATCTGCGCTCGCTGCCTGGGCCGGGACCACGCAGAAGCTGCTTTGACCAAGGGCGGATGCCCGGAATGTGATGACCTGGGTCTCTCCACACTACGGGCTCGCCTCGCCGCTTTCGCCGTGAGCGAGCCCATCGCCGCCACCCCTCTGTTTGAGCCACGCACTAAGAAAAAGCGCCGCTCACAGAGGCTTCCTGAACCTGAGCTCAGTGACGTCATGCCGAGCCAGTCTCCGCGTGCTTCACCGCCGCTCTTGCCTTCCCCACCGCCGGTTCAGTTCACCCAGCCGGACCCACACCCCTCTAGTAGAGCTGTGGGCCTTGTGACTTTCGGCGCGTCCGAGGACGACGGGGGAATGGATGACAGCTTGTCCATCGACGCTGCATCGGACGACTGGCCGGGCTCCACTCTCGACCCCGCCCCGTCGACGCTAGCTAGCACGAGCGGGGGGTCCACCATGGATACCGAGATTATCCGTGTCCTCTCTAAGGCCGTGGAAGACCTCGGGCTCGATTGGTCTTCTCCCGAAGAACCAACCCGGAGCCGACTGGATGAGTGGTTTCTGCAGGGGCGCCAGCAGGCCCCTCGGTAAAGGCCTTCTCCCTTCTTCCCGGAAGCTCACGACGAACTCACCAAGTCATGGAAAGAGGCTACGAGGGAACGCCGCCCCTCGAGGAGGCCGTGGCCAATCATCTCTGCCCGCCCTCCACCACCAGATGGAAAGCCAAAGCTTCCCACCCCTCGAAGCCCTGCCGCACTACTTCTGCTCTCGCCGGTCGCGCCTATGCCACTGCTGGCCAAGCTGCATCAGCGCTTCACTCAATGGCGGTACTTCAAGTGTTCCAAGCCAAGCTTCTCCGCTCTATGGACGAGTCTGGCCCCGAACCCGAAGCCTTTAGGGACCTACGCAGCGCAACTGATATAGCTCTGCGAGCCACGAAGGCCACTGCCCAGTCTATTGGCCATGCTATGGCTAATTTGACTGTTCTCGAGTGCCATCTGTGGTTAACTCTGACTGAGATGAAGGACGCGGATAAGGCGCCATTTCTCGACGCGCCTATCTCCACCAGCGGGCTGTTTGGACCGGCGGTTAAGGGTTTCGCTGAACGCTTCACTGAGGCCCAGAACGCTTCACAAGCTATGCGTCATTTCCTGCCCAAGCGCTCCAGCTCATCGCAGAGTAGACAGAGACCGCCACAGCCACAGCGGGCTAGAACAGCTCCCACCGCCTCTCAGCCCGCGCCTCAGGCTGACGCTCGACGCCGCTCGCGCTCTCACAACCGCAAGCCGCCTTCTGAGCGACGGGGTCCTCGGCCCAAGATTGTGCTGAACCCTGAGCCTCGAAAGCTGTCCTAGCCACAATAATGAGAAGAGAGACTGCGTGTCTCGCAAAAGCCGGACCACTCTCTCTGCAAAAGCTCAAACATTACCCAGTCCCCTTACAGGCGGCTGGATATGTCCATACAGCAGTCAATGGGCAAGTCACAGAGCTCGCTCACCTGCAAACAAACACCGTTTTTACGGCGACGCACAGAAAACACAAAAAGAGTCTTTTTCTGCCTGTGTCACTAAGGGTTCACATGTCCACAAAGTGTGCATTCCCAGATATTGTCAAAACAGTGCCAAATTCATTCCCAGCTCAGGCTGCGCTCCCCATGAATGTAGATCACGTGCCTACGGTCATGTACGCACCACTACACACAAGCACTGTTCACACAGTTATAAATTCATCCCCAGTAAAAGCGGGAAACATTATAAAAGTGACGCGTGTGCCTACCACTGTTCATGCACCCCCACTTATAAACACTGTCCTTACAGTGTCAAACACAACCCCAGCTCAGGCTGCGAGTTTTACAGACACAGCGCGCGCTGTTGTAATCACACACGCGCCCATTCACTCAGCTGCTCAGCGCGCGCCCGCGCCTCTGAGAGCTACGAGCTCAGGCGATTCGCTGGCAGGGTCCCTACATCACAGTGGCCCGCCCCTAGCCTGTATTCAGCCCATATCTGTACACGCAGCGGCATGGGAAAACATTCCAGATATGCTGAAATGGGTATTGAATATAGTAAAGCACGGATACTCGCTCCAGTTCGCTCGCAGACCACCACGTTTTACGACTGTGGTCGAGACGAAAGTGAGAAAGGAGTGTTCACATGTTCTACGCACCGAGGTGCGCAAACTAATAGAAAAGGGCGCTGTGGAAACTGTTTCCCCCTCTCTGAGCGAGGCAGGTTTTTACAGCCGCTATTTTCGGTCTCCGCCCCATCCTAGATCTCAGACACCTGAACAAAGCACTAATGATTCGCTCGTTCAGAATGTTAACAACCAAGCATATCCTCGCGCAAGTACGCCCAGGAGATTCGTTTCTCTCAGTGGATCTGAAAGATGCTTACTTTCACATTCCAATAGCGCCTCATCACAGGCCGTTTCTGAGATTCGCTTTTGAGGGACAGTCATACCAGTACACAGTACTTCCGTTCGGCCTGTCCCTGGCTCCCCGTACATTCACGAAATGGATGGATGCAGCACTTTCCCCCCTAAGGCGAAGGGGAGTGCGAATACTGAATTATCTCGACGATTAGCTGGTTCTAGCTCAATCAGAATGTCAGTTAATAACACACAGACCTTGGATTATCAGCCATTTAGAATGCCTGGGTCTAAGAATCAATTTTGCAAAAAGCATACTATCTCCCAGCCAGAGGATTTCTTTCCTGGGAATAGTTCTAGACTCGATGCAAATGACAGCGCGTCTCTCATCAGAGCGCGCGCTCACCATCCGGCGCCTTGCAACATCATTCAGGGCGGGCGCGCGCGCCCCCGTCAAGCGGTTTCAGAGGATGCTCGGTCTCATGGCCTCAGCATCGGCCGTACTCCAGCTAGGATTGTTGCATATGCGCCCTCTCCAACGCTGGCTCAAGAGCCGCGTCCCTACTCACGCGTGGCGTTCGGGCCACTTTTTAATCAGAGCGAACCACGGCTGTATAAAAGCCCTGACGCACTGGAAAGCCGCCGACTGGTACCAGTCAGGCGTGAGTCTGGGTGTGAACACAAGGAGAAAGATGATAACGACAGATACATCCAAAATAGGTTGGGGGGCCCTTTACGATGGCAGGCCTGTCTCCGGCTTTTGGTCAAACCCGGAGAAGCGCCTACACATAAACTGTCTGGAAATGAAAGCGGTCGCTTTGGCTCTCAGAGCCCTGCTCCCACATCTAATAAAAACGAACACGTCCTGGTCCGAACGGACAACATGACGGTAGTGTCGTACATAAACCGCCAGGGTGGACTCAGGTCGAGCTCCATGCATTCAATGGCCAGGAGACTCATTTTATGGTCCCAGCACAACTTGCGCTCGCTGAGAGCAGCGCATGTGCCAGGCGCCCTGAACCAGGGGGCAGACATGCTATCCAGAGACAAGATTCTCCCAGGAGAATGGGCTCTCAACCCGCTGACGATTCAGTGGTTATGGAAAACCTTTGGCAAAGCGGAGATCGACCGCTTCGCCTCCAAGGAGAACGCGCACTGCTCTCTTTTCTTCACGAAAAGCACGGACGCGCTCGCCCAGAGCTGGCCGAGCCGCCCCTTATATGCCTTTCCCCCGATCGCGATGCTGCCACAGGTCATCAGTCGGGTCAGAGAGGAGAAAAACGCAGTGCTGCTGATAGCACCACTCTGGACGAACCAAACATGGTTTCCAGATCTGATGCAAATGCAATCTACACCACGGCCGATTCCACTGAGGCCAGACCTCCTCAGTCAGGCCAGCGGGATGATATTTCATCCCCGCCCCGATCTGTGGGCCCTTCATGCATGGCCCCTCAACGGGTTCCCAGGAACCTCACGAGCGGAGCACTAAATACCATCGCTGAGGCGCGGGCGCCCTCCACGAGACGCTTATATGCCCAGAAATGAAAAGTGTTCAGTGACTGGTGTAATGCCAAGGGCCTGAACCCTGAAACATGCGAGATTACGAACGTACTCGCTTTTCTACAAGGGCTTCTGGAGGCGGGCCGCACCCCCTCCACGCTCAAAGTATATGTGGCGTCCATCACAGCGTCACACGACCCTGTAATGGAACGTCCATTGGGAAGAAATGACCTAATTATTCGTTTCCTAAGGGGCGCTAGGAGGATGAACCCTTCACGCCCCCCCTCAGTGCCGATCTGGGACCTAGCTACTGTCCTAGACGCTCTTAAAGGGCCCCCGTTCGAACCACTCCGAACCGTGCACCTTAAACAGCTCTCGCTCAAGACTGCGCTCTTGCTGGCACTCGCCTCGGTCAAGAGAGTGGGCGACCTGCACGCGCTTTCGACAAGCGCTGCCTGCCTAGAATTCGGACCTAACGACTGCAGGGTCGTCCTTAGACCGAAACATGGGTATATTCCTAAAGTGCTCACCACTCCCTTCAGAGCACAGGTTATCTCCCTAACTGCGCTATCGTCTCAAGCAGACGAACACGACGCTAATCTACTCTGCCCCGTTAGGGCTCTCAGAGTGTATTTGGAGCGCTCTGCCCTATTCAGACAGACAGAACAACTCTTTGTATGCTTTGGTGGCCATACGAAAGGTTCCGCCGTTTCAAAGCAGAGAATCTCTCACTGGATAGTTGAAGCTATAGCGCTGGCTTATGAAGCTAAGGGGCTTCAATGCCCCTGGGGAGTCAAAGCACACTCCATCAGGAGTGTGGCTTCTTCCTGGGCATGGTCGAGCAGGATACCGATCGAGGATATTTGTGCGGCGGCAGGCTGGGCCTCACCGTCCACATTTATCAGGTTCTACAACCTACAGGTCCCGACATTGCATTCCAATGTACTATCAGCATGATGCTAGTTGAACTACGAGTTCGTATCTAGGTTATGTATGTGCTTGTGTCACACTGAGCGCCTTCTAGCCGCTCTGTATTTTTTCCCACATATAAAGCTCGCCTCTGCCGGCTAGTTGGATGATAACTTTGCTTTTCAGCTCAGGCACCTGCCTCTGGCTATCATAAGGCGAAGTTCAGCACGCACGGCGTTTTGCATGGTGTTCCCATAGCGTAAGCTACTTATGCAATAGGAGAGACCTCTCGAAAGGGAACGACTCGGTTACTAACGTAACCTCGGTTCCCTGAGAGGAGGGAACGAGTATTGCGTAAGCTGCCGTGCTTGTGCTTGGTTAGTTCGCTTCAGTCGTTTTAACCTAAAGAACTCTCATGACGGGGCGCCCAGTATATAGCTCTTGGCCACGCCCATCTTGGCGGGCTCTGACGCGCGCGAGCGCGAAGCGCGCTCATTGGTCGCGCATTCAGAGTCGCCCCGTCATTGGTTCGAGCAAGTTGCCGCAGCACAGCCAGCTGCAATGCGTTTTACATAAAGACTTCAATATTTTGTTATAAATTATATTAAGTTTTCCCATAGCGTAAGCTACTTACGCAATACTCGTTCCCTCCTCTCAGGGAACCGAGGTTACGTTAGTAACCGAGTCGATATAAAGTCTCACAAAAATGCAAAAAAATTCTGATTTCTGAAGGATTTGAATCATTATATTTCATTGTAAGGTTTAGAGATGGAGAGTGGGGACATGCAGAAAATGCAATTTTTTAGTGTTCTATGTAGTTTTTATCAAAGTTTTTAATTATACATTTTAAATTTGTAGTTAGTTTAATGTGCAGGACATTTTGCTTAATAATAAAATGTATTTTAGAGTTCATTTTCATGCAATTTTATACGTAATAATGTCCTGGGGACAGAAATGTCACCCTTTCGGTGGAATGGCTCCTTTTAGTCAGATTAATGTACTGTCGTCTTGCGCGGCTATATGAGGAACAATCCTGGGACATTTACCTACCTCAGAACAAGTGCTGGTTTATTTTCACTTCGAGGAGGAGCAACAGATTCAGCTGACAAGTGTAAGTGTTTTATGCTTGTGCTTTGTTCTAATCGCGATATAGAATAACATTAGTGTCTGTAAATGGAAAAATAGCATACTGTTTAAATGTGAATCATGTTTCTGTGTGTGTGTGTGTGTGTGTGTGTGTGTGTGTGTGTGTGTGTGTGTGTGTGTGTGTGTGTGTGTGTGTGTGTGTGTGTGTGTGTGTGTGAATGAATGAATGAATGAATGAATGAACAAACGCACAGATACACACTGTTACGGACGAAATAAAAGACAACATTTCGTTGACTAGTTTTGGATAGTTTTTACTCTAAAATGGACATCAAATAAGCTTTTGTTAGGAGTTTCTGCTCATATGTTAAATATAGGCCTATAGTATGTTTTTTCAATAAACTAATCAACTAAGATGTTATAGTGTTTGTTCCAATGCAAGCTATATCAAAATAATGAATCCTCAACTTTGAAATATGTATGATCAAACTAAGACATTTATGGAAAAAGACAATTTTCTTTTCAAGATGTTTCCAACTCTAACTTTGAACTTTGAACTGAAATAAAACCATGTCTATATGGTGAAGGGTGTGTGATAGAAGTGTCCAGACGTATGCACCCTGTATTTTAAAGAAGAACATTCAATTATTTGCGATACATTATTCATTCACAAAGAATTCAAGGGCATTATTCATGTCCCTAAAGGTTGGAGTTTTCCTAATTTTTTTTATTAAGGCATTAAGATTTTTTATTCCTCTTTTTAGTCAACTTTAGCATGGGGGTGTTTACTTATTCTAAGCAGTGTGTGTGTGTGTGTGTGTGTTGTAAATCCAAACAATCTAAAAGCCATTCTTTTTTAAATCTCCTCATTCTTTGTGCAAGGCTCCTCATAATGATATGGCCTGATAGCACACCTAATAGGGCCATTATGGGAGGGTCTTTGTCTTCCTCAGGTGTGAAACGCCATACATATTAATGAGAGATCACGCCTCCTCGCATAAAGCTTTCTCAAACAAAACACGTCATACACATTCTAAAAGACTTTATTGACTTATCTGAATGAGTAGTCAGGATGATTCTCACATAGTTTTGGAGCAAATATTATAGACTATGTGATACAATTTTCAAAAGTCTTGTGAAGAAATAATATGTGTTTTGTGGCCTTATTTCACAAACTTTTAGTTTTAGTTTTTTCAATAATCATGCATAAATAATATTCTCTCAAAAATACAAACATGTACATACATGTTGCTCACATATTATGGTAGCCCCGTTTGTGCTATATAGAGTGAATTTACACCTTTGCCATTAACATGTTTATAAATAACTGAAAAAAGCACAAATGTCAGTGCATGTCAAAACATCCCAAGGGCCCCAAAAACCCCTATGTCCCCAGAGGGTTAACTGCTGGTAGACGCAGTCTGCTACATGTGAAGCTACTTTGGATGCGTTCCCACTGGGCAGAATATATACCGAACATATAAAGATGATCCCATAGTCTCTAGGTAGATAAAAAGGTCTTAAACTAATGCAATTGAGTTCAAGATCAGGAGTACACACCCTGTTTTTTATTGTGTAATTATTGCACCACGAGTCATTAATAAAAACACAACCCCACCTGCAAAGCAGGTGCAAAAAGCGGATGTAATTGGCAGCAGCCACACTCCGGTGATTCTCTCCCCGTGAATTCTCATTCTTGTTCACTTCTTTCTCGCAAAGCAGACCACAGCAGCACTTCAACACCCTTGACATAGATTGACAGATTTGACAAACTTAGGCAAACTTGGACTACCACGGATGCCCGTTCTTTCGTGACCGCGTCGCAAGCAGTGCTGCGCCACTGGAAACACCACCCGGTCATTAGGTGTCATTAGGATACGTACCAAAAACTTTTAAGCTGGCTATGATTAAACCGCTTATTACAAAACGCAACTTGATCCTACAGAATTAGTCAATTACAGGCTGATCTCGAATCTACCTTTTCTGTCAAAGATACTAGAAAAAGCCGTATCCTCACAACTATGTTTTTTTCTAGAAAGAAATGGTATCCGTGAGAATTTTCAATCAGGATTTAGACCGTATCATAGTACTGAGACATATCTCAGAGTCACAAATGATTTGCTCTTATCATCCAATCGTGGTTGTATCTCTCTATTAGTGCTACTCGATCTTAGTGCTGCATTCGACACCATTGACCACAAAATTCTTTTAAATAGACTCGAAAATTATATTGGCATTAGTGGAATTGCACTAGCGTGGTTTAAATCATACTTATCTGACCGTTATCAGTTTGTAGCAGTAAATTAAGAGATGTCTTATTTGTCAAAAGTTCAATATGGTGTACCACAAGGCTCAGTACTAGGACCGTAGCTGTTCACTCTGTACATGCTACCCTTAGGAGATATCATTAGGAAGCATGGCATTAGTTTTCACTGTTATGCTGACGATATTCAGCTCTATATTTCTTCACTCCCTGATGAAACTTACCAATCCAGATTCTAATTATTATTATCTAATTAACGTTAAAGTATACTCACCTGTGATTGTCTAACCTCTGGCTTCTTGATCTGTGACCTGTAGGAACTTTGTCAGTATCCACTAGTTACCTGACATCCAGCGATCTCCAGTGTTCCACTGAATCCGCTTGCCACCCATTGAACCAACGCCAGAACCTGTAAGAGAAAAGACCCGTATTAATATTCCAGAACGGATTGTTATTCAATTATCTGGAGTGTTTGAACTCACCTATTGTGGATCCCACATCCTGTGTTTCCTCACGTCTTCTCGCTCCTGATACTCACCATGATTTGTTGCACCACTGAATAAAGCTGTGTTATATTCACTTACCTCGATCTCTGTGTGCCTTGTATCCTGACAGAAGGCTTGACCTTAAAACAAAAATTCGACGGTATGGATCCTACACAGCCTCCAACCGCTGCGATTCCAGTGCAACCTTCAACCAATGCTGCGAATTCGATACCACAAGCAGCCAGCGCTTCCGCTAATCCCGCTCCCACGCTGGTCTGCATCGCTAACTCCACCTCCCGACCAGTGCCATTCTCTGGCCGGGCGGAGGACTGCAACGGATTCCTGTTGCAGTGTTCACTCGCCATAGAACAGCAAACTCATCTATATCCTACAGATCGATCACAGATCTCTTTCATTATCCAACAGTTATCCGGATCAGCATTGAGATGGGCTGAGTCATTGTGAATACAAGAAACTGAGGTTACCACATCATTGCAGAGCTTTGTTGACCATTTCAAAGAAGTGTTTGGACAACCAATCAGTGATTCATCCATCAGCGATAAATTGTTACAGCTTCGACAAGATAAGAAATCTGTCTCAGAGTATTCCATTGAATTTCGGACTCTAGCCTCAGTGAGTGGCTGGAATGAAAGAGCTCTCCTTTCTGTTTATCGCCGAGGTTTAAATCCTGCACTCCGTCTCCAACTTGCTATATATGATGATAACCTGGGACTGGAAAAATTCTTACTACAAACTCTCCGTATACATCAAAGATCTCAGAGTTGTTATCAAGATACTCGACACTCTCATGCCACATCCCATCAAGCTCTCTCAGAATCCGTATCTGAAACCCCACCGGAGAAAATGCAAGTCGACACTAACCGACTTTCCCAGGCTGAGCGCATCCGTCGTAGAGAATTGAAGTTATATTTGTACTGTGGCGTTGAAGGTCACTTCCTACGTACATGTCCAACTCGACCACCTCGGCTGACGGTGAGTTCCGTTCAAAACCCTCTTCTCTGTATCGACACCGCTCAAGATTTCTGTAATTCTGAAATCCCAAAATTTCCACGTCTCTGTAGCAGCCATCATTGACTCTGTGTCAGCGGGGAATTTTATATCAGGACGACTCTGTAAAAGACTCAACCTCCAGAAGATCAACACTTCCAAGCCATACTCCATCCATGCAATGACCGGCGAAATGATCAACAAAGGGTATGTTACATCTCAGATAACACCCCTCACGTTGTGTGTTGAAAATATTCACCAAGGAATGTTCGAACCTTTTATTCTCAAGAATAGTCAAGCGGACATAATCTTAGGTCGTCCATGGCTAATTCGTCATCAACCTACCATTAATTGGCAGTCTGGTAAGATCAACAGTTGTGGTTGTCATTGTCCTCTTATTGAAATCTCACATCCTGTTCTACCCGGTGCTGAACCACAAGAAGCTATTATCGTGAGTTCCACATCCATCGAAAGTCCCAAGGAAAACCTGTCTATGAATATTCCCCACTGTTACTCTTTGTTTGCAGATGTGTTTAACCCGGTTGCTGCCTCCAAATTACCTCCACACCGGCCCTGGGATTGTTCCATTGATCTGGTCTCCGGAGAGTCTGTTCCCAAGGGTCGAATTTACTCCTTGTCAATTCCTGAACAAGAAGCCATGCGAAAATACATCAAGGAGGCTTTACAGCAAGGTTACATTCGTCCTTCCACCTCACCTGCTGCCGCTAGCTTCTTTTTCGTTCCCAAGAAAGATGGGGGTTTAAGACCATGTATTGATTACAGAGCCCTAAATAAAATCACTGTAAAGTTCAGTTATCCGCTACCCCTTATCCCATCAGCCCTTGAACAACTCAGAGAAGCCAGAATATTCACCAAGTTGGATCTAAGGAGTGCATACAATCTGGTCAGAATCAGAGAAGGGGATGAGTGGAAGACTGCGTTCATTACTCCTGCAGGGCACTATGAGTATCTTGTCATGCCGTATGGACTGGTAAACGCCCCTTCCGTCTTCCAGAGCTTCATGGATGAGGTGCTCCGAGAATTCCTGGGATGTTTCGTGTTGGTGTATATCGACGACGTTCTTATGTTCTCCAAAGATCCTGTTGAACATCAACATCACGTGTCCTTAGTACTCCAAAGGCTCCGAGAATTTACTCTGTTCTTAAAAGCTGAAAAGTGTACATTTCATCAGTCCAGTGTTGAGTTTCTGGGTTATCAGCTTAGTGAACGATGAGTGGAAATGGATGATCGGAAAACTGAAGCTATCATGTCTTGGCCCACTCCTCAATCTGTAAAGGAACTCCAGAGATTCCTAGGCTTCGCCAACTTTTACCGAAGATTCATACACCAGTACAGCACATTGACAGCCTCCCTAACCTCTTTGCTAAAAGGTAAGACAAAGACGCGTCTCTGGACCCCAGAAGCTGAACTTGCCTTTAAATCCCTCAAAACCGCATTCACCACTGCACCCTTGCTCCGTCACCCAGATCCAGAAAAGGTATTCTTGGTGGAAGTAGATGCCTCCACTACTGGGGCGGGAGCTATCTTGTCTCAGTACTCCGAACATTCCTCCAAACCCATGCCTTGTGCTTTCTTTTCAAGAAAGTTATCTGCTGCAGAAAGCAACTATGACATCGGAAATCGTGAACTCCTGGCTGTTAAACTTGCCTTAGAAGAATGGGGGCACAGGTTGGAGGGGGCAAAACATCCGTTTATAGTGTTCACTGATCACAAAAATCTCCAGTATTTGAGAGAAGCTAAAAGACTTAATCCACGTCAGGCCAGATGGGCACTATTCTTCACTTGCCTCCATTTCCGAATCTTATATTGTCCAGGCTCGAAGAACATCAGAGCAGATGCTCTTTCCCGTGTCCATGTCCCAGAAGTTCTTATGGAAGAACCTGAAACCATCCTACCAGAGAGGTTATTTGTCAATCCCATTCAGTGGGAAATCAATGAACAACTGCTCGAATTATCACAATTATCACAATTATCAAAACCTGGAACCCCGTGATGTCCCCCTGGAAAGATTTACGTGCCTGAAGATTTCCGCAATTCCTTGATTTCATCCGCTCATTCCTCTGTAGGCACAGGTCACCCCGGAGTAAACAAGACTTACTCGACTCTCCAACTCAGGTATTGGTGGCCCAACATGCAACATGACATTTGGATGTATTCCCTGTGCCATGTCAAAAGTTCCAAGAAATCTTCCAGCGGGTAAACTAGTACCACTTCCTGTTCCACATAGACCCTGGTCCCATATCGGGGTCGATTTTGTCACAGATCTTCCCATCTCTGAAGGCAATACCTGTGTCCTTGAAGTCATCGATCGATTCTCCAAGGCTTGTAAATTAATTCCCCTGAAAAGTCTTCCTACGGCTTTTGTCACTGCTGAATTGTTGATGGAACACGTCTTTCGAAACTTTGGTATTCCAGAAGACATTGTGTCCGACAGAGGACCCCAATTCATCTCCCGAGTTTGGCGAGCATTCTTCACCCTTATGAACGTGACTGTAAGCCTATCATCAGGTTATCATCCTCAGACAAATGGACAAACTGAATGAAAAATCCAAGATGTTGGTCGTTTCTTGCGTACGTTCTGCCACTCCAATCAAAACATCTGGAGTCGTTTCGGCAGAGTATGCACAAAACTCCCTCAGGCAGTCATCCACCCAAATGACTCCCTACCAGTGTGTTCTGGGCTATCAGCCTCCATTGTTCCCCTGGTCCGGTGAACCATCGGAAGTACCTGCGATCAATGAATGGTTTAGAGAAAGCGAAAGAGTCTGGAATCAGACCCATCATCATCTTCAGCAAGCAGTAAATCGCCAGCAACATTTCACAGATGCTCGTCGCCGTCAAACTCCTGACTACCAACCTGGACAATTGGTCTGGCTTTCTACAAAAGACATCCACATACGTCAACCTTGCCGCAAACTCAACCCTAAGTACATCGGACCATTGCCCATCGTCAGACAAATCAACCCAGTCACCTATCAACTTCGTCTTCCTGCTCAGTATCGGATCCATCCCACGTTTCATGTCTCCCTCCTGAAACCACATCACCCTCCTGTACCCGTCTCCCCAACAGAACCAGTTCCTGAGGATAATTCCCTGATACCACCTATTGAACCGGAGTCCATCTATTCTGTGAAGGAAGTATTGGACTCTCGACGTCGAGGTGGTCAACTTCAGTACCTGATAGATTGGGAGGGGTATGGACCAGAAGAAAGGTGTTGGTTACCTCGGAACGATATCCTTGATCCCATTCTACTCCTTGAATTCCATGCTCAATATCCTGACAAACCTGCACCACGGCCCAGAGGTAGACCTCCACGATGTCGGGGTCCAAGGTCCACTGGCCCGGACTCTGGAGGGGGGGGGGGGGGGGTGGGGGTAATGTCAGGAACCAATCAGATTCAACATCCCTCACCAAACAACGAACCCTCTCCCTAGAATTCTGATTACTCACACCTGTTCACATTTATCAACCTCATTCCACCAACACATAAAACAATCTGCAATACCCCAGTTCTTTGTCAAGCCTCCAACAGGAACTGACCCTTATCCTCTGTCTCCGATTCCTTGAGATACCTGTAACTTCTGAACGTTAAAGTATACTCACCTGTGATTGTCTAACCTCTGGCTTTTTGATCTGTGACCTGTAGGAACTTTGTCAGTATCCACTAGTTACCAGACATCCAGCGATCTCCAGTGTTCCACTGAATCCGCTTGCCACCCATTGAACCAACGCCAGAACCTGTAAGAGAAAAGACCCGTATTAATATTCCAGAACGGATTGTTATTCAATTATCTGGAGTGTTTGAACTCACCTATTGTGGATCCCACATCCTGTTTCCTCACGTCTTCTCGCTCCTGATACTCACCATGATTTGTTGCACCATTGAATAAAGCTGTGTTATATTCACTTACCTCGATCTCTGTGTGCCTTGTATCCTGACACATGGCTGCTCTGTCAAGTCTTCGTCGTCGGTTGGGAACCTGGGTGTGCTCTTTGATACCAATCTTTCATTTGAAAGTCATGTGTCTAGTATCTGTAAAACTAAAAATTTTTCATCTTAAAAATATATATGAATTACATCATATGCTCACAATGAAAAATGAAGAACAATTGGTTCATGCGTTCATGACATCAAGGCTAGATTATTGCAATGCTCTACTGGGTGGTTGCCCTGCACGTTTAATACATAAACTACAGCTGGTCCAAAACGCAGCCGCTAGAGTTCTTACCAGAACCAGGAAGTATGACCATATTAGCCCGGTTCTGTCAACACTGCATTGGCTCACTATTAAACATCGTATACATTTTAAAATATTGCTGATTACTTACAAAGCACTAAATGGTTTATCTCCCCCAGTACTTGAGCTAGCTCTTAATGCATTATAGTCCTTCACATTTATTTCAATCTCAAAATTCTGGCCAGTTGATAATACCTAGAATATCAAAATCGACTGCTGGCGGTAGATCCTTTTCCTATTTAGCAACAAAACTCTGGAACAATCTTCCTAACATTGTCCGGGAAGCAGACACAGTCTGTCAGTTCAAATCTAGACTAAAAACACATCTCTTTGGCTTAGCATACATAACACATTATAGACTTTTATAATTCAATGTTAGCCTGCATAGTTTAAATCAGCCGGAACCGGGAACACTTCCCATAAATCCTGATGTACTTGGTACATCATAAGAAGGATGGCGTCTATGCTAATATTAGTCTCTCTGTTTATCCCGAGGTTTACCGCAGTCCGTCGGATCCAGGCCGTATCCGGATCTGACGAAGGACCTGCGCCTGGACAAGACAACAACGCATCCTGAAGTGTCACTAGTCTCTCCCTTGTCAAGGCCTCCTTCCCTTTACCTCTGTACAGATAAAACGTTGTCGGGATAATTCCGATTCACGTGGCTATGCGGAAGTGATAAAAATTCTCAGAGCAACCAGGCACTGTTTTATGCAGATGAGTGGCCGGATCGCATTAAGGGTTTTATGTTATAACGGTGTCGTGTTAGCAGCCCCTAATGGCGCTTTTTTCCACTACACACTACCGACTCGACTGGCCTTTGTTTGGTTTTCCACTGTGTAAGAGTTGTATCTGTACCTGCTTTTGGGCACTTTTTTTCGTATCACCTCCGGCGAGGTTCTGAGCGAGCTGAGGCGATACTAAAATGTGATGTGAAAACACTGCAGACTGCTGATTGGTCAGGGAGAATCATCACTATTCACTGCGTCATCATTGCACGCGCCAGACAGAGCTGTTTTTTTCAGCAGTATTTCGTTTTGCTGCCCTCAGCCTCTCCTGAAACAACGTTTGTCTTCTTGCTGTGAGAAACAGCCACATCCCGAGGATCAAAAACAGCATACACTCGATTTCCTCCATTGTCCTGTGTGTGTGTGGGTAGCGGGTGTGTGTCGCGTAGTTCCTGTGGCGTCGCTATGACGACCAGGTACTATTGTGGAGGTACTATCTGTAATGGAAAACGGAGCGAAAAGCGAGCCAAGTCGAGGCGAGTCGAGTCGAGAAAAGCGCCATAAGTTAATAACTAATGATCGTTGCGACGGAAGTGAATCAATCAAAACTAACTTTAGATGGACAATAACTTTATTCTAGAGCTGCTGTAAAGCCAAAACAATCTCTGTTATTTTAATTTCCTATTATCACTGTAAAGCTGCATTTAAATATTGTTAAAAGCGCTATATAAATGAAGGTGACTTGACTAGTCGGTATAGGGTCTAACATACATGTTGTCGATTTAGATGATTTAACGAGTTTATAAAATTCACCCTCTCCTATAGCAATGAATGAATCAAAGTTTTCGTCAGTGAGACTACACTGCACTGTTTGATACGACACTGTAGTAGACGGTTTCATAGTTATAATTTTCTCCCTGATATTATCAATCTTGTAAGTAAAGTTCATAAAGTCATTACTGCTGTGCTGCTTGGAAATGTCTGTGATTGATGCTTTATTTTTCATTAGTTTAGCCACTGTTTTAAATAAATGTTTGTTTATTTTCTTCTAATAGGGTTGAAAAATAAGCAGATCTAGCAGTTAAGGCCTCTCTGTATGCAATCATGCTGTCTTTCCATGAAATGCGAAATACCTCTAGTTTTGTTTTCTTCCAGTTGCGCTCCATTTTTTGTCACCTGATGGAGTTTTGGTTCCTTGCCACTGTCGCCTTTTTTGCCTTTGTCTTTTGGCTTGTTTAGTTGGGGACATTTAATTCAATATTCAACAATATTATTGCTCTGCCTCCATTGACGGCATTATATGAGAACTGAACTGAGCTGGACAATGACATCACGGTTTTTTTTTTCCAGAGTGGCTATATATATATATATATATATAAATAAACTAAATTAATAACTTTTTTACAACAACAATGAATCATCATTGAACTTACTTAAGTTGGACTGTGGTGGTATTTTCTTCTAGAAACAAACTTTGTTGCATTATTTTCCGGTTATCTCTGTAAAGCTGCTTTGAAACAATCTGTATTGTATAAAGCACTATATAAATAAAGGTGACTTGACTATGCTATCAGAAGTCATGACCAGTCTGTGGTCAAAGCATTGGATTAACACACCGTTAACGCTTCAATGGGCAAAATGCCACTGATCTTTGCCATCTTGCCGTTTATTAAGCACCCATAACATTTAGGACTGATACAGATGGCAGGGAAAGCAGAAATCTTAAATGCGGACACAACATGCAACACAAAATTTCTACACCAAGCCACTAACGTCTGCATGTCTATGTTTGCTTCACTACTTTTTCTGATAACTGTACAGGTTGTTTTAGGCAGTTGAAAAAAGAGGAAGTCTTATCTGACCACAGCTCAACTTTTGAGCTCTCTTTAAGATTTCCCTGCACTCCAACTGTGTGTGACCAGCAAAATTCACACACCGAGTTTCACTTTTTGCACACTTATAATAGCGTGAATAGTTTTCAGTTATCAATAAACAAAATGTAAAGCACATACTCAAGTACATATAAACACTGTGTTCCAAAGGTCTACTTAGGTAAATGGAAACTCTACCTAAAGAGGTTGTACAACATTATTAAGCAAGTCACAGTTCTCGTGCAATATGAGGAGAAAGATCTTTCTGAGGATGAAAAGCATGAAATGGTGCAATATTATGCAAAAGGTATGAAAACAAATAATATTGTGTGAAAACTAAATAGAGATTATTGATCTATCATAAGATATGTGGGTAATTTACAGCACAAGAGAACTCTGTCAGATAAAGGCTTATTAAGGAAAGTTTGCTTTATTAACAGCTACTGTATAAAAAAGCTGCGGTTGAGCAAAAAACATGTATTTGAAACTGCTGGTGTCTCTGGAGTAGGGCTGGGGCGGTATGGATTTTTTCTAACCGCGGTTGAAAAGCAAGATTTTCCCGCGGTATGGCGGTAAACCGCTTTAAATAGCCAGCCCCCCAATTTTGACCACTTTATTAAGTTTTGTTTTGTAGAAAGCCTTTCTTTAAATTAAATTTCGTTTTTTATAAATTGTACCTTAATTTTAATCACTGTTTCATTAACTAATTGCCTGGAATTAAGAATTAAGAAGCAAATAGCAGACATATAATCAGGAGGACGTGGAAGCGCCGGTGCGGTCTCTTGCGCGTGAACTGGAGCTCGTCTCATAAATGAACCGAAACTCGGCGTAGGCTGGGCCTAAATGTCTACTTTTAAACAAAATTCTAAACAAAATGATAACATTTTAGTCTACAGTAGCCTAGTCAGGTAAGGTCAGGTTTGCCGATGTGCGTTATAGGCTATTTACTTATTCATATTTATCCCTGTGCGCCGATCGGAGACGGAGTTCACTGCTGATATTCTGGGGATACAACATAGCCAATATACTAGGGACTTTAGCCTTTAAATATCTTTGCTGCATTGGATCAGTGTTCTTTCTAGAACAGCCAAGAGCTTTCTAGTCTCGCGACAGCAGCGCCTCGCATTGCTCATAGACCTTAAAACAGTCAGCGCCGCGGATGCGGTTTCGAAAATTGATCAAAAAACGTTGGTGCGGGTGGATGGCGGACAGATGATGAGTTTTGTGATGCGGTTGCGGATGAAATAATAATAGCCCATCCGCGCATCTCTAATACGAATGGAATGTTATTATGCGTCATGGAACATTGCGCTCCTCAACTCGCGAAAGGTCGGATTTGATTCATCTTTTGATAAGTTTTGTTTAGAAAACCTTGAATCCATGTAAGCCACAATAGACATAATCCATGTCATTAGAATCAATGAATCCATGTCATTAGACACAACGTGCACACATGTGCAGGCCAAGGTTTTTTTTGTTTTTTTTTTGCGGTGATGACGGTGACGAGATCAGACCCGCGGTTGGAGTCACGTGACCGCGGTATTTCGGTAATGCGGTAACCGTCCCAGCTCTACTCTGGAGCCCCTCGAACCTCTTCATGCAGGCTGGCAGCTGTGCGTAAAGTTACATTTCAGCCGCCTCTAAGCAAAGCTCACAAAGATAAATGTTTACAGCGCTATATAAATGAGGATGACCTGACTTGTTGTTTATCCTAGTGTTTGCCTCCTGTCATGTTTCTTCCCTAATCACTGCCTAACTCAAACATAACAATCTGGGGCTCAGGTCAGGAAGCAGACAAACTGGCTAAACCGACCGTCTCACGTCACTGAGGTCAGATAAATCCCATCACAACGAGACTCTTTCACCTAGATATCATCATCTAGAGACTGTGTCTGTTCCCCGAATTAGGAAATACAAAAAACTTCCAAACCCATCTAAGGGTAAAAATTTAATTGATGTTCAATAAATAAAAAACAGAAATAATACAAATGAACAAATGATAAAGCTTGGGTTGCTGAATATTCAATCCCATACTTCAAAAGCACTTATTGTTAATGATATGATTACAGATTATAACCTAGATGTGCTGTGTTTGACAGAAACCTGGCTAAAACCAAACGATTGGTTTATATTTGTTCTTCTATTTTCTAACCTTTGGTTTTGTTTTCAAAGAAAAGATACAGAAACACACTTGCGTCTATCTGCCGCAAAAGTACTAAAATCGTTCCAAAGACAGGCAAGCAGAAATCAGCTCTCTGCTATGGGATTGAATCTTGCCGGCCTCGAAAAGTTGTTAAAGACATTGTTAAAATAGTCCAAGTGACTACAGTGGCTCAGTCTTAAGTTTATCAAGCGACAAGAATACTTGTTGTTCGCAAAAACAACCAAAAATAACGACTTTATTTCAACTATTCATTTCCTTCTCTGTGGGCCTCGAGTGAGTTCACTAGTGTAACAGCGCAGCGCTTCTGTGTTGTACGTCACACGCATCACACACATGACCAGCGTCGGCCAATAGTGAGCCTACATGTGACGTACAACATAGAAGATTGAGCCACTGTAGTCACTTGGACTATTTTAACAATGTCTTTAATAACTTTAATAAGACTTGTTTGCATTTTAATTTCATTTAATTTATTATTATTTGTAAGGCAATAGATGTTTTGGGTAAAACTTTACAATACATTTCTTATTACATTAACTAACATTAACTAACAGAGAGCAAAACATTTGTTAATGTGAGTTAATAAAATATGTGAGTTCAAGTTAATATGTCATCAATAGCGGTTCACTTCCGCGATTTGGTACGATTGCGTTCATATCAGCAGCGAACCGTACTGGAGTTCACATGAACCATACCCCAGACCACCCTTTTTAAGTGGACTCGAGTACGGTTCGTGGGTGCGCACCCGAGTTCGGAAGACAGCGTTCACATCATCCTAACGAACCGAACTCTGACGTCATTCGAACCCGGGTGCGCACCAAAAGTGCTAGTGTGAAAGCCCCCTAAGATTTCCAGCATCATTATCAGTCTTTTTTTTTTCAGTGTCACAAGTCTCTCTTTCCAGCTACTCCAAAAAATGGGTTAATTGAAAAAAGGAATGGGATGCAATTTTTGGCAAAAATCTCTTATATGCACTTTCCCAACTTCCCACTACTGTATAGTACTTTCAAAAAGACTCTTTTCTGTTTTACAGGTCTCCCAAAACAATTTAAAAGTTTCACAAAATTTCTTATCTTCTAAAAGGTTTGTGTTAAAATGCCAATAACAACTTTTGTGTGTTTTTTTTTTTACCAAAGCAACTGCAACAGTAATGAATTTATGATCAGAAATAGTATTAGGAATAATATTTGTCATATTTCTCATATTACAAGACAAATAAAAACGATCCAAACGAGCAGCAGAAATATTTTCATTACAAACTTTCACCCATGTATATTGCTTTGTAAGAGGATTAAGTTCTCTCCACACATCTGAGCTTTTTTACAACACCAGCTGAACAGCAGCTGACATTGCATGAGGCTCTTCCCCATTTCTATCTAATGTAAAATCAATAGTACAGTTCCAGTCTCCTCCAACAACAATAAAAACATTGTATTTTTCATCCTTTATTATATTTTCTAACCTGGTGACTTCTGTCATCATATTGCATTACTGTATTAAATTGTAAGTTTACAGGTATTTCCTGGCTACTAGTTGCATTACTTTTACAGCTGAAACACAATAAATAACTGTACAAGTTACAGCTGATAACTATATTTATACACTTATGCACTGTGAAATTACAGTAATGATGTGATATCATTAACTGTGAAATCACTGTAGACAACTGTCATTTATGGTAATTTACAATGCAATTAGTAGCCAGTAATTTACAGCAGAATGTTAGTGCACTTCTCTTTGGTATTGGAGGCTTATACCTTTCCCTTAATTATTTACAATGAGCATCTTTTACACACATCTGATACAAAATCTTTTTCCCAATGGATTGAAAATCCAAAGCTTTATAACCCTTCAACAAGAGAACCTGACCACTTACATTCATTTCCAATTTTTTTGGCTTTAGCTTTTAAAGCAGGAAATGTCAGGAACTGTATTATTGTAAATAGACTCATTTAAAAAGAACAAGAATCCAGAAGGAAAAGAGAATTTGAGACTATTTATAAAACCATCCATAGTTCTTACTGATCTGAGACCAAGTTTCAGCAAGAGTCTGTACACTTTTCCATTGACTATTGTGCAAATCAAGCAAATCAATAACTCTTATTATCCCTGCTTTAGAAAACATTACAATAAATGAATTCAATACATTTGATTGTATTTTAAACAATGGATTAAAAAACAAAGGTTCAAGAATACCATAAAGTTTGTTGTTATCTCTTATCATCTCAAACAGTCCCCATACTTTCAGCACTGATGTATAAAAGTCAACAGAAGACAACCGAGTTTCTGAATCATAGGACTTTTCAATTAAAAACAACTGTCTGGCTTTACATTGGTCATATTTTGAAGCAAAATGAGACTGAATGGTATCCAAGACACTATCTGTCCAATAAAGTATCTTTTTTAATGTTTGCAGTGTCATTGCCTTCATCTTTGACTCCACATGGATGAGGCCTTGAGATAGAGAACTCCAGGTGGAAGCCAGTGATGACCGTGCCAGAAAAAGTCAACGAATGCCTTCTGTATTTTTATGAAGAAATCTTTAGGAGGGTTCAGAACTGTGAGTTTATGCCACAGCATTGAAACTGCCAGATTGTTAATGATCAAAACTCTTCCTCTGTACGAGAGCTGTGGAATAATCCATCTCCACCTCTGGATTCTCCCTATCACTTGGTCAGAAAGTCCTTCCCAATGTTTCTCCATATACTCATCAGTCCCAAAGTAAATCCCAAGGATTTTAAAACCATCTCGAGTCCACTGACACTGTTGAGGTAATTGAGGTCCAATTTCTCTCCATTCTCCCATCAATAATGTCATACATTTCTCCCAGTTTATACGTGCAGACGTCGCTTTTTAAAGGTATTTGAGCAAGTTTTTAAGTTGTTTATATCATCAACATTGCGTACAACAACAGTGACATCATCAGCATATGCTGTAAGTTTTACAGGGATTAAATCTGGATAACTAGATAAACTCTCACTGTCACAATCCCGGACTCCGCAGCCTCTCTCTCTGGCCAGCAGAGGGCGCCCTCGCCCGAATATTGACTCCCTCTCGCACTACATTTCCCATAAGCTTCATTAATGACTCTGATCACCCTGCCCAGCTGCAGCCTATCTGTCAGGCTATTTAACTGCACCACACGCAGCTCTCAGTGCGTTTTGTTTTGCTTTTGTGAACACTACCGAGCGTTATAATCCAGTGACTGCCTGACCGTATCTCGACCCCTTCTGCCTCGGACTTCTCCTCGCCTGCTGCCTTTCGTTACCTCTGCCTGGTTCACGGACCCTGCCTGTTCTCTGCCTGTTCTCTGCCTGCCCTGATCTTCTGCCTGTTCTCTGCCTGCCCTGATCTTCTGCCTGTTCTCTGCCTGCCCTGATCTTCTGCCTGTTCTCTGCCTTCCCTGATCTTCTGCCTGTTCTCTGCCTGGTTCACGGACCCTGCCTGTTCTCTGCCTGTTCTCTGCCTGTTCTCTGCCTGCCCTGATCTTCTGCCTGTTCTCTGCCTGCCCTGATCTTCTGCCTGTTCTCTGCCTGTCCTCTGCCTGCCCTGATCTTCTGCCTGTTCTCTGCCTGTTCTCTGCCTGGTTCACGGACCCTGCCTGTTCTCTGCCTGTTCTCTGCCTGCCCTGATCTTTTGCCTGTTCTCTGCCTGTTCTCTGCCTGCCCTGATCTTCTGCCTGTTCTCTGCCTGTTCTCTGCCTGCCCTGATCTTCTGCCTGTTCTCTGCCTGTCCTCTGCCTGCCCTGATCTTCTGCCTGTTCTCTGCCTGGTTCACGGACCCTGCCTGTTCTCTGCCTGGTTCACGGACCCTGCCTGTTCTCTGCCTGTTCTCTGCCTGTTCTCTGCCTGTTCTCTGCCTGTTCTCTGCCTGCCCTGATCTCCTGCCTGTCCTCTGCCTGTCCTGATCCTCTGCCTGTTCTCTGCCTGTTCTCTGCCTGTTCTCTGCCTGTTCTCTGCCTGCCCTGATCTTCTGCCTGTTCTCTGCCTGTTCTCTGCCTGCCCTGATCTTCTGCCTGTTCTCTGCCTGGTTCACGGACCCTGCCTGTTCTCTGCCTGGTTCACGGACCCTGCCTGTTCTCTGCCTGTTCTCTGCCTGCCCTGATCTTCTGCCTGTTCTCTGCCTGGTTCACGGACCCTGCCTGTTCTCTGCCTGGTTCACGGACCCTGCCTGTTCTCTGCCTGTTCTCTGCCTGCCCTGTTCTTCTGCCTGTTCTCTGCCTGTTCTCTGCCTGTTCTCTGCCTGTTCTCTGCCTGCCCTGATCTTCTGCCTGTTCTCTGCCTGTTCTCTGCCTGTCCTCTGCCTGCCCTGATCTTCTGCCTGTTCTCTGCCTGTTCTCTGCCTGTTCTCTGCCTGCCCTGATCTTCTGCCTGTTCTCTGCCTGGTTCACGGACCCTGCCTGTCCTCTGCCTGTCCTCTGCCTGTCCTCTGCCTGTCTTCTGCCTGATCTTCTGCCTGTCCTCTGCCTGTCCTCTGCCTGTCCTCTGCCTGTCCTCTGCCTGTCCTCTGCCTGTCCCTCTGCCTGTTCCTCTGCCTGTTCCTCTGCCTGGTTCACGGACCCTGCCTGTCCTCTGCCTGTTCTCTGCCTGCCCTGATCTTCTGCCTGTCCTCTGCCTGCCCTGTTCCTCTGCCTGTTCCTCTGCCTGTTCCTCTGCCTGTTCCTCTGCCTGTTCCTCTGCCTGTTCCTCTGCCTGGTTCACGGACCCTGCCTGTTCTCTGCCTGTTCTCTGCCTGCCCTGATATTCTGCCTGTCCTCTGCCTGTCCTCTGCCTGTCCTCTGCCTGCCCTGATCTTCTGCCTGTTCCTCTGCCTGTTCCTCTGCCTGTTCCTCTGCCTGGTTCACGGACCCTGCCTGTCCTCTGCCTGTCCTCTGCCTGTCCTCTGCCTGTCCTCTGCCTGTCCTCTGCCTGTCCTCTGCCTGTCCTCTGCCTGTCCTCTGCCTGCCCTGATCTTCTGCCTGTTCTCTGCCTGCCCTGATCCTCTGCCTGTTCCTCTGCCTGGTTCACGGACCCTGCCTGTCCTCTGCCTGTCCTCTGCCTGTCCTCTGCCTGTCCTCTGCCTGTCCTCTGCCTGTCCTCTGCCTGGTTCACGGACCCTGCCTGTCCTCTGCCTGTCCTCTGCCTGTCCTCTGCCTGTCCTCTGCCTGTCCTCTGCCTGCCCTGATCTCCTGCCTGTTCTCTGCCTGTTCTCTGCCTGTCCTCTGCCTGCCCTGATCTTCTGCCTGTTCTCTGCCTGTTCTCTGCCTGTTCTCTGCCTGCCCTGATCTTCTGCCTGTTCTCTGCCTGGTTCACGGACCCTGCCTGTCCTCTGCCTGTCCTCTGCCTGTCCTCTGCCTGTCTTCTGCCTGATCTTCTGCCTGTCCTCTGCCTGTCCTCTGCCTGTCCTCTGCCTGTCCTCTGCCTGTCCTCTGCCTGTCCTCTGCCTGTCCCTCTGCCTGTTCCTCTGCCTGTTCCTCTGCCTGGTTCACGGACCCTGCCTGTCCTCTGCCTGTTCTCTGCCTGCCCTGATCTTCTGCCTGTCCTCTGCCTGCCCTGTTCCTCTGCCTGTTCCTCTGCCTGTTCCTCTGCCTGTTCCTCTGCCTGTTCCTCTGCCTGTTCCTCTGCCTGTTCCTCTGCCTGGTTCACGGACCCTGCCTGTTCTCTGCCTGTTCTCTGCCTGCCCTGATATTCTGCCTGTCCTCTGCCTGTCCTCTGCCTGTCCTCTGCCTGCCCTGATCTTCTGCCTGTTCCTCTGCCTGTTCCTCTGCCTGTTCCTCTGCCTGGTTCACGGACCCTGCCTGTCCTCTGCCTGTCCTCTGCCTGTCCTCTGCCTGTCCTCTGCCTGTCCTCTGCCTGTCCTCTGCCTGTCCTCTGCCTGCCCTGATCTTCTGCCTGTTCTCTGCCTGCCCTGATCCTCTGCCTGTTCCTCTGCCTGGTTCACGGACCCTGCCTGTCCTCTGCCTGTCCTCTGCCTGTCCTCTGCCTGTCCTCTGCCTGTCCTCTGCCTGGTTCACGGACCCTGCCTGTCCTCTGCCTGTCCTCTGCCTGTCCTCTGCCTGTCCTCTGCCTGTCCTCTGCCTGTCCTCTGCCTGTCCTCTGCCTGTCCTCTGCCTGTCCTCTGCCTGTCCTCTGCCTGTCCTCTGCCTGTCCTCTGCCTGTCCTCTGCCTGCCCTGATCTTCTGCCTGTCCTCTGCCTGCCCTGTTCCTCTGCCTGTTCCTCTGCCTGTTCCTCTGCCTGTTCCTCTGCCTGTTCCTCTGCCTGTTCCTCTGCCTGTTCCTCTGCCTGTTCCTCTGCCTGTTCCTCTGCCTGTTCCTCTGCCTGTTCCTCTGCCTGTTCCTCTGCCTGTTCCTCTGCCTGCCCTGATCTTCTGCCTGTTCTCTGCCTGTTCTCTGCCTGCCCTGATCTTCTGCCCGGTATTAGACCTCGATTTAGCCTTGCCTCCAGTGCTGTTTTTGCTGTCTTTGACCCCTGCCTGTCTGACTATTCTTTAAATAAACATTGTGCTGCAAATGGATCTTTCTAAGACTGGTGATTCGCAACACACACCAAGTAGTCTATTCCTTAGAGAAACCAACAATGGTTCGATTGAAATGTCATATAGTAATCCAAAAAGTGGACACCCCTGTCGTATACCTTGAGTTACAGGAAAGGGGCTGGTCAAGGACCCATTAATTCGAAGCATACTGTAAATATTATTATACAAAAATTTAATGAGACACAAAATTGGACCCAAAACCAAAAGCCTCTAAAGTTTTAAAAAGATATACATGATCTACCCGATCAAAGTCTTTTTCTTGATCAAGAGAAAGAAAACCTATGTCCAAAGCATTTCTTTTCCCAATAGATATCAAATCTCTTATCAAAAAAAGACTATTTTTTTAACGGTTAACTTTTTTTAACTGTATATATTCAAATAATGTAGCTCTCTTCTCAGTGCCCAGACAAACATTAATATTAAAAGAACCAAAATTAAATGAATTCATGAGGATAAGATTCAAAGAGCAATAGCACAAAACTCATCATAATCTTAATAGTGTTCGCAGATCGAGTCTGCATTCTTTTTCTTACATTACACATGAATTTCTTAAGTCGATAACATTTTGGTTGATCAAGTTCCTCTAAAGTAGCTTTTCTCATGCCAATGGCACATGATTCATTGAAAAGCCTTAGATTTGAAAAATACATTTCAATTTTTGGTCTCCGTTGATTTTTTGTAGAATCAAGAAAATGATTCAACTGTTCAACCGTGTAGTCAGATACATTTGTAGTCGGATACATTTGTTCGGGAGTATTCACTATCAGAATCATAAAGAGAGCGTCCATCATTTTCCAAAGCATCTCTAGAATCATTATGCGACAAGTGATCTAGTATTTGTGAATCCATCAAATTCGTCGATCCCCCAAATTCCACTTGTTCTCCAAAGTGCTGAGAAACCCTAGCGCTGTCAGCAACAGCCGGTTCTGCACCATCCTGTTTTTCTACACGATCACCAGCAACATTTTCACTCAATACATCAGTAACAATGGGGACCACATCAGAGTTAGACATAACCAGACGAATTAGGTTCACTAAAGCAGTCACTAGCTTTTTCAGAGTGCTGATCAGTTTTATTTTCATTGTTTTCATCAGCATTGTGATTTACCTGCTCATTGACAGTGAATGACTCATCCCCATGAGTAACTTGTTCAGCGTCCTTCTTTGTGGGACACGTTTGTCTAGTATGACCATGCTTTCCACAGACAAAACAAGTAATAAAGATAATATAATCCTTACCCAACACTGTTAGCTTCACTGCAACATTCAGATCCTGATATTCAGCACTCAAAATCATGAAAATTTGTCTTCTGAAAGACATGATGTGTTTCAAGTCTGGATTTTTTATACCCAGAGGAATCATCTTCATTAATCTGACGATTTTGCCGTAATGCACAAGAATGCGTTCTCTCACTGATACACCACACTCAACTAAATGATCCACCATAGTTAACTCTTTCAGAAAGATAACAATAGCCTTATTCATCCTTGACGCAGACAAAATATTTTGTGCACCAATTTAATTTCCGATTGCTATCAAGCAGGACCGGCCCAAGCCTTTATTGGGCCCTAAGAAGAATTGTATTTGGGGGCCCATGGTGCCGCCCGCCAATATGATTGACTATTGTCAATGCTTGATTATTCGCAGACTAGTTGTAGCTGTGTTGCTAACATCAGTGTGTACCTGGCATGTTTTTACCCTTATACGGTTTCAAATTATAACAGTAGCAAACCCAAGAGTGGCCAGCTCTTATTTTGCACTTTAATAGTCTTTCAAGTACTAAGTGGTTTACTCAATGTGGTGTACTAAATAAACCAGCAAACCTGCTTTTGGTATATAAAAAAAAATTGTGTGCAAATGTGCAGAACAATTAACTAAATAACTTTAGATACACAGTATCTTTTTATATATATTAAAAAAATGTAATTACAAAACGGACAATATTAAATTAAATACTTAAATAAGACATAAAATGAACAGATCAGAATCAGATGGAGCTGTAACAAGATAACAATAATAAATTTATTAACATTAAAGGGGTAGTTCACCCATGAAAATTCTGTCATTTACTCATTCTCAATGAATTAATTTCTTTATTCTGCTGAACACAATAGAAGATATTTTGACGAATGTGTGTAACCAAACAGTTGATAGACCCCATTGATATCCATAGTATTTTTTTTTTCCTATATGGAAGTCAATGGGGACCTGCAACTGTTTGGTTACACACATTCTTCAAAATATCCTATTTTGTGTTCAGCAGAAGAAAGAAATTGATACATGGAGAGTGAGTAAATAATATAATATTTGGGTGAACTCTCCCTTTAACTATCCATGTATACTATAGGCTGCTGTCCCACTTCTAACAGTGATAGACACAACTGATTACTTTCACTTTACACATACTTTTACTGTGTTTATGTAAACCCTGTGTGTATTTGACAGTATTTGCACAATCAGACGCAATTTAGATATGTCGTAATTTGTACTATAAATGAACACAGACAACGGCATGTCTTTAGCCTGCTGGCATATTTACTGAACTGAACTGTTTCCATGACAACACACCGATACATTTCTACGGCCCCAGGTATGGGGCATCCCGAGGGTCATACTACAAGATAAAGTCCAGTAATCGGGTGCTGTTGTAGTCCAGTAATCGGGCGCTCAGTATATGTGCACAGAAAAAAAAAACGCATGTCAGAACAGCACGCGAATGTTTAACTAGCAACGCTTTAAAGAAAAATGCAAATAATAAACTTTTGTGATTGTGAATAAGTGCAGTGTCCCGTGAGTAACTCTACCGCTGCGTTAACATGTGACGTCGAGTTACAGGTGACGGTCAGGGGCTATGGTCGGACCATAGTTTGGGGGCCCCCTGGCGGCGGCGGGCCCCTAAGCAGCCGCTTAGTTTGCGTATAGGGAGGGCCGGTTCCGCTATCAAGCAATATTCCACCGACACTGAATCATCTGATATGCATTTGCAACCATGTCGGGCAGTCAAGATTGAAAACAAAATTGAGTTTGGACCCATAATCACCACACGACTGGACAATAAACAATATAACAATAAAGTTCCGTTCAGCAACAGCAGCAGCAAGAAAATGAGCTCCTGAAATGATGTTTTAAGACAAGACAGATAATCGGTTTTGATACAGTTCTATAAAATAATACCTTCTGCAACATATTAACTACAAAAGGACTTTAAATCAATCAAGAAAAATCAGCAGAAGACAACTAGCAGACAACTAACTGACAGAAGGCTAAAAGGTCCCACAACTGCCACAAGAGAAAAGAAGAAAGAACTCTCGGAGTGAGTACAGATATAATACAAAATATCTACAATCAACCACCTTTGTTTTGGGGAAAGATTTGCCCAAAAACCGTGTTTTCACAAATTAAGCTACAATATAAGGGCTAACTCCAGTCGATATCAACATATTCATAAAACAACAACAGCAAACTGCCAGCAACTGTCATAACATTTGAACAATGACAGAATCAATCCCCATAATATACCCATCTAAAGCTACCAATGAGATCTTAAAGAAAATACATAAAGAAAAGCTTCTTAAGGACAGATCAGAAACCCTGTACTCAGACTTGTACAGGAATGGAGAGGTCAGTATCATAATATTCTACACAGAAGACCCCAAAGCCTGGCACTCAGCGATCAGACATCATTACCCCACAGCATAGACGGCCTTACGTATGTTTCACCCGTTTCAATTGAAACAGGCCCCACCCTCCAAAGGGGGCTCCCGAAGCACCGGCAAAAAATCCCATTAATTAGGATATTGATTTTCAGCCATAATGTCTAAACCATCCGAGTTCGACTGGCCACAAGCTACGAGGTTGTGAAACGAAAGTTTCTGCTCCTATAAAAACCACAAGTCAGCATAAAATCAACCTTGTTTAAGAAAAACGTGTTTAATTTGCGATCTTCTGGAGAAATACTACACTACCTACAATCCTAAGCATAACACTGTCGTCTCTGATTGGTCGAACTCGCGGTTACCATGGCGACGTTTTCCTCCCCGCGAACGACTTAAGTGATCTGAAGCAATGCCTTTTTTGCCGTTAAGTTAAAATGTTATTTTGAGCAGTAGTGGAGCGGCTAAGTAATATAATCGTTCAGTTTATGATACAAGCGTGAAAATTGGCATGAGCAGCCTCCATGGGTCACTTGACAAGAAAATTGTCCGAGCCACTTGAAATTTCAAGATGGCGCCCATTTTTCAAGATGGTCGACACCTTAGTGGAGCAGTTAAGTGATATAGTGGTTTATTTGGTGATACAAGCATGAAAATTGGCATGAGCAGTCTCTGATGGTCACTAGACAATAAGCCACCCACAGCTACTTGAAATTTCAAGATGGCGGCCAGTTTTTCAAGATGGCCACCACCTTAGTGGAGCAATTAGGCTTAAGAAATCAGCCTGTCAGGAGTTGCCTCCCATCGGCATAGCTCTCAGGGTTCATTGAGGTACACAAGCTCCCTTACCACGACAAGGTAACAGTCACAAGGGAGTTTTTGTTTGGTTTGTTTTTTAAACTAACAGTTATTAAACATGTCAAATTAATACTGAGAGGTGGGGAAACAAAAATAAGATTAATAAATTAGCACAGTTGTGGTGCTGAACGGACAGTGCACCAAACAAAAAATTGAGCAATGACTAATACTGAATGTCAATAAGAACAGATCCAGAGGCAACAGCGACTCTGGCTGACACAGCCATGGAACCATGACAAACAGAAACTATCTCAAACAATACTAAGGAACTAAACTGAAAATGTCACAGTGATAGTCTGGTGACAAAATAAAACATGATGCGCCAATGTGGCGAGGGGAAGCCGAGCCTGGCAAAAGAAACATGCAAATAGGTTCTAGCAGGGGCAACTACATAGGCATGTGCAACTGAGTCCATATCTGAAGCACTTACACCTTCCAGTACATGCCTTGTTGCACCCACATTTGGTCAACTCCCAACAACTCTCTGCAATAGGTGGAAGTGGAGTCCAGAAGACTTTCCACTCTTCGTCCTTTTTAACCCATCCCCAGTCGGATGGGCTCGGCATTTGTGGATGTCGCTTCAATGCCTGTCCCCACACGTATCCAGCCTCATAAGAAGCACGTTTGGCATGCTCTTTGAGTGCTGCTTGAGTTGGTGGGATCAAGTCATATTGTCTTTGCTTTCTGGCAAAGAGATCAAGCCTGGCCTCATTCACAGTGGTGACATCGCTGGACCTGTCATACATTAGCACAACAAATCTCTCCAAAGCTTGCAGGTCACTATCCTCCACTGCAGAGGGACATTTGCTGAGTCTTGCAAATGTGTTTGAGACCTCATCACACATGTCCCATGTTTTCCAGGCAGACTTCTTTGATTTGCCATGGAAGGATGACACAATGTCACAACCACTGAAGGCATGGAAGAAGAGGATACCACGTGTTTTCTCTGGTCCTATGGCTGAAACCCACTCATGTATAGGGATCCATCTTGTCTTCAATACAACTGTATTTTGATGCGTTAAAAGTTGTTCTTTAGAATAATCTAAAACATATAAAATAAAATGACACCAAATCGTCCTCAATGAAAAAAAACAATACATTTCTATCGGAAAATTGATCTTTTGAGGATCCAGGGGTCGGCCATCTTGAAAATAGAAATTTCAAGTGGCTGAGAGTGTTTTCTTGTCAATCAACCCTTAGAGACTGCTCATACCAATTTGCATGCTTATGTCACTAACTAAACAATTATATCGCTTAACTGCTCCATTTAGGTGGTGGTAATCTTGAAAAAAAGGCCGCCATCTTGAAATTTCAAGTGGCTGTGGGCGGTTTCTTGTCAAATGACCCTTTGAGACAGCTCATGGCAATTTTCCTGCTTGTATCACCAACTAAATGATTTCTTAAGCCTAATTGCTCCACTAAGGTGGTGGCCATCTTGAAAAATGGCCACCATCTTGAAATTTCAAGTAGCTGTGGGTGGCTTATTGTCTAGTGACCATCAGAGACTGCTCATGCCAATTTTCATGCTTGTATCACCAAATAAACCACTATATCACTTAACTGCTCCACTAAGGTGTCGGCCATCTTGAAAAATGGGCGCCATCTTGAAATTTCAAGTGGCTCGGACAATTTTCTTGTCAAGTGACCCATGGAGACTGCTCATGCCAATTTTCACGCTTGTATCATAAACTGAACGATTCTGCCAAGCATAAGCACTTAGCCGCTCCACTACAGGGAAATTTGAGCTGTTTATTTTATGTCAGCCCAAGCAGCTGAAATTATACCGCGCTAATCAATGAAGCAGAGAAGTTGCCGTCCGTGGAAGGGCGAGGCTTATTCCAACGTAAAACGCTGTATAATTGTGTATAGTTTAATCAAATAAGGTTGGATGATTTCTATGTTGAGCTGCCTGTTCTTGAAGCTGAAAGTGCACGTAATAAAATAAAATAGCCTACCATTGATGCAAACCAACAGGAATCCTTGCTTTTTCTGCTCTATTATGTTTGTTTTATATGGGTAGGGCCCCATATTAGTTATTGAAATGGGCCCCCGGATGCATAAGGCCGCCACTGCCCCACAGTAATCAGAAAGAGCACCAGCTTCTCTGCTTCATTGATTAGATTAAGGAATTGGATGATTCAGATTCAGATGTCATGATAACAGCGAACCTATATAAAAATGGGACTGTAATGATTCAGGGGAAGCTGAAACAATTTGAAAAGGATTTCCTCCAAATTAAAGAAAAAGCTCAGCTGAACAAAATCAGCCCTTATACACAGGGGCATGCAGAAGACACCTCGACCTCCAGCCATCAGTCCACAACTGAGCAGTCCCGGGACGACAGTGAGGAGATCTCCCTTCTACACAGCATCATCAGCGACATGAAGAAGTTCAGAGAGATGGAGCTGGAGCTGGTGCAGCTGAGAGAGGAGATGCATAGAGTAGTGAAGAAGACTGATCCAACAAAGAAAGAAGCGGATTACAAGAAAGAAATAGAAATGCTTAAGAAAGAAACTCAGGAAATGAAAAACCAGGGAGAGGAGTACAACAATCAGCTGTCTGTAATGAGGGAAGAGTTGAGAAAGCTGAGAGGACAGAGAGTCCCACATAATACACCTGTCAGCTGTGGAGAAGCAGCCGACACAGAGAGGAGAACAGCAGAGCTCAGAGGAGACTCCTTCTCCAGCGAGCACAGAGACCCGGCCCAGCAGCCCTCCTGCATCTGACTCCTACAGTCAGTCACAGCCTCAGATTATACTCCTCATGGACTCCAATGGCAAGTTTATCGATGAAAAGAAACTGTTTCCGAGAAAAAACATCAATAAAATATGGTGCCCAAACACACAGAAGGCCCTGAAGCTCTTGTGTGAAGAGCAGCTGGGTTCCCCCAGCCACATTATCATCCACACCGGCACCAACGACCTCAGAGCTCAGCGAGAGACAGTACAGCTCTCATTAATGTGACAGAGAAGGCATTAATCCACAGCACAGTCCACAGCCAGCAGATCACTGACCCACCTCAGCACCAGCACAGTCCACAGCCAGCCGGATCACTGACCCACTCCAGCACCAGCACAGTCCACAGCCAGCCGATCACTGACCCACTCCAGCACCAGCACAGTCCACAGCCAGCCGATCACTGACCCACTCACCAGCACAGTCCACAGCCAGCAGATCACTGACCCACTGCAGCACCAGCACAGTCCACAGCCAGTAGATCACTGACCCACCTCAGGACCAGCACAGTCCACAGCCAGCAGATCACTGACCCACCTCAGCACCAGCACAGTCCACAGCCAGCCGATCACTGACCCACTCCAGCACCAGCACAGTCCACAGCCAGCCGGATCACTGACCCACTCCAGCACCAGCACAGTCCACAGCCAGCTGATCACTAACCCACTCCAGCACCAGCACAGTCCACAGCCAGCAGATCACTGACCCACTCCAGCACCAGCACAGTCCACAGCCAGCAGATCACTGACCCACTCCAGCACCAGCACAGTCCACAGCCAGCCGGATCACTGACCCACCTCAGCACCAGCACAGTCCACAGCCAGCCGATCACTGACCCACTCCAGCACCAGCACAGTCCACAGCCAGCAGATCACTGACCCACTCCAGCACCAGCACAGTCCACAGCAAGCCGATCACTGACCCACTGCAGCATCAGCACAGTCCACAGCCAGCAGATCACTGTCCCACTCCAGCACCAGCACAGTCCACAGCCAGCAGATCACTGACCCACTCCAGCACCAGCACCAGCACAGTCCACAGCCAGCAGATCACTGACCCACTCCAGCACCAGCACCAGCACAGTCCACAGCCAGCAGATCACTGACCCACTCCAGCACCAGCACCAGCACAGCAGATCACTGACCCACTCCAGCACCAGCACAGTCCACAGCCAGCAGATCACTGTCCCACTCCAGCACCAGTACAGTCCACAGCCAGCAGATCACTGACCCACTCCAGCACCAGCACAGTCCACAGCCAGCCGATCACTGACCCACTGCAGCACCAGCACAGTCCACAGCCATTAGATCACTGACCCACTCCAGCACCAGCACAGTCCACAGGCAGCAGATCACTGACCCACTCCAGCACCAGCACCAGCACAGTCCACAGCCAGCAGATCACTGACCCACTCCAGCACCAGCACAGTCCACAGCCAGCAGATCACTGACCCACTTCAGCACCAGCACAGTCCACAGCCAGCCGATCACTGACCCACTGCAGCACCAGCACAGTCCACAGCCAGCAGATCACTGACCCACTCCAGCACAGTCCACAGCCAGTAGCTCACTGACCCACTCCAGCACCAGCACAGTCCACAGCCAGCCGAGCACTTACCCACTGCAGCACCAGCACAGTCCACAGCCAGCAGATCACTGTCCCACTCCAGCACCAGCACAGTCCACAGCCAGCAGATCACTGACCCACTCCAGCACCAGGACAGTCCACAGCCAGCAGATCACTGACCCACTCCAGCACCAGCACAGTCCACAGCCAGCCGATCACTGACCCACTGCAGCACCAGCACAGTCCACAGCCAGCCGATCACTGACCCACTGCAGCACCAGCACAGTCCACAGCCAGCAGATCACTGACCCACTCCAGCACCAGCACAGTCCACAGCCAGCCGATCACTGACCCACTGCAGCACCAGCACAGTCCACAGCCAGCAGATCACTGTCCCACTCCAGCACCAGCACAGTCCACAGCCAGCAGATCACTGACCCACTCCAGCACCAGCACCAGCACAGTCCACAGCCAGCCGATCACTGACCCACTGCAGCACCAGCACAGTCCACAGCCAGCAGATCACTGACCCACTCCAGCACCAGCACAGTCCACAGCCAGCAGATCACTGACCCACTCTAGCACCAGCACCAGCACAGTCCACAGCCAGCAGATCACTGACCCACTCCAGCACCAGCACAGTCCACAGCCAGCACATCACTGACCCACTCCAGCACCAGCACAGTCCACAGCCAGCAGATCACTGACCCACTCCAGCACCAGCACAGTCCACAGCCAGCCGATCACTGACCCACTGCAGCACCAGCACAGTCCATAGCCAGCAGATCACTGACCCACTCCAGCACCAGCACCAGCACAGTCCACAGCCAGCAGATCACTGACCCACTCCAGCACAGTCCACAGCCAGCAGATCACTGACCCACTCCAGCACCAGCACAGTCCACAGCCAGCAGATCACTGACCCACTCCAACACCAGCACAGTCCCCAGCCAGCAGATCACTGACCCACTCCAGCACCAGCCCCAGCACAGTCCACAGCCAGCCGATCACTGACCCACTGCAGCACCAGCACAGTCCACAGCCAGCCGATCACTGACCCACTGCAGCACCAGCACAGTCCACAGCCAGCCGATCACTGACCCACTCACCAGCACAGTCCACAGCCAGCAGATCACTGTCCCACTCCAGCACCAGCACAGTCCACAGCCAGCAGATCACTGACCCACTCCAGCACCAGCACCAGCACAGTCCACAGCCAGCCGATCACTGACCCACTGCAGCACCAGCACCAGCACAGTCCACAGCCAGCCGGATCACTGACCCACTGCAGCACCAGCACAGTCCACAGCCAGCAGATCACTGTCCCACTCCAGCACCAGCACAGTCCACAGCCAGCAGATCACTGACCCACTCCAGCACCAGCACAGCCCACAGCCAGCAGATCACTGACCCACTCCAGCACCAGCACAGTCCACAGCCAGCAGATCACTGACCCACTCCAGCACTAAGCATTAGTGACTCAAAAAAAAATAAAAAAATAAAAGAGTTTCTTCTTAGAAACCTATTATTTATTCTTCGTGGAAAGAGAGGTTAAAAAGTTAAAATTAAAAGGTTTTAATGATATCCGTGCATCAAGTGTGAGCGAATGTCAATTAGAATAATGAAATGTAATAATTTATTATGTCAGGTAAATGTATCATGCCAATTTCATAATCAGTTCAAATATAATCAATACAATAACATCAAATGCTCTGGAATAAAGAGAAAAGATGCAAACCTGACATTAAGAAATACATGAAGTTGAGAGTAACGGGCTGATCTGAGATACAGAAAGGCCCTGAGCTCTGGTTGCGTTTCATTATATAGACAGACCTCATTTAAAATGTAAACGTACATTCACAGTGGAAATTCACCCTAAACACTGTCCCAGACTTACTGGGGACAACCATTTGCTAACAGTGGACATTTGCATTGAGTTAACACCTTCTGACCATTTGTCTGTACAACCAGTGCTCGAAGTGGGGCGGTACTCACTGGTACGCAGTACCGGCACTTCTACATTTTACTCTTAAGCGTACCTGCACTTTTTCTTGCGTACCGCTACTTCTCGCATGTAGCCGGTACTCGACCACTGGCAGAAAAAGCGCCAGTGTCACGCCCGTTGATATACTTCGTTTGCAGTGCGTATGCAGTGCATATTTTTTCCGCACCCATGTTAACAGGTTCGAGCTTTCACACTGCACGAGCATGCGGTCCGTCAATGCACTTCTGGTGCTGTGCGTATAGGCCTACAGCAGTGCAGTGATCGTTCCGAGTCTATTTTTGCTGTGCTGCACGCGCTGAATTAAAGTGACAGCTCATGGTTTGTGGTCAAAACACAGATTGACATGAAAATATAATAATCTCACCATAAATGCATTTAATTAAAATGTAGTAATCTAAATGTATTTTTGGACTTGCAGACTTGGAGGAGTTCTGTTTTCGCACGCACGTGCACACACGCACGACTTGTTTTAATACATTTATGTTGTTAATAAATAACAATAAGTTTTGTTATAAGTTTTGTTTTTCACTGTAGAAATCTCAAATGTCATGATTTGCCAATGCAAGAGAGTACCGGCACCTTTCTTTTCCCACTTGAAGCACTGTGTACAACACACCCTTCTGTGTGCAAGATATTTCTAAACTCTTAAGAACTTTATTACCCTTTTGGTTTACTTCTTTGGGAATGAGACATTTGTACAAGTCGCACTGAGACATTTCAAATGATACCAAACATATACACAACTGTATGATAATTGTTCACATTAAAACCCTATATATTTTGGATGAATTTCAGATGATTTCAGCATAAGGGAAAAGAAGTAGGGGGAGAATGAGGGGTCAAGGTAAAAGATGTAGGTTAGAATGATTCTGAAGTGAGACTTGCGTCTCGAATGGTGCACAAGAGTGGGTCCAAATGGTAATTTCCTTTGTTTTCTCAGAGAGTAGCCCTCTCTTACAGTTCTTCCAGTTTTTCCAGTCTTATGTCACATATTCTTGTGTGCTACATACCTACCCCCAGCTGAGTCTCCCTATTATAATGAAGAAACCTTCTCCATCCTGCAGGATGAGATCACCTCAAACACCTCTGTCAGATCACTGTAAAATGACAATATATTTAAGACAAACTCAGATAAAAGAATCACGCAGACAGCCCTCTCATTTACTGAGGCTGGAACCACCCTACAAGTGGACAAAAAAACAGCACAGAAAATTGTCAAAATACACAAGTCAAACGATCAAATCATTATTGGACAAATTTTTAATTAACATATATTCACAAAATAAATTAGGTATAAATCTGGCACTAAGTGACATTACCAAAATAGTCCACCAATCAGCATCCATGTGCAATTTGAAAAAAAAAAAAATGATCAAAAAGGGAACTAAAAAACACCAACGAAATGTGGTTTGACAGTGAGTGCAAAAATATCCGAACAACAGTACGAAATCTTTCAAATCAAAAACACAGAGATCCTGACAATGAAGAACTCCGCCATCAATATCACGAAGCCCTTAGACTGTACAAACAAACTCTAAGAGTAAAAAAGGAAGAACACACAGAACAACTATTTCAAGAAATGGAGGAATCAATAAATACCAGTAACTTTTGGAACAATTGGAACAGACTCTATAGACCACACCAGGAAGAATTGGCCATTCAAAACGGGAACATATGGAGGACACACTTTGAAAATTTGTACAAAACAACTGAAACAAATCCTGCTCGAAATGAATTAAAAACCAAATTAGAAATCCTGAAAGAAAAAATTAAAGACAATCAGAACCCCCTGGATTTTCCAATCACAGTAAATGAACTTACAGACAGAATTCATGCCTTAAAACCCAACAAGGCATGTGGTATTGATGGAATATTAAATGAAATGATCAAATACACCAACGACAAATTCAAAACCGCAATAATCAAATTATTCAACTTTGTTTTGAGAATAGGATATTTCCCAGACACCTGGAACCAAGGCCTAATCACACCAATATTTAAACAAGGAGACAAATATGAGCCAAACAATTACAGAGGCATATGTGTCAATAGCAACCTGGGGAAAATATTCTGTTTGATTATTAAATCCAAAGTCTTTGCTTGCTTTATTGACTTTGAGAAGGCTTTCGATTCGATGTGGCATGAAGGACTCTTCCTAAAACTATTGGAAAATGGGATTGGAGGGAAAACATTTGATTTGATCAGCACCATGTATAAAAACAATACATGTGCTGTAAAAATAGGGAATAAACTAACAGAATTTTTCTCCCAACAAAGAGGAGTCAGACAAGGTTGCCCATTGAGCCCTACTCTATTTAACATATATATAAATGAACTAGCCAAAGCCTTAAATAATTCCACTGCCCCCGGCCCAACCCTGACTGAATCAGAAGTTAAATGTCTCCTCTTTGCAGATGATTTAGTCATTCTGTCACAAACTAAAGAAGGACTACTGCAGCTCCTCGACGTCGTAGAGACATTCAGTCAAACATGGGCTCTCAAAATTAACTTCGCAAAAACCAAAATAATGGTTTTTCAAAACAGATCCAGGTGCAGGGAAAATAAATACATCTTCAGAGCAGGAAACCAAGTCCTCCAACACACCCACAAATACACAAATCTGGGTCTAAAACTGAGTTCAACAGGGAACTTTAATCTGGCTGTGAATGAACTGAAAGCAAAAGCGATGAGAGTCTTCTACATGATTAAAAATACTATTCGACATGAAATTCCAATTCAAACCTGGCTAAAAATCCTAAAAGCAATAATTGAACCAATTGCTCTGTACGGCAGTGAGGTATGGGGACCTCTAAAAACCCAAGATTTTTCAAAATGGGAAAAAGAGCATACCCAAATTTGTAAAAGCATCCTAAAAGTAAACAGAGCGACACCAAACAACTCGTGCAGAGCTGAATTAGGACAATATCCCTTATTGATCACTATCCAAAAAAGAGCTGTGAAGTTCTACCAGCACCTGAAGCGCAGTGACCCGAGCTCATATCAGCTGAAGCCCTGCGGTGTCAGGAGCAGAACCGGCACCGGAGCGCAGTGACCCGAGCTCATATCAGGCTGAAGCCCTGTGGTGTCAGGAGGAGAACCGGCACCGGAGTGCAGTGACCTGAGCTCATATCAGCTGAAGCCCTGCGGTGTCAGAAGCAGATCCGGCACCGGAGTGCAGTGACCCGAGCTCATACCAGCTGTAGCCCTGCGGTGTCTGGAGCAGAACCGGCACAGGAGCGCAGTGACCCGAGCTCATATCAGCTGAAGCCCTGCGGTGTCAGGAGCAGAACCGGCACCGGAGCGCAGTGACCCGAGTTCATATCAAGCTGAAGCCCTGCGGTGTCAGGAGCAGAACCGGCACCGGAGCACAGTGACCCGAGCTCATATCAGGCTGAAGCCCTGCGGTGTCAGGAGCAGAACCGGCACCGGAGCACAGTGACCCGAGCTCATACCGGGCTGAAGCCCTGCGGTGTCAGGAGCAGAACCGGCACCGGAGCGCAGTGACCCGAGCTCATATCAAGCTGAAGCCCTGCGGTGTCAGGAGCAGAACCGACACCGGAGCGCAGTGACCCGAGCTCATATCAGGCTGAAGCCCTGCGGTGTCAGGAGCAGAACCGGCACCGGAGCGCAGTGACCCGAGCTCATATCGGGCTGAAGCCCTGCGGTGTCAGGAGCAGAACCGGCACCGGAGCACAGTGACCCGAGCTCATACCGGGCTGAAGCCCTGCGGTGTCAGGAGCAGAACCGACACCGGAGCCCAGTGACCCGAGCTCATACCGGGCTGAAGCCCTGCGGTGTCAGGAGCAGAACCGGCACCGGAGCGCAGTGACCCGAGCTCATATCAAGCTGAAGCCCTGCGGTGTCAGGAGCAGAATCGACACCGGAGCGCAGTGACCCGAGCTCATATCAGGCTGAAGCCCTGCGGTGTCAGGAGCAGAACCGGCACCGGAGCGCAGTGACCCGAGCTCATATCAAGCTGAAGCCCTGCGGTGTCAGGAGCAGAATCGACACCGGAGCGCAGTGACCCGAGCTCATATCAGGCTGAAGCCCTGCGGTGTCAGGAGCAGAACCGGCACCGGAGCGCAGTGACCTGAGCTCATATCAGGCTGAAGCCCTGCGGTGTCTGGAGCAGAACCGGCACCGGAGCGCAGTGACCCGAGCTCATATCAAGCTGAAGCCCTGCGGTGTCAGGAGCAGAACCGGCACCGGAGCGCAGTGACCCGAGCTCATATCAGGCTGAAGCCCTGCGGTGTCAGGAGCAGAACCGGCACCGGAGCGCAGTGACCCGAGCTCATATCAAGCTGAAGCCCTGCGGTGTCTGGAGCAGAACCGGCACCGGAGCGTACTCTCACAGCTGATGCTGAAACTACAGCCAGACCAGCACAGCACTATCTGCCACAACCAAATTATACAATTACAAAAACAAAATTACATCACCTATTGGAAAGATGCTACTAAATTACAAAAAAAGATGGAACTCTATTTATTCCTGAAAAGCGATTATAAACCAGCAGAATACCTGAGCTGTGTGAAAGAGCATAAAGTGAGAAAGACCCTAACCAGGTACAGGCTGAGTGACCACAGTCTGGCTGTAGAGAGAGGTGTGTGTGTGTGTGTGTGTGTGTGTGTGTGTGTGTGTGTGTGTGTGTGTGTGTGTGTGTGTGAGTGACCACAGTCTGGCTGTAGAGAGAGGTGTGTGTGTGTGTGTGTGTGTGAGTGACCACAGTCTGGCTGTAGAGAGAGGTGTGTGTGTGTGTGTGTGTGAGAGCACAGTCTGGCTGTAGAGAGGTGTGTGTGTGTGTGTGTGTGTGTGTGTGAGTAACCACAGTCTGGCTGTAGAGAGAGGACGGCACAGGCAGAGATGGCAGCCGAGAGAGCTGAGACTGTGTTCTCTGTGGTCTCAGAGAGAGGTGTGTGTGTGTGTGTGTGTGTGTGTGTGTGTGTGTGTTCTCTGTGCTCTCAGAGAGAGGTGTGTGTGTATGTATGTGTGTGTGTGTGTGTGTGTGTGTTCTCTGTGCTCTCAGAGAGAGGTGTGTGTGTGTGTGTGTGTGTTCTCTGTGCTCTCAGAGAGAGGTGTGTGTGTGTGTGTGTGTGTGTGTGTGTTCTCTGTGCTCTCAGAGAGAGGTGTGTGTGTGTGTGTGTGTGTGTGTGTGTGTGTGTGTGTGTGTGTGTTCTCTGTGCTCTCAGAGAGAGGTGGAGACAGAAGAACACTTCCTGATACACTGTGATCACTATCACAGCATTAGATCGGACTATTTCACTAGATTCCAACAGTTAGAACCAAATTTTATGGCATTACCAAATTCAGAAAAATTAAATCATATTTTGGGAGAAAACTCTTGCTCAATCACAACAGCAGCAAAGTATGTAACAGCCTTCCACAAACTACGAGAGTCAGCCAGTGGACAAAACTAAAGTCAGAATTGTTCTTGTCTTGTTTGAAAGTTGGTACAAACGTACAAAAATGTGTGTTTTAAATGTTAAAAATGTATTCATGCATTTTTATTTTTATTTTTATTTTTTTTACACTGACTGATTTATTGATTTTTATTTTATTATATTTATTGTTTGTGATTATTTGTTCATTGCATGTGTAATGGCCAATGCTTTGGCAATACTGTACAAGTCATGCCAATAAAGCTCATTTGAAATTGAGAGAGAGAGATAGAGAGAGAGAGACAGACAGACAGAGAGAGAGAGAGAGAGAGAGAGAGAGAGAGTGGGAGAGAGAGAGAGTGTGAGAGTGTGAGAGAGTGAGAGAGAGAGAGAGAGAGAGAGAGAGAGTGGGGGAGAGAGAGAGAGAAAGAGAGTGGGGGGAGAGAGAGAGAGAGAGAGAGAGAGAGAGAGAGAGAGAGAGAGTGGGAGAGAGAGAGAGAGAGTTGCTGAGTCAGATGAACAGCGGCGGGACTGACAGAAGCTCTGCCATCATGAGTGTTTCATTGTATTTCTCTCGGAGCAAAACTCTTAGCCAGAAGAGCCGCTCGGATGGACACACACAACGTAAGAAACATCATTACATTAATGCAGCTTAATGTGGATAACGCTCATTTCAGGAAGTGTATAAATCTAGATTTCTTTTGTAAGTTAATAGAACATTTGTAAATGAATTGATAACTGGTTGAATTATCAGGTGGTCGCTCTGCCGGCGGTGTCGCGCGTGGCGGTGTCGCGCGTAGCGGTGTGCGGCGGTACCCATGGCAACGAGCTGTCGGGTGTCTACCTGGTGAGAGAGAGGCTGAAGAGGAGGGAGGACGGGACAGAGCCGGTTTCCGTGGTAACGCTGATGTCGAACCCGCGCGCCGTGCAGCGGTGTATGCGTTACGTGGAGACGGACCTGAACCGATGCTTCACGCGGGCTGCGCTCAGGTGGGCCCAGAGACAAAGCCTACAGCACTGCTAAACAAACATCAATATCAAGTCAATTATTTGTGACAATAAACAACAAATTTGACAAAAACCTGTTCCAGGGCTCAATGCTAAGGATTTTTTCTATTGGCTCCACCACAAGTAATAAATAAAAAGGCCTAGTTATTATGTTAATTGTTTTTGACCCATAATCTTAATAAATAAGGCGGTGACACCAACAACTACAAGCCTAACTCATAAATTTCAAATTTTGTTAAAGTAAAGTGTCAGTATTAAAATAAGAACAAATAATCAAATGACAAACAATAGAACAAATACATTAGAACAAACATACAAATAGAATAAACACTGTTTTGTTTCTGTGTACAAGTAGAGAAAATGTATAATCAAATGTAAAATAGCACTGCATAGTCTTCGCTGTATAAATTAAATATAGATTAATCCTTGTTAAAGTTACAAAAGTTATTCAGTCGAGAGCAGTGAGTGATTTTATCTTTGTCTTTTGTTTGATTAACATTAACAGGAATATTAGTGCTGTCACTTTAAGAGCTGCACGGATCCAATATACTGTTACACGCTTTATTTCTCGACTGTTTATGTTCACTTAAGATATTTAACACAACAAAGATATTTGTTGTTTAAGATATAAACCGAGATTAGTTTGAATTCATCCATTTAAGCGCAAAAAAACGTGAAAGAGCTCAATTCAGCATTCACACGCTGTCTGAGTCGCGGCTTTTTGAGCGTACACTAAACTTCTCACGCGACTGAAGGGAGTTTTCACGTCTTCTTGTACTTGAATATCTGAGTTAGCAAAACACCTGATAAACTGTGGGGATGCAGCAATGTGAACTCTGACCCTGAGCCACTGTCCAGCCCTGCTGTTCAAAATTCCAAACACAAGAACCAAAACTAAACCCAAACAGGTGAAAGTTCATTAAAATATTGGTAAATTGGTGCATACTAACATGTAACATGATTAAGTTCAAATAAAACCGGGATCTTCTCTGTGACGAAGTGAAAGCAAGCACCATTATAAGTGAAAACAGTAAATAAAAAAAGGTAAAATCTAATGTTTATTGTAAAAAAAAAATGTACTGCACTAAATTTAAATAAAATTAAAAACACATTTTGTAACCATTTATCACTACTTTGTGTTTGAAGTGGAAAAATGTATGTTGTGTATTTCTACTCTACAGTGTTTGACTTTCTGCTGCTGCATCACTACAATTTTAATTTGACTCTCAGGCTGTGTGTGTGTGTGTGTGTGTCTGTGTGTGTGTGTGTGTGTCTGTCTGTGTGTGTGTGTGTGTGTCTGTCTGTGTGTGTGTGTGTGTGTTTGTGTGTGTGTGTCTGTCTGTGT
>JAPDVR010000001.1:75420170-75440170 GCA_026230005.1 Gila orcuttii | reverse complement strand
TCGTGGGTTTCAGTCACGTGACTTTTTTGTTGTGGCCGCCATCTTTAGGACCTTTGCGTTAAATTGCGTAACCTCTCCCTGGTGATCGGAAAGATATCGCACACTAAAATAGCACATCTCACTACAGATGAAAAGCAACGGTATTTAAATAAAATAGATACTCTAGGTATAGATCCGTATTTACTATTAAACGAACTGCTGACTCCACTAAAGTCTAGTAAAAACTTGCCAAATTTTACGTTTGCTGACATTTACATCCACCTCATCCAATCCCACTCCATACACCGGCGAAGCGCTCAAGGCAGGGCGTAGTTTACGGGTGGGACGTGTCCCCATCACTTTTTGCTAGGGTCGATATTGTCCCCACCACTTCTGAAACATTTTGCGGCACGGATGTACCAATACAAATAAATAAAACATCTCCAGTTAACTTGCAGAGCATTCATTTACTTCGTTTGTTAAATAAGAGGTGATCTAGCACGCTGAAATGTGTTGTTTTTGATCAAGTGATCAAGTGCTCGTTAACTGCGATCAGTGGTGCAGATACAGTGTTCTCTCGTTACTCGCGCACAGTCTTCACATGGACGCGCGCTTTAATCGGTTTCGGAGACTTTCTATTCGTTCCGGTGAAATCACAAAATAAAATGCACACAAATGTGTCCCTGATTGATATACAACCACTAATAAACATAATTGGTTTTAATAAGGGGAAAAAAAAAACCTTACGAGTGCGGATTAGAACCCAGTGTCCAGTTGCTTAAAGCACCTTAAGTGTAATTTTCCCTTAAATTCACCCTTATGTTTCCCTTAAACCTAAGGGTGTTGCATCATAAACACTTAGAATTTCCCTTAAATGCTGTTTTTTCACTTAAATAATCCCTTAAAGAGCGTTAAATGTTGCATAAAACCCCTTAACGGTCATTTCCCTAAGTATAACTTAAGGTTTGGAAATCGTAACCTTATGAGTAACGCGGACAAAAATAAGATGACATGGCTGAATTTATGGAACCAGCTGAAGATCATTATGTGCAAAGAAGAATTTTTAGGGATAGGGAGAACCCTTTGGACTAGAGATGCGCGGATGGGCTATTATTTCATCCGCAACCGCATCACAAAACTCATCATCCGTCCGCCATCCATCCGCACCAACGTTTTTGACCAATTTTCAAAACCGCACCCGCCCGCAATCCGCTGATTGGGCGATACAAGGCGCTGCTGATGACAGCCGCGAGACTAGAAAGCTCTCAGAATATCAGCAGTGAACTCCGTCTCCGATCGGTAAGCAGGGACAAAGATAACAATATTTAACAATGTATATATATTTTTCATTTGATTGGTTCAACCGCCCGCCACCCGCCCGAATTTAGTTAAAATATTTTTTTCGTCACGTCATCCGCCCGATCCGCGGTTTATCCGCGGAGTCCGCGGCTGTAACCGCCAACCGCGCATCTCTACTTTGGACCATCTTAGCGATGAAAATTTTTTGCAAGAATACCGATTTGATCGATGCGCAATGTACAGCATTAAAGCGAACTCTTCACCATGGTGCGGTGCACACAATCTTAAAAGCGTAGTCTTGCTTAATCTTACCTGTTTTGTTGGCTTCTTTCTTATGAGCGCTGAGCTCTTTCTTTGCGACCACAGAGATGTTTTCGTATTTTTTAAGGACTTCCTGAACCGTCCTCTTCACATCAAGATTCCTTGCATTGATCTTTTCCGTTATTTCTTCTCACTGTTTCTGTTTTTTTGCAGCAGTTACATTGAGATTTAGTTTGCTTTTCAAAATTGTTTTTCTTTTATCATATTCGTCAAGAAGAATGCATTTCTCCTCCTCTGTCCAATTAGGCTTTCTTTTTTTGTTTTCTTTATCCATTCCGATATCCTAGCCTACTTTATTTGATGAAACTGCGAAATTGCTAGTGTTAGTGTTTTGCGTATCTATGGCAACAACAGACTTTTATAACGTCAATCCAGGATCGCTGTCGTGAAACACTTAAATGTTTCCCTTACCTAAGAGAACCGTTTTATATGCAGATTATAAGAGATTATATGCAACACCCTTAAATTATTCTCTTAGGTAAGGTGAAATCGCCCCTTAAGTATCATACTTAAGGGAAAAACTTAAAGGGATAGTTCACCCAAAAATGAAACTTCTGTCAGTATTTACTCACCCTCATGTTGTTCAACCCCGTAAGACCTTCGTTCATCTTCGGAACACGAATTAAGATATTTTTGATTAAATCTGAGAGCTGGATCACTCCTCCATACTAGTCCATAGGCTTCTTCAGGGATTGAAACTTGCCAGCCCCGAAAAGTCATTAAAGACATTGTTAAAATAGTCCAAGTGACTACAGTGGCTCAATCTTAAGTTTATCAAGCGACGAGAATACTTTTTGTGCGCAAAAACAAACAAAAATAACGACTTTATTTCAACTATTCATTTCCTTCTCTGTGGGCCTCGAGTGAGTTCACTAGTGTAACAGCGCAGCGCTTCTGTGTTGTACGTCACACGCATCACACACATGACCAGCGTCGGCCAATAGTGAGCCTGCGTGTGACGTACCACTACGCAATCATACTAAGTTAAATGACTAGAGGCCAACAGAGAAGGAAATCAATAGTTGAAATAAAGTCGTTATTTTTGTTTGTTTTTGCGCACAAAAAGTATTCTCATCGCTTGATAAACTTAAGATTGAGCCACTGTAGTCACTTGGACTATTTTAACAATGTCTTTAATGACTTTTCGGGGCCAGCAAGTTTCAATCCCTTAGAAGCCTATGGAGGAGTGATCCAGCTAATTCGTGTTCCGAAGATGAACGAAGGTCTTACGGGGTTGGAACAACACGAAGGAGAGTAATTACTGACAGAATTTTCATTTTTGGGTGAACTATCCCTTTAAGGTGCTTTAAGCAACCGGGCACAGAACCTTTGACACGCTTGGCAAAAGTTCTGCCACTGTACCATTAAAGTATGTATGTAATGCAGTCGAATCTATGTATTTATTCACGTGAAAATTCTCGGTACTAACAACATATATTAGATCTCATTAAACGACAAATTAAACCCAATGTACAATTTAAATCGATTGCTGGACATCGTAATGTTATTGTACGGTACATCTGATTTATGATTTAGCATTGTATTAAATGCCCCCATGAAGAAAATGTTCTTAATAACAAGAAGGGTAAGTGGCACTCTGTTAATCAAGCGATATTAACGTTACACCAGTAATCGCTGAATTGCTGAACATAAAAGCATTGCTGAACTGAATTGCTAATAATGTCAGTAAAGCACATCTCTTGTATTATCAGTGACGTTTGGACACCTTTATTTTCAATTCTCATTTATTAGCGCTTTTCACAATATTTCAAAGCAGCTTTACAGAAAATGCATGTGTCTACATTACAATTTAGAGTGTCCAAGTTATGCATTTCAAAAATGTATACAAATCAAGCAGTTAGCTAATAATCTATTAATTTAAACATGTATTAAGGCAGAAACAGTGAGCAGTAGTTTAGCATACTGAAGCAGCAAACAACAACATAATTCAGCCAAACGTATAACTAAGGTTACTAATGTAAATATAGATAGCGGTCTAGAATAAGTTTATACGTGTTCCAATTGTAAACTACATGTTTTAATTTAGCTAGCTAACCTGTAATTTGCTAATTTTACTTTTATTTAAATTTCCAGGTCAATGTTAATTTCTCAACATTTCTTTGTGATTTGCTGTTATCACAGTTTACAGCACAGCAGATTGCAGACGGCATGTTGCAATTCGGTCCTACAAATGCCGGCCGCACCACTGTGTGACGTCACATGAAATCTATGAATATAACTTTTATATAAAGTTCTCTCTGAATCCACGCATTGGACATTGGCTTCTGCATTCAGACTCAGTTGCTCCACTACCGTTTCAACGAGCGCCGTCAGCATGGATTAAAATAAACTTTAATCATCTTATGGTCAGATAAAAAACATCACATCAAAAGTTACAGGACAAAATGTGGTTACAGTGATGAGTGACTGACATTTCAGCAATTCAGCACGTACCTGCGCGCATTCATGACAAGTGCGCTTGTGGGAAACACACGTAGAAAAAGAACTAACGTTTGTAACCTCGCACACGGAAATCCATCTTATAGCAGTGAGATGCATCAGGAAAAGCCACTCGCTTCATTACACTGCGTGTTTCCTTCTGTGTGCAGAAACCCTTTGTTGGAGATGAGGTAATAGAGTTGCAGACAACACTAGCAGATCTAAATCCACTGGTCCTAGTGAAAGCTGAACTCAGAAATAACCTGTATCCATCGGGCAGGCAATAATATATAAAGTAATAATAAAAAAGTAAACAAATAAATGAAGGTAATGGAGCAGCGGCCAATCAGTCAGTAGGACAACAGGATTTTTCCTGACTGACTGCAGGTCAATAACATTTACGTTCGGGTCGTGTCTAGTTTTACCTGGTCTGATTCTTTTTAGGACCTGATAAGATCTTTCTCGCACATACTGACAGAAATGAGTGCAGGAACATGTAGATTCAGTTATTTTTAAAGAATATGTTGAGCAGCATTAACGGCTGACGTCATTCAGACGAGCTGTTAAACACTGAAATGCTGATTCAAACACTTCTGTACGATTATGAAGCTAATTTATGGACGGGCTTCGCTATAGTGTATGCGTGTGATGCCATCATCGGCCGGAGTGACTGCGGTCACACACACTAAGCAGTAGAAACACTGAGAGACAGAAACACTGAGGGGCAGAAACACTGAGGGGCAGAAACACTGAGAGGCAGAAACACTGGTAGGCAGAAACACTGAAAGGCAGAAACACTGGTAGGCAGAAACACTGAGGGGGAGAAACACTGAGGCAAAAACACTGAGAGGCAGAAACACTGAGAGGCAGAGGCAGAAACACAGAGGCAGAAACACTGAGTGGCAGAAACACTGAGAGGCAGAAACACAGAGACAGAAACACTGAGGGGCAGAAACACTGAGAGGCAGAAACACTGAGAAACACTGAGAGGCAGAAACACTGAGAGGCAGAAACACTGAGAGGCAGAAACACTGAGAGGCAGAAACACTGAGCGGCAGAAACACTGAGCGGCAGAAACACTGAGCGGCAGAAACACTGAGCGGCAGAAACACTGAGAGGCGGAAACACAAACACTGAGAGGCAGAAACACTGAGGGGCAGAAACACTGAGAGGCAGAAACACTGAGAGGCGGAAACACAAACACTGAGCGGCAGAAACACTGAGGGGCAGAAACACTGAGAGGCAGAAACACTGAGGGGCAGAAACACTGAGGCAGAAACACAGAGAGTCAGAAACACTGAGAAACACAGAGGCAGAAACACTGAGAGACAGAAACACTGAGAGACAGAAACACTGAGGGGCAGAAACACTGAGGGGCAGAAACACAGAGACAGAAAGACTAAGAGGCAGAAACACTGAGAGGCAGAAACACTGAGTGGCAGAAACACTGAGAGACAGAAACACTGAGGGGCAGAAACACAGAGGCAGAAACACTGAGAGGCAGAAACACTGAGAAACACTGAGAGGCAGAAACACTGAGGGGCAGAAACACTGAGAGGCAGAAACACTGAGAGGCGGAAACAAACACTGAGCGGCAGAAACACTGAGGGGCAGAAACACTAGAAACACTGAGGGGCAGAAACACTGAGGGGCAGAAACACTGAGGGGCAGAAACACTGAGCGGCAGAAACACTGAGCGGCAGAAACACTGAGAGGCGGAAACAAACACTGAGCGGCAGAAACACTGAGGGGCAGAAACACTAGAAACACTGAGGGGCAGAAACACTGAGGGGCAGAAACACAGAGGCAGAAACACAGAGAGGCAGAAACACTGAGAAACACAGAGGCAGAAACACTGAGAGACAGAAACACTGAGGGGCAGAAACACTGAGGGGCAGAAACACTGAGAGACAGAAACACTGAGAGGCAGAAACACTGAGCGGCAGAAACACTGAGAGGCAGAAACACTGAGAGGCAGAAACACTGATCGGCAGAAACACTGATCGGCAGAAACACTGAGCGGCAGAAACACTGAGAGGCAGAAACACTGAGCGGCAGAAACACTGAGCGGCAGAAACACTGAGAGGCAGAAACACTGAGCGGCAGAAACACTGAGAGGCAGAAACACTGAGCGGCAGAAACACTGAGCGGCAGAAACACTGAGCGGCAGAAACACTGAGAGGCAGAAACACTGAGAGGCGAAAACACAAACACTGAGTGGCAGAAACACTGAGGAGCAGAAACACTGAGGGGCAGAAACACAGAGGCAGAAACACTGAGAGGCAGAAACACTGAGCGGCAGAAACGCTGAGAGACAGAAACGCTGAGAGGCAGAAACGCTGAGGGGCAGAAACACTGAGAGGCAGAAACAAACACTGAGCGGCAGAAACACTAAGCGGCAGAAAGCCTGAGCGGCAGAAACACTGAGCGGCAGAAACACTGAGAGGCAGAAACACTGAGAGGCGGAAACACAAACACTGAGAGGCAGAAACACTGAGGGGCAGAAACACTGAGAGGCAGAAACACTGAGAGGCAGAAACGCTGAGAGGCAGAAACGCTGAGAGGCAGAAACGCTGAGAGGCAGAAACAATGAGAGGCAGAAACACTGAGAGGCAGAAACACTGAGAGGCAGAAACACTGAGGGGCAGAAACACTGAGGGGCAGAAACACTGAGGGGCAGAAACACAGAGAGGCAGAAACACAAACACAGAGGCAGAAACACTGAGGGGCAGAAACACTGAGCGGCAGAAACACTGAGCGGCAGAAACACAGAGGCAGAAAAACTGAGAGGCAGAAACACAGAGGCAGAAACACTGAGAGGCAGAAACACTGAGCGACAGAAACACTGAGAGGCAGAAACACTGAGCGGCAGAAACACTGAGCTGCAGAAACACTGAGCGGCAGAAACACAGAGGCAGAAACAGAGTCAGAAACACTGAGGGGCAGAAACACAGAGGCAGAAACACTGAGAGGCGGAAACACAAACACTGAGCGGCAGAAACACTGAGGGGCAGAAACACTGAGGGGCAGAAATACAGAGGCAGAAACACTGAGAGGCGGAAACACAAACACTGAGCGGCAGAAACACTGAGAGGCAGAAACACTGAGGGGCAGAAACACTGAGGGGCAGAAACACAGAGAGGCAGAAACACTGAGAGACAGAAACACTGAGAGACAGAAACACTGAGGGGCAGAAACACTGAGGGGCAGAAACACTGAGCGGCAGAAACACTGAGCGGCAGAAACACTGAGCGGCAGAAACACTGAGCGGCAGAAACACTGAGAGGCAGAAACACTGAGGGGCAGAAACACTGAGGGGCAGAAACACTGAGCGGCAGAAACACTGAGAGGCAGAAACACTGAGGGGCAGAAACACTGAGCGGCAGAAACACTGAGAGGCAGAAACACTGAGAGGCAGAAACACTGAGGGGCAGAAACACTGAGGGGCAGAAACACAGAGAGGCAGAAACGCTGAGAGGCAGAAACACTGAGAGGCAGAAACAATGAGAGGCAGAAACACTGAGAGGCAGAAACACTGAGCGGCAGAAACACTGAGGGGCAGAAACACTGAGGGGCAGAAACACTAAGAGGCAGAAACACTGAGCGGCTGAAACACTGAGAGGCAGAAACACAGAGGCGGAAACACAAACACAGAGGCAGAAACACTGAGGGGCAGAAACACTGAGCGGCAGAAACACTGAGCGGCAGAAACACTGAGCGGCAGAAACACTGAGCGGCAGAAACGCTGAGCGGCAGAAACGCTGAGCGGCAGAAACGTTGAGAGGCAGAAACGCTGAGAGGCGGAAACACTGAGCGGCAGAAACAATGAGAGGCAGAAACACTGAGAGGCAGAAACACTGAGAGACAGAAACACTGAGAGGCAGAAACACTGAGTGGCAGAAACACTGGGCGGCAGAAACACTGAGCGGCAGAAACACAGAGGCAGAAACACAGAGGCAAAAAACTGAGCGGCAGAAACACTGAGCGGCAGAAACACTGAGCGACAGAAACACTGAGCGACAGAAACACTGAGCGACAGAAACACAGAGGCAGAAACACTGAGCGACAGAAACACAGAGGCAGAAACACTGAGCGGCAGAAACACTGAGCGGCAGAAACACTGAGCGACAGAAACACTGAGCGACAGAAACACTGAGCGACAGAAACACAGAGGCAGAAACACTGAGCGGCAGAAACACTGAGCGGCAGAAACACTGAGCGGCAGAAACACTGAGCGGCAGAAACACTGAGGGGCAGAAACACTGAGCGGCAGAAACACTGAGCGGCAGAAACACTGAGCGACAGAAACACAGAGGCAGAAACACTGAGCGGCAGAAACACTGAGCGGCAGAAACACTGAGCGGCAGAAACACTGAGGGGCAGAAACACTGAGCGGCAGAAACACTGAGCGGCAGAAACACTGAGAGGCAGAAACACTGAGGGGCAGAAACACTGAGAGGCAGAAACACTGAGAGGCAGAAACACTGAGGGGCAGAAACACTGAGGGGCAGAAACACTGAGAGGCAGAAACACTGAGAGGCAGAAACACTGAGAGGCAGAAACACTGAGAGGCAGAAACACTGAGGGGCAGAAACACTGAGGGGCAGAAACACAGAGAGGCAGAAACGCTGAGAGGCAGAAACGCTGAGAGGCAGAAACACAGAGGCAGAAACAATGAGAGGCAGAAACACTGAGAGGCAGAAACACTGAGCGGCAGAAACACTGAGGGGCAGAAACACTGAGGGGCAGAAACACTGAGGGGCAGAAACACTGAGGGGCAGAAACACTGAGGGGCAGAAACACTGAGAGGCAGAAACACTGAGCGGCTGAAACACTGAGAGGCAGAAACACAGAGGCGGAAACACAAACACAGAGGCAGAAACACTGAGGGGCAGAAACACTGAGCGGCAGAAACACTGAGCGGCAGAAACACTGAGCGGCAGAAACGCTGAGAGGCGGAAACACTGAGCGGCAGAAACAATGAGAGGCAGAAACACTGAGAGGCAGAAACACTGAGAGGCAGAAACACTGAGAGGCAGAAACACTGAGGGGCAGAAACACTGAGCGGCAGAAACACTGAGCGGCAGAAACACTGAGAGGCAGAAACACTGAGGGGCAGAAACACTGAGAGGCAGAAACACTGAGAGGCAGAAACACTGAGAGGCAGAAACACTGAGGGGCAGAAACACTGAGGGGCAGAAACACTGAGGGGCAGAAACATAGAGGGGCAGAAACGCTGAGAGGCAGAAACGCTGAGAGGCAGAAACACTGAGAGGCAGAAACAATGAGAGGCAGAAACACAGAGGCAGAAACACTGAGCGACAGAAACACTGAGGGGCAGAAACACTGAGGGGCAGAAACACTGAGAGGCAGAAACACTGAGCGGCTGAAACACTGAGAGGCAGAAACACAGAGGCGGAAACACAAACACAGAGGCAGAAACACTGAGGGGCAGAAACACTGAGCGGCAGAAACACTGAGCGGCAGAAACACTGAGCGGCAGAAACGCTGAGAGGCGGAAACACTGAGCGGCAGAAACAATGAGAGGCAGAAACACTGAGAGGCAGAAACACTGAGAGGCAGAAACACTGAGCGGCAGAAACACTGAGCGGCAGAAACACTGAGAGGCAGAAACACAGAGGCGGAAACACAAACACTGAGAGACAGAAACACTGAGAGGCAGAAACACTGAGTGGCAGAAACACTGGGCGGCAGAAACACTGAGCGGCAGAAACACAGAGGCAGAAACACAGAGGCAGAAAAACTGAGCGGCAGAAACACTGAGCGGCAGAAACACTGAGCGACAGAAACACTGAGCGACAGAAACACTGAGCGACAGAAACACAGAGGGAGAAACACTGAGCGGCAGAAACACTGAGCGGCAGAAACACTGAGCGGCAGAAACACTGAGGGGCAGAAACACTGAGGGGCAGAAACACTGAGGGGCAGAAACACTGAGAGGCAGAAACACTGAGAGGCGGAAACACAAACACAGAGGCAGAAACACTGAGCGGCAGAAACAATGAGAGGCAGAAACACTAAGAGGCAGAAACACTGAGAGGCAGAAACACTGAGCGGCAGAAACACTGGGCGGCAGAAACACTGAGCGGCAGAAACACTGAGAGGCAGAAACACTGAGAGACAGAGACACTGAGAGGCAGAAACACTGAGAGACAGAGACACTGAGAGGCAGAAACACAGAGGCAGAAACACTGAGCGGCAGAAACACTGAGCGGCAGAAACACTGAGCGGCAGAAACACTGAGCGGCAGAAACACAGAGGCAGAAACACTGAGAGGCAGAAACACTGAGCGGCAGAAACACTGAGAGGCGGAAACACAAACACTGAGCGGCAGAAACACTGAGGAGCAGAAACACTGAGGGGCAGAAACACAGAGGCAGAAACACTGAGAGGCAGAAACACTGAGCGGCAGAAACGCTGAGAGGCAGAAACGCTGAGAGGCAGAAACAAACACTGAGCGGCAGAAACACTGAGCGGCAGAAACACTGAGCGGCAGAAACACTGAGCGGCAGAAACAATGAGCGGCAGAAACACTGAGAGGCAGAAACACTGAGTGGCAGAAACACTGAGCGGCAGAAACACAGAGGCAGAAACACAGAGGCAGAAACACTGAGAGGCAGAAACACTGAGCGGCAGAAACACTGAGAGGCAGAAACACTGAGAGGCAGAAACAATGAGAGACAGAGACACTGAGAGGCAGAAACACAGAGTCAGAAACACTGAGGGGCAGAAACAATGAGAGACAGAGACACTGAGAGGCAGAAACACAGAGGCAGAAACACTGAGCGGCAGAAACACTGAGGGGCAGAAACACTGAGAGACAGAGACACTGAGAGGCAGAAACACAGAGGCAGAAACACTGAGCGGCAGAAACACTGAGCGGCAGAAACACAGAGGCAGAAACACTGAGGGGCAGAAACACTGAGAGGCAGAAACACTGAGAGGCAGAAACACTGAGAGGCGGAAACACAAACACTGAGCGGCAGAAACACTGAGGAGCAGAAACACTGAGGGGCAGAAACACTGAGAGGCAGAAACACTGAGCGGCAGAAACACTGAGAGGCAGAAACGCTGAGAGGCAGAAACAAACACTGAGAGGCAGAAACACTGAGCGGCAGAAACACTGAGCGGCAGAAACACTGAGCGGCAGAAACACTGAGAGGCAGAAACACTGAGAGGCAGAAACACTGAGCGGCAGAAACACAGAGGCAGAAACACTGAGGAGCAGAAACACTGAGAGGCAGAAACACTGAGAGGCGGAAACACAAACACTGAGCGGCAGAAACACTGAGGGGCAGAAACACTGAGGGGCAGAAACACTGAGAGGCAGAAACACTGAGAGGCAGAAACACTGAGAGGCAGAAACACTGAGAGGCAGAAACACAGAGGCAGAAACACTGAGAGGCAGAAACACTGAGGGGCAGAAACACTGAGAGGCAGAAACACTGAGAGGCGGAAACAAACACTGAGCGGCAGAAACACTGAGTGGCAGAAACACTGAGAGGCAGAAACACTGAGAGGCAGAAACACTGAGAGGCAGAAACACTGAGCGGCAGAAACACCGAGCGGCGGAAACACCGAGGGGCGGAAACACTGAGGGGCGGAAACACTGAGGGGCGGAAACACTGAGGGGCGGAAACACTGAGGGGCAGAAACACTGAGGGGCGGAAACACTGAGCGGCGGAAACACTGAGGGGCGGAAACACTTAGGGGCGGAAACACTGAGCGGCGGAAACACTGAGCGGCGGACACACTGAGCGGCGGAAACACTGAGAGGCGGAAACACTGAGAGGCAGAAACACTGAGCGGCAGAAACACTGAGCGACAGAAACACTGAGGGGCAGAAACACTGAGGGGCAGAAACACTGAGGGGCAGAAACACTGAGAGGCAGAAACACTGAGAGGCAGCAACACTGAGAGGCAGAAACACTGAGGGGCAGTAACACTGAGCGATTGTTGTTTGTTTGCCGTCCTCATCACCAGAGAAGCTCGTTTACAGATGCATCTGCCACTGCATGAACGTCATGCTAAAGGAATTTTTGTTGTTTTTATATAAATTAATATTCCCTATGGATATGGATAAAAGCATCTGCTAAATGAAATGTAATATTATTCTACGAGCTCTTGGATGTTTCCTCTCTTCCCTCAGCGATGGAGGTTGGACCGCAGCCTCACGGCCTCGTCAGGTCCGGGATCTTCAGCTCCATGCAGGATGGAGTTCAGTTCATGCTGGACTGGATCTGGCAGTTCAACTCCGGTACATATTCAACTATAAACCCTGCAGAATCTGATCTGTGTGTGTTTTCATGGCTTCTTTCTGCTCAGGGACCCTGTTTGAAGGAGGATTTGTCGACGTGTTTATGATGGTGAAGAATATCGATTATCCACGAGACCCTCAGACACACATGATCACGGCCGCAGTCCATCCTAACCTGCAGGTACAGAACGATGAGAATCTGTGTTTGTGGAAACGTTGCTGCTGATGAACAGCAGGGTAAATCCTCTCTCTCTCTCCCCCTCTCTCCACTCAGGACAGGGACTTCTGTCTCCTCCACCCTGGAGATCCCATGTTCCTGTCCTTTTCCGGAGAAACTCTGCGCTACAGAGGGAAAGAAGCACTCTATCCATTCTTCATAAACGAGGCTGCGTACTACGAGAAGGGTGTAGCTCTTTCCCTCGGCAGGAAGAGAAGAGTGGAGATTCCTTCAATCCGCTCAGACACAGAGATGAATAGATGACAGAAAACATCAACATGAGTTTGAGGAGTTTATTACTGATGAAAACTGAACACTGCATGTATGAAAAACAGTCAACCTTAAGATGTTCAGAAAAACATACAATTTCTACATGTATGGTGAACAGATGATGTTTCTAAATGCATGAATATGGAGATCATCTAATACATCAGTGATACTGTATCCCACAATGCAGTGCAACTGAGCTTCCATTTCCAGTGTGACGAATGAACCGGAAGCAACATCAACCACAAAAACTGACAACTATCATCACATACAGCTGTTTTATACCTTGTTAGAAATGACCACAAAAAGTTTACAGAAATAAATAAAAATGATATTAATAAATAGGATTAATATATTAAATGCAGAAAACATCAGAATTCCTGGCTGTTCATGCTGAGTCACTAAAGCTAAAACACCAGAAGTCAAGCTATTTTTAATACGGAGGAAAATCCTGAAGTTTGATATCACAGATTCACAAGCACTGAGGGAAAGTTTATCTGTGCTCAAACTAATACACACACACACACACACGTAAGGGCTCATTATCTCTTGAAAGTGCATCTGACATTCTCAAAACACGAATGTTTCTGACCAACAGTTGTCGCTCTTAAACACTGAGGACATTTATGTACAACAGATTCAGTGTTCACTGTAGCTTCCATCACTGATCCGGTCTGTAATCCGTGATTTAAGCCACTCTGTACACAGTCATGCGGTCGTAGCTCTGGCTGTGACTGCGAGCTGCCCACATCAGCAGCGCAGCGGCCATCATGTGCAGCGGAGACGCGATGAGCGCCAGATACAGAGACCAGCCTAGAGAGCCGTCCACGCGATCCGGCAACACAGACACGCGGTGCAGCAAGTCTGTCCCAGCCAGGAAACAGCAGACTGTGGCCAGAGAACACACACCTGAGGACAGAAACAGCATCAGAGGGATGATGGACAGCAGAAACAGCATCAGAGGGATGATGGACAGCAGAAACAGCATCAGAGGGATGAAGAACAAAAACAGCATCAGAGGGATGATGGACAGCAGAAACAGCATTAGAGGGATGATGAACAGCAGAAACAGCATTAGAGGGATGATGAACAGAAACAAGATCAGAGGGATGATGGACAGCAGAAACAGCATTAGAGGGATGATGAACAGAAACAAGATCAGAGGGATGATGGACAGCCGAAACAGCATCAGAGGGATGATTGACAGAAACAGCATCAGAGGGATGATGGACAGAAACAGCATCAGAGGGATGGAGGACAGAAACAGCATCAGAGGGATGGAGGACAGAAACAGCATCAGAGGACAGAAACAGCATCAGAGGGATGAAGGACAGAAACAGCATCCGAGGGATGATGAACAGAAACAAGATCAGAGGGATGATGGACAGCAGAAACAGCATCAGAGGGATGATTGACAGAAACAGCATCAGAGGGATGATTGACAGAAACAGCATCAGAGGGATGATGGACAGAAACAGCATCAGAGGGATGGAGGACAGAAACAGCATCAGAGGGATGAAGGACAGAAACAGCATCAGAGGGATGATGGACAGGAACAGCATCAGAGGGATGATGGACAGCAGAAACAGCATCAGAGGGATGAAGGACAGAAACAGCATCAGAGGGGGATGAAGGACAGCAGAAACAGCATTAGAGGGATGATGAACAGAAACAAGATCAGAGGAATGATGGACAGCAGAAACAGCATCAGAGGGATGATGGACAGAAACAGCATCAGAGGGATGAAGGACAGAAACAGCATCAGGGATGAAGGACAGAAACAGCATCAGAGGGATGATGGACAGCAGAAACCGCATTAGAGGGATGATGGACAGCAGAAACCGCATTAGAGGGATGATGGACAGCAGAAACAGCATTAGAGGGATGATGAACAGAAACAAGATTTGAGGGATGATGAACAGAAACAAGATTAGAGGGATGATGAACAGACACAAGATCAGAGGGATGATGGACAGCAGAAACCGCATCAGAGGGATGATGGACAGAAACAGCATCAGAGGGATGATGGACAGAAACAGCATCAGAGGGATGAAGGACAGAAACAGCATCAGATGGATGATGGACAGAAACCGCATCAGAGGGATGAAGGACAGAAACAGCATCAGAGCGATGAAGGACAGAAACAGCATCAGAGGGATGAAGGACAGAAACAGCATCAGAGGGATGAAGGACAGAAACAGCATCAGAGGGATGAAGGACAGAAACAGCATCAGAGGGATGAAGGACAGAAACAGCATCAGAGGGATGAAGGACAGAAACAGCATCAGATGGATGATGGACAGAAACAGCATCAGATGGATGATGGACAGAAACAGCATCAGAGCGATGAAGGACCAACGCATTCTCATCCTTTGGCGTCATATAGGTGACGCCATATGACATTTCGTCGAAATCTTACGCACATGGCATCCTTTAGCGTCAATATAACACGCACTGTTATGGGTAGGTTTAGGTCTGGGGTAGGGTACGGTTATGACGCCTTGGGATCTGCGTCTCATATTCACGCTAAACGATGCCATGTGCGTTGGATTTAGACGCGCGTCACCTGTATGACGCCTTGGGTTCTGCGTCTCATATTGATGCTAAAGGATGCCATGTGCGTAAGATTTCAACGAAATGTACAAAGCGTCACATGTATGACGCCAAAGGATGAGAACGGGCTGGAAGGACAGAAACAGCATCAGAGGGATGAAGGACAGAAACAGCATCAGAGCGATGAAGGACAGAAACAGCATCAGAGGGATGAAGGACAGAAACAGCATCAGAGGGATGATGGACAGAAACAGCATCAGAGGGATGGAGGACGGAAACAGCATCAGAGGGATGATGGACGGAAACAGCATCAGAGGGATGATGGACGGAAACAGCATCAGAGGGATGATGGACGGAAACAGCATCAGAGGGATGATGGTCAGAAACAGCATCAGAGGGATGATGGTCAGAAACTGTCAATCCGTCAGGAGGGATGAAGGACAGAAACAGCAACAGAGGGATGATTGACAGCAGAAACAGCATCAGAGGGATGATTGACAGCAGAAACAGCATCAGAGGGATGATTGACAGCAGAAACAGCATCAGAGGGATGATGGACAGAAACAGCATCAGAGGGATGATGGACAGAAACAGCATCAGAGGGATGATGGACAGAAACAGCATCAGAGGGATAATGGACAGAAACAGCATCAGAGGGATGATGGACAGAAACAGCATCAGAGGGATGGAGGACAGAAACAGTATCAGAGGGATGGAGGACAGAAACAGCATCAGAGGGATGGAGGACAGAAACAGCATCAGAGGGATGAAGGACAGAAACAGCATCAGAGGGATGAAGGACAGAAACAGCATCAGAGCGATGATGGACAGCAGAAACAGCATCAGAGGGATGATGGACAGCAGAAACAGCATCAGAGGGATGAAGGACAGCAGAAACAGCATCAGAGGGATGAAGGACAGAAACAGCATCAGAGGGATGAAGGACAGAAACAGCATCAGAGGGATGAAGGACAGAAACAGCATCAGATGGATGATGGACAGAAACAGCATCAGGGGGATGAAGGACAGAAACAGCATCAGGGGGATGAAGGACAGAAACAGCATCAGAGGGATGATGGACAGAAACAGCATCAGGGGGATGAAGGACAGAAACAGCATCAGAGGGATGATGGACAGAAACAGCATCAGAGCGATGAAGGACAGAAACAGCATCAGGGGGATGATGGACAGAAACAGCATCAGGGGGATGAAGGACAGAAACAGCATCAGGGGGATGAAGGACAGAAACAGCATCAGAGGGATGAAGGACAGAAACAGCATCAGGGGGATGAAGGAACAGCGTCAAGGGGATGAAGGACAGAAACAGCATCAGAGGGATGATGGACAGAAACAGCATCAGAGGGATGATGGACAGAAACAGCATCAGGGGGATGATGGACAGAAACAGCATCAGGGGGATGATGGACAGAAACAGCATCAGGGGGATGAAGGACAGAAACAGCATCAGGGGGATGAAGGACAGACACAGCATCAGGGGGATGAAGGACAGAAACAGCATCAGAGGGATGAAGGACAGAAACAGCATCAGGGGGATGAAGGAACAGCGTCAGGGGGATGAAGGACAGAAACAGCATCAGAGGGATGATGGACAGAAACAGCATCAGAGGGATGAAGGACAGAAACAGCATCAGGGGGATGAAGGACAGAAACAGCATCAGAGCGATGAAAGACAGAAACAGCATCAGAGGGATGAAGGACAGAAACAGCATCAGAGGGATGAAGGACTGAAACAGCATCAGAGGGATGAAGGACAGAAACAGCATCAGAGGGATGAAGGACAGAAACAGCATCAGAGGGATGAAGGACTGAAACAGCATCAGAGGGATGAAGGACTGAAACAGCATCAGGGGGATGAAGGACAGAAACAGCATCGGGGGATGAAGGACAGAAACAGCATCAGGGGGATGAAGGACTGAAACAGCATCAGGGGGATGAAGGACTGAAACAGCATCAGAGGGATGAAGGACTGAAACAGCATCAGAGGGATGATGGACAGAAACAGCATCAGAGGGATGATGGACAGAAACAGCATCAGAGGGATGATGGACAGAAACAGCATCAGGGGGATGATGGACAGAAACAGCATCAGGGGGATGATGGACAGAAACAGCATCAGGGGGATGAAGGACAGAAACAGCATCAGGGGGATGAAGGACAGAAACAGCATCAGAGGGATGAAGGACAGAAACAGCATCGGGGGATGAAGGACAGAAACAGCATCAGGGGGATGAAGGACAGAAACAGCATCAGAGGGATGAAGGACTGAAACAGCATCAGAGGGATGATGGACAGAAACAGCATCAGAGGGATGATGGACAGAAACAGCATCAGAGGGATGATGGACAGAAACAGCATCAGGGGGATGAAGGACAGAAACAGCATGAGAGGGATGATGGACAGAAACAGCATCGGGGGATGAAGGACAGAAACAGTATCAGAGGGTGATGGACAGAAACAGCATCAGAGGGTGATGGACAGAAACAGCATCAGGGGGATGAAGGACAGAAACAGCATCAGGGGGATGAAGGACAGAAACAGCATCAGAGGGTGATGGACAGAAACAGCATCAGAGGGATGAAGGACAGAAACAGCATCAGGGGGATGAAGGACAGAAACAGCATCAGGGGGATGATGGACAGAAACAGCATCAGAGGGTGATGGACAGAAACAGCATCAGAGGGTGATGGACAGAAACAGCATCAGAGGGATGATGGACAGAAACAGCATCAGAGGGGGATGGACAGAAACAGCATCAGAGGGATGAAGGACAGAAACAGCATCAGAGGGATGATGGACAGAAACAGCATCAGAGGGATGATGGACAGAAACAGCATCAGGGGGATGAAGGACAGAAACAGCATCAGGGGGATGAAGGACAGTAACAGCATCAGGGGGATGATGGACAGAAACATCATCAGGGGGAAGATGGACAGAAACAGCATCAGAGGGATGATGGACAGAAACAGCATCAGAGGGATGAAGGACAGAAACAGCATCAGAGGGATGAAGGACTGAAACAGCATCAGAGGGATGATGGACAGAAACAGCATCGGGGGATGAAGGACAGAAACAGCATCAGAGGGATGATGGACAAACAGCATCAGGGGGATGGAGGACAGAAACAGCATCAGGGGGATGAAGGAACAGCGTCAGGGGGATGAAGGACAGAAACAGCATCAGAGGGATGAAGGACTGAAACAGCATCAGAGGGATGAAGGACAGAAACAGCATCAGGGGGATGAAGGAACAGCGTCAGGGGGATGAAGGACTGAAACAGCATCAGAGGGATGAAGGACAGAAACAGCATCAGAGCGATGAAGGACAAAAACAGCATCAGAGGGATGAAGGACAGAAACAGCATCAGAGGGATGAAGGACTGAAACAGCATCAGAGGGATGAAGGACTGAAACAGCATCAGGGGGATGAAGGACAGAAACAGCATCGGTGGATGAAGGACAGAAACAGCATCAGGGGGATGAAGGACAGAAACAGCATCAGGGGGATGAAGGACTGAAACAGCATCAGGGGGATGAAGGACAGAAACAGCATCAGAGGGATGAAGGACTGAAACAGCATCAGAGGGATGATGGACAGAAACAGCATCAGAGGGATGAAGGACTGAAACAGCATCAGAGGGATGAAGGACTGAAACAGCATCAGGGGGATGAAGGACAGAAACAGCATCGGGGGATGAAGGACAGAAACAGCATCAGGGGGATGAAGGACTGAAACAGCATCAGAGGGATGATGGACAGAAACAGCATCAGAGGGATGAAGGACTGAAACAGCATCAGAGGGATGAAGGACTGAAACAGCATCAGGGGGATGAAGGACAGAAACAGCATCGGGGGATGAAGGACAGAAACAGCATCAGAGGGATGAAGGACAGAAACAGCATCAGGGGGATGAAGGACTGAAACAGCATCAGGGGGATGAAGGACAGAAACAGCATCAGAGGGATGAAGGACAGAAACAGCATCAGGGGGATGATGGACAGAAACAGCATCAGGGGGATGATGGACAGAAACAGCATCAGGGGGATGAAGGACAGAAACAGCATCAGGGGGATGAAGGACAGAAACAGCATCAGAGGGATGAAGGACAGAAACAGCATCGGGGGATGAAGGACAGAAACAGCATCAGGGGGATGAAGGACAGAAACAGCATCAGAGGGATGAAGGACTGAAACAGCATCAGAGGGATGATGGACAGAAACAGCATCAGAGGGATGATGGACAGAAACAGCATCAGGGGGATGAAGGACAGAAACAGCATCAGAGGGATGATGGACAGAAAAAGCATCAGGGGGATGAAGGACAGAAACAGCATCAGAGGGATGATGGACAGAAACAGCATCAGAGGGATGATGGACAGAAACAGCATCAGAGGGATGATGGACAGAAACAGCATCAGAGGGATGATGGACAGAAACAGCATCAGAGGGATGATGGACAGAAACAGCATCAGAGGGTGATGGACAGAAACAGCATCAGGGGGATGAAGGACAGAAACAGCATCAGGGGGATGAAGGACAGAAACAGTATCAGAGGGATGAAGGACAGAAACAGCATCAGAGGGATGAAGGACTGAAACAGCATCAGAGGGATGAAGGACTGAAACAGCATC
>JAPDVR010000001.1:75390170-75415170 GCA_026230005.1 Gila orcuttii | reverse complement strand
CAGGCTCTTTGTATTTTGGCATGAACTGCTGAGAGAGAGTAAAGCTCACACACTCCATCACCATCTTTGGATCTGAAACAAACAAACAAACAAACAAACATTAATGTACAAGAATGGGAATTTAATGTTCGTCTGGAGAATAGAAATAACAAACAGTCAGAGAACAATCCCAGTAATGATTCCGACACTAAACCTCTTGCTGATAATAACAGTAGTCTATTCACCGGGTTCTCGGTACCAGTGCGCGTCCGTGGGCGTCAGAACGCACCGCCACCAGAGCCCGAGCGTGCCGTTCATGCGGAACATCGCGTCGCTCGCGCTCTTCTCGTCGAACTCTCCGTCCAGGAACTCGTCCTGCAGCGCGCGCAGCTCCGAGGCGTTGTGCTCCGCGCGCACCGGCGGGCTCGTGTACCTGTACCAGTGCGGAGAGCCCACCGACACCGACAGATACACGGACGCCAGGACGCTCAGAACCCCGGCGAGGACGAGAGCTGTGGCGTGCCGGTTATCCACCATCGCTCCCGGGCGTGACGAGTCTCTCAGCGACCAGCGCGTCGGTCTCCGAGTGTTTGCGTGCCCTATTTTCCGCTCGAGCGCATCACGCCATCAGAGAATAAACACCGACGAAGAAGAAACACAGTCACAATTTGGTAATCAGATTAAAAGCGCTCATATGCTCAATGTGAACATATGGCGATTAGAAGCAGATATTCGGGAAAATCCACGCGCTTTCCTGTGTGATTTAGAGCCGGCAGCAAGGAATCATGGGTAATGTAGTTCAAGAAACGTCATTCCTCAACTATTGGAGCCAGTGTGATGCTGACTATCCGCTGCTGTACAGGTCCTTCTCAAAAAATTAGCATATTGTGATAAAGTTCATTATTTTCCATAATGTAATGATAAAAATTAAACTTTCATATATTTTAGATTCATTGCACACCAACTGAAATATTTCAGGTCTTTTATTGTTTTAATACTGATGATTTTGGCATACAGCTCATGAAAACCCAAAATTCCTGTCTCAAAAAATTTGCATATTATGAAAAGGTTCTCTAAACGAGCTATTAACCTAATCATCTGAATCAACTAATTAACTCTAAACACCTGCAAAAGATTCCTGAGGCTTTTAAAAACTCCCAGCCTGTTTCATTACTCAAAACCGCAATCATGGGTAAGACTGCCGACCTGACTGCTGTCCAGAAGGCCATCATTGACACCCTCAAGCAAGAGGGTAAGACACAGAAAGAAATTTCTGAACAAATAGGCTGTTCCCAGAGTGCTGTATCAAGGCTATCAGTGGGAAGTCTGTGGGAAGGAAAAAGTGTGGCAAAAAACGCTGCACAACGAGAAGAGGTGACCGGACCCTGAGGAAGATTGTGGAGAAGGACCGATTCCAGACCTTGGGGGACCTGCGGAAGCAGTGGACTGAGTCTGGAGTAGAAACATCCAGAGCCACCGTGCACAGGCGTGTGCAGGAAATGGGCTACAGGTGCCGCATTCCCCAGGTCAAGCCACTTTTGAACCAGAAGCAGCGGCAGAAGCGCCTGACCTGGGCTACAGAGAAGCAGCACTGGACTGTTGCTCAGTTTTGCATGTCATTCGGAAATCAAGGTGCCAGAGTCTGGAGGAAGACTGGGGAGAAGGAAATGCCAAAATGCCTGAAGTCCAGTGTCAAGTACCCACAGTCAGTGATGGTCTGGGGTGCCATGTCAGCTGCTGGTGTTGGTCCACTGTGTTTTATCAAGGGCAGGGTCAATGCAGCTAGCTATCAGGAGATTTTGGAGCACTTCATGCTTCCATCTGCTGAAAAGCTTTATGGAGATGAAGATTTCATTTTTCAGCACGACCTGGCACCTGCTCACAGTGCCAAAACCACTGGTAAATGGTTTACTGACCATGGTATTACTGTGCTCAATTGGCCTGCCAACTCTCCTGACCTGAACCCCATAGAGAATCTGTGGGATATTGTGAAGAGAAAGTTGAGAGACGCAAGACCCAACACTCTGGATGAGCTTAAGGCCGCTATCGAAGCATCCTGGGCCTCCATAACACCTCAGCAGTGCCACAGGCTGATTGCCTCCATGCCACGCCGCATTGAAGCAGTCATTTCTGCAAAAGGATTCCCGACCAAGTATTGACTATTGAGTGCATAACTGAACATAATTATTTGAAGGTTGACTTTTTTTGTATTAAAAACACTTCTTTTATTGGTCGGATGAAATATGCTAATTTTTTGAGATAGGAATTTTGGGTTTTCATGAGCTGTATGCCAAAATCATCAGTATTAAAACAATAAAAGACCTGAAATATTTCAGTTGGTGTGCAATGAATCTAAAATATATGAAAGTTTAATTTTTATCATTACATTATGGAAAATAATGAACTTTATCACAATATGCTAATTTTTTGAGAAGGACCTGTAAATAAAACACACACACACACACACACACGATCATCAAAGGGAACAGAGAAAATCACTCACTGCTCTTGACTAAAGAACTTTTGTATCTTTAATAAGGGATAATCTATCAGTGTCAGAGTAAAACCATATGCAAAATAAGATACACCGGTGTTTTGCCAGATGAGAAGTTTATTCTATGTATCATCTTTTTATACTTTAATTCTTTTTACTCTAATTCTTGTTTAATTCATTTTATAACTGCTTTAATTGTTCTATGTAAAGCATTTTGAATTGCCAGTGTATGAAATGTGCTATAAATAAACTTATCGAGGCCTTAATCGATAGAGTATTTATGAAGTGCAGACTGTTTGATAACTTTATTCAATTTCTGTATATTTCTGTAATATCTATGGGTTTATGTGAGGATTGTTTTAAGTTCACTTAAAGTAAAAGTTGTTATATTTTTTGAAGCCTAATCAATGTTTAAAAAATTTGATTGCTTTCAATACACTGTAAAGTTGAATGGCTATAATTAATTTTTAATATTGGGGAGATAATAATTTTCAAAGACACATCAATAGCCGTATTAGTATCAGTGATACTGGCCTTCATTCATAAAAAGACGCCATGAAACATGTATTTTAAATGGAACCGAAACACAGATGCGTGCGGGGATTTACAAATGCACAGGCAGCGGTTCACAAATAAACGCCAGGCAGAGTTGTGTTTGTGGCATAAAACACATTTGTAAATATATATTTTTTTGTTTGCAAATCTCATTTCATTTATTTGTGAGTTTTATAATTTTTTGTGAAACTCTTTACATTTATTTGTGGATCTCAATCTATTTATTTGTAATAATGCAACAATTCTCACCCCATATCCTCTTCTGAACAAGCTATAATAGATGATCTGGGGGAGTTTGAGCTGAAACGTCACACACACATTCTGGAGACACCAGAGATTTATATTATATCTTGTGAAAAGGGGCGTAATGTGTCACCTTTAACGGACCTGTTTTGAGCCCCTAATTTTTCAGGGCTAAATGGTTACTAAGGACTTTGTTGCAACTCATAACAGAACTTAAGGGAACTTAATGGGGCTCGAGCTGTTTCAAAATTAATCAGAAGTGTCCCTCTAACACAAATATCAATAATAATATTGTGGTCAATAAAACAAGATGTATTTGATTATAATGAACATGACAATGTGTCTTCGGACTGGCGGGTCTACAGCGTTTTCAAAAGTCTCAGTTTTGGAGGACCTTAAACTCCAGAGTATTGTGGACGGCAGGCGTTTTAAAACAAAGAACACTATAGTTACTCTATATAGTTACACTATATGCTGTTACTCCACAGTCTGTTACTCCACATGCTGTTACTCCACATGCTGTTACTCCACACTATAGTTACTCCACAGTCTGTTACTCCACATGCTGTTACTCCACACGCTGTTACTCCACATGCTGTTACTCCACAGTCTGTTACTCCACACGCTGTTACTCCACACGCTGTTACTCCACACTCTGTTACTCCACATGCTGTTACTCCACACTATAGTTACTCCACACGCTGTTACTCCACAGTCTGTTACTCCACATGCTGTTACTCCACACGCTGTTACTCCACACGCTGTTACTCCACACTCTGTTACTCCACATGCTGTTACTCCACACTATAGTTACTCCACACTATAGTTACTCCACAGTCTGTTACTCCACACGCTGTTACTCCACATGCTGTTACTCCACACTCTGTTACTCCACATGCTGTTACTCCACACTATAGTTACTCCACACGCTGTTACTCCACAGTCTGTTACTCCACATGCTGTTACTCCACACGCTGTTACTCCACACGCTGTTACTCCACATGCTGTTACTCCACACGCTGTTACTCCACACGCTGTTACTCCATACGCTGTTACTCCACACGCTGTTACTCCACATGCTGTTACTCCACACGCTGTTACTCCACACGCTGTTACTCCACACGCTGTTACTCCACACGCTGTTACTCCACATGCTGTTACTCCACATGCTGTTACTCCACACGCTGTTACTCCACACGCTGTTACTCCACACGCTGTTACTCCACAGTCTGTTACTCCACACGCTGTTACTCCACACGCTGTTACTCCACATGCTGTTACTCCACATGCTGTTACTCCACACTATAGTTACTCCACAGTCTGTTACTCCACATGCTGTTACTCCACACGCTGTTACTCCACATGCTGTTACTCCACATGCTGTTACTCCACACTATAGTTATTCCACAGTCTGTTACTCCACATGCTGTTACTCCACACGCTGTTACTCCACACGCTGTTACTCCACATGCTGTTACTCCACAGTCTGTTACTCCACAGTCTGTTACTCCAGTGTGTTACTCCACATGCTGTTAATCCACACTATAGTTACTCCACAGTCTGTTACTCCACATGCTGTTACTCCACACTATAGTTACTCCACATGCTGTTACTCCACATGCTGTTACTCCACACTATAGTTACTCCACACTATAGTTACTCTATATAGTTACACTATATGCTGTTACTCCACATGCTGTTACTCCACACTATAGTTACTATATATAGTTACACTATATGCTGTTACTCCACACTATAGTTACTCTATATAGTTACACTATATGCTGTTACTCCACACTATAGTTACTCTATATAGTTACACTATATGCTGTTACTCCACACTATAGTTACTCCACATGCTGTTACTCCACACTATAGTTACTCCACATGCTGTTACTCCACATGCTGTTACTCCACATGCTGTTACTCCACACTATAGTTACTCCACACTATAGTTACTCTATATAGTTACACTATATGCTGTTACTCCACATGCTGTTACTCCACACTATAGTTACTATATATAGTTACACTATATGCTGTTACTCCACACTATAGTTACTCTATATAGTTACACTATATGCTGTTACTCCACACTATAGTTACTCCTCATGCTGTTACTCCACATGCTGTTACTCCACATGCTGTTACTCCACACTATAGTTACTCCACATGCTGTTAGTCCACATGCTGTTACTTCACACTATAGTTACTCCACGTGCTGTTACTCCACACTATAGTTACTCCACAGTCTGTTACTCCACATGCTGTTACTCCACACTAGATACTCCACACTATAGTTACTCAATATAGTTACACTATATGCTGTTACTCCACACTATAGTTACACTATATGCTGTTACTCCACATGCTGTTACTCCACACTATAGTTACTCTATATAGTTACACTATATGCTGTTACTCCACACTATAGTTACTCTATATAGTTACACTATATGCTGTTACTCCACATGCTGTTACTCCACAGTCTGTTACTCCACACTATAGTTACTCTATATAGTTACACTATATGCTGTTACTCCACATGCTGTTACTCCACACTATAGTTACTCCACAGTCTGTTACTCCGCATGCTGTTACTCCACATGCTGTTACTCCACAGTCTGTTACTCCACAGTCTGTTACTCCACACTATAGTTACTCTATATAGTTACACTATATGCTGTTACTCCACACTATAGTTACTCCAGTCTGTTACTCCACATGCTGTTACTCCACAGTCTGTTACTCCACATGCTGTTACTTCATAGTCTGCTCAGGAACGATGTTCTTCAGTGAGTAACGTTACCTATGGCTCGACAGCAGCAAAAAATTAAACTATTTAAAAAAATTTTTTTCAGTAATCAAAGCAAGTCTGTCGATTGATTCAATTAAAAATCAACATATTACATATTTTAAATATTACATAATTCCTTGATGCCTGTTTGTCATGTATAAAACAGACCAACCATCATCTGGCACAACAAGGTCAAATGTCATTGGACAATGTGAAGTGGAGCGGTACTTTTCTGGTCATTCATAAATCGTTTGAAAATTACATAGACAGACGAGTTCATATTTATGAAGCGATCTGAATCTTTGTCGTTGAAACAATGGATGTTAACTGACTGCAAAGCACTGCACAAAACCAGCACCAAAAGTCACATTAATAGTAAGTAATATTCAAGTCACTTCATCTATGTATATTGATACACCGTTTACCATTTGATCAAACTATTATAGTAGGTTAAATGGAGCCCAGGCGCCACTATGGGTGTGAAGTGTAAACAAATAATCATTAATTTCTGTGAACAAAGATTAATTTTCAGCATCATTATTCCAGTCTTCAGCAGAGGTGGAAAGTCCAGGTTCAGAAAGTAAAAGTCCTCCTCAGTAGTTTGTTCCAATCACCTGGATTTGCTAATTAGCAGTTTTTCAGCCAGTAGGTAGAACTAATTAGTGAGATCAGCTGACTGAGTTAATGGGTGGAATAAACTTTTACTTTCTGACCCCTGGACTTTCCACCTCTGGTCTTCAGTGTCACATGATCCTTCAAAAATCATTCTAATATGCTGATTTATTATCAATGTTGAAAACTGTTTTGCTGCTTAACATTTATTTGGAACCTGTGATATTTTTTCAGTATTCATTGATGAATAAAAAGTTAAAAAGAACAGCATTTATTCAAAATAAGTGTAGATCCCCCTGTCGGCCACCAGAGGTCTCGCTCTCCTGAGCGCTAGCGTTAGTCTCGGACTCCATTTCCCATGAGCCCACGCGGCACTGATCCCTGCACACCTGATCCTCATCGGGCTATTTAAACCCTGCTTGTTTGGTCACACTGCATTTCTGAGCGTTATTCTGTCTGCCTGTTTGAACCCTGCCTTGGGTTCGCGTTTACGACTCTTTCTTCTGCTGTTTGCTGGTCTCTGTTATGAGCACGGCTGATGTCCTGTCTCTGATAGTGTTGTTTACTCTGGTATTTCGCAGTGGTGTGGAGATGTGACGTGTTGTGTCGCGCTCCTCCACGGCGACCCCTAGTGGCCAGAACTGTGTAAATGCAAAACCAAATATGGATTAAAACATCTTTTATAAATCTATTGCAATTTTTATTACCAAAAGTAAAATCTTTCAAATGCAATTATCTAACCATCTAATAAGATTATCAAGTGAAAAATATGTCAGGGTTTGTTCTATGAATGGCTCAGCTAAACAGGCCAATTATATTCGTTTTATTATACTAATGTCTAAATGTATAAAACTGATCAGAGATCAGGTAAACCCCACAGACACTTCATTGGTTCTCATGATTCATGTGTTGACAGAGATCAAAGCGGTGAAACATTAGTATGAAGGTATTGGCCCTGTCCCAAATGGCGCACTTCATGCGGACTTTCGGTCTCGTGGACTTAAATTGCCCGTGCTCGCCGAGTCTACGAGTCCGTAGGCCGTCCCATTTAGCATTTTAACGCTGTGAAGTGTGCTCAGCAGCGCCCCCTTTGTACCCTTGAAGCGGTCTTCCGCGAAGCCCGCATAGATGCAGGCTCCACGCACTTTAACTACCCAGGAATCCTTGCGAAATGCCAATCAGAAAACGGATGGGAGGAGATTTCGCTCACGGACTGTTAACATGGCTTTATGATATAGGCGTACATTTTACCAGTTGTTACTTACAGTTTATACAAACATTATCGACCAGTGGTTTATATCTCAAACATAATAATAGCGTGTTAAATAATACGATCGCATTATGATTCATTACATAAATATACCGAATGTCATGGCTTTACTGAGTCATATAAACGTATGAATATTGAAACCTATACATTTTTCTTAAACTCATTTAAATTTTAATTTTGTGTTAAAATTGAACATTATGTATTATTATGTACAACTGTATTGATCATTTACATAACCATGACATCTATTCTAATGCCCAGGTGGCATATACAATTATAGAACTGTAAAAGCAGGCTGTGTAGTTCACATGGACATAAGATTTGGTAAAATAAAATAAATCCTGTTCTCGATGCTAAAGACTGTAATTTTTTTTTAATGATATTTGTGATATTTTTCTAATAAAGGGACTGATGAGATGACCTTTAAGTTTATTCAGCTTCGACGTCTGAGCTGAGACCTTCTTCCTGTTTCCGGCGTGGCGATCGAGTCTGTCCCAAAAATACCTCTCAATGCGCCCTCGCGGACTCGCGCTAAGGGCCCTATAGACGGTTTTATTGGACGCACGCGCGTTGCCAGGGTTACGTGCTGGCCCGAAGTTAACTTCCGGTCTGTTTGTTTATAGGTAACAAAGTAACGTTACTTCTATACTCTTTGTCGGTAATATGGCGCCGACTACAAACGCAGTTAAAATTAAGGTGATGACTAGACTGAAGTTGGGCTCAGGTTGTTGTGCTGTGGGATGCAACCTGACCTCTGGAACAAATACCTTATCGAAAATAAAAATGTTTCGGATTCCTAAAAACGAAGGGAGACGGCGAGCATGGATCACCGCTGTGCGAAGAGAGGCTTGGCAGCCAGGCAAGAATTCAAGGATCTGTAGCACTCACTTCGTTACAGGTAAAAAACTCATGATAAGCAACAGATAATAGCTAGCTGACCAGTAACAAACCTGCAATAGTTATGTATTAACTAAATTGATTACTACACACGTAGCTAACATTGTATACATTAATTTTACACAGCAACGACAATGTTGTAGTTGATACGCTTTAGCTATGATTTAAACTAGCGTTATGATACCTGATATCTATCAAACATAAGAGCCACAATGTTTTTCCATCAATGCTTTACAAATAACCTACATACATTTACAAATAACAGTCGCCTTAGGCTTGTTCCCTGGGGACATAAATACAATAATGCTGAATAAAGCTCTTGTAATGAAGCTTTAAATGAAGTACTAAATATGGACTTTTACTACATTTTCACTGATATATTTTATCTGTAAAGCAGCTTTAAAACAATGTGCATTGTGAAATAAATTTGACTTTGACCTAATTTCATTGTACTAGTAGGCTACTAATATTTTTTTAATCAATAAGTTGTAATCAATATCATAGAAATGCACATGAAACCAGAAAAGTTATGGATTATGCAAATCATGTATGTATGATGCTTAGCAAGGTGCAATACTGTCAACACACACTGTTTGTCTTTATTTTAGGTGCGCCATCAGTGGACCCATGCCATCCAGATTATGTTCCATCAATTTTCGCTCATAAAAACACCATTGATGGTTCACAGAAGTTGGAGCGATACCAGAGGAGACCATCTGTGGTTGAGTCTATGGATTCACCTTCCTTAGAGGTCACCCATGCTGACCCTGAAGAAGGATGCACTGCTGTGGGTACAGATCTGTCAATGGCAGATATTGACCAGCTACAAAATGAAAATGTTGAATTAAAAATAAAAATGGCTTCACTGGAGAAGAAACTGGAATCTCAAGAAAAACGACTACAAGATCATATGTTTGGCAGTCCGTCCGATTTTATTTTAAATGATGACAAGCACACTCATTTTTACACTGGTCTACCATCTGCTTCTGTGTTCTTCACCCTCCTCACTTACCTGACAACAACATGGAACGCATCATCAACCATACTTACCCTTCCTGAGCAGTTTCTTGTGGTCCTGATGAAGCTTCGTCTAGGCTTAACTCATCAAGACCTCGCTTTTCGCTTCAGAGTGAGTAGTGGAACTGTCTCAAACATCTTTCATGAATGGCTCGATGTAATGGCTAAAGAGTTACAATGCCTTGTCCGGTGGCCATCCAGGAAAGATATCAGAAGAAATCTCCCCACCCTCTTCAAGACTACAGGTTTCCAACAAGTTAGATGTCTAATAGACTGTACTGAAGTGTTCATTGAGAGGCCAACTAGTTTGCAAACACGGGCAGTCACATACTCCCACTACAAATCACATAATACTGTGAAGTTCCTTGTTGGTATTAGTCCAACAGGAGCTATTACATTTTTATCAAAAGTCTGGGGTGGTCGTGCTAGTGACAAGGTTATAACAAAAAATTCAGGGTTAATTGACCTTCTTGAACAAGGAGACCATGTAATGGCTGATCGAGGCTTCAATTTTCCTGAATATTTTGCCACCAAATGTGTTCGTCTTCTTGTACCAGCATCTACAAAGGGAAGAAAACAATTGACAGGATTAGAGGTGACACACTCTAGAAAAATGTCCCGAGTGAGAATCCACGTGGAAAGGGCCATAGGAAAACTGAAGACATTCAGAATTCTGCGGAACACCCTGCCAGTCAGTATGGTCAAACGGAGAAATGATAACAATCTTTGCACAATAGATAAAATATTAATTGTTTGTGCAGCACTTTCAAATCTGGGGAAACCACTTGTACCAAAATAAAGCAGGACTTAACCACAACTTAAAGGGATAGTTCACCTATAAAAACACTCATGTCGTTCCAAACCTGCAAGACCTTTGTTCATCTTTGGAACACAAATTAAGCTATTTTTAATTACTTAGGCTGTCAATGGAGGGACAGAAAGCTCTCGGATTTCATCAAAAATGTGTTCTGAAGATGATCGAAGGTCTTACAGGTTTGGAACGAAATGAGGGAGAGAAATTAATTACAGAATTTTCATTTTTGGGTGAACTAACCCTTTAATTTGATACTTTTACCTATGGGATTACTTTTTTTATTATTAAATATATTAAAATACCAAACACATGCATTGATATTTGTAGTGTTGCAGTTGTATCACAATGTTTCACATGGATTGTAATTATAAAATGAAATTATATATGCAGCAATGAACACCAACAACTATTGAGTAACTGATTTATTGACTGATGAATAAAGTACTGTAGACTACGATTTCCGTTTTTAATGTATTTATGTATTTGATGTAAAAAGTGAAAAAGCTTGGTGCTCAAAAAGGCAGGAACAACCTATGCTTTAAGAAAAATAACTATTTTTCTTGTAAACCTGATTTCAGATCAGCACTATTAAGCTGCTTTTGAGACTATTTTCATGTAGCTGTCACTCAACTGCAGTCTTCCCTCTACAAATGCATCCACAACTTTTGGCAGCATGTGTTTAAAGTAAAAGCTACGTAGCCTTTGCATATATTTGGAGACAAAACCATTGTCATAAGGCACATCAAGTTCCAGGTGCTGTGCTGGGGTCCAAATAACAAGACAGGATGTTTTCAGCCCAAGACAGTGCATCCCTAACTGTATCTGCCTGTAGTAACCTCTGGGGCCTTTTGGGTTCACAATGTACTGCCCGCCCTCCACTCTTATGTCTTGGTTTGTGGCAGTGAGTGCATCATTAAGGGATGTGCAAGCACTGAGTGTGATAGGGCATTTTACTTCTAGCAGCTTGTCATCAATGATACCATCAGGGCTTGCTGCCAGCCATGGGTCTCCTGCACACACCACCAACCCTTTGTCCATCACTATGCAGCCCCTCTCCCTAATCTGCTCCTTAGCAAGTCCCTCGCTTTCCTTCCCATACCTTGTGGCCACATTCCCCTGGAACTTTGGGAAGAGGTGTTCAGTGAGAAACTTAGCCGGGTCAGTTGTCTCACGCTGAGGCACCTTGCTGGCTGTGCTTGATGTTACCCGTAGCTTGCGCGCATCATGCCAGAGTGGTTCTATGCTCTGTTTTCTAGTGTTTCTCTCTAGTTCCACCACTTGATCTGGGTTCAGTTTAATGAAGGCATCATAAAATGTTGTGCACTTTGGACAGCTCAGAGCACTACCATGCTCACTGTGGGGCTGAGCTAAGCTGCTGAACACGTAGAGTTCCTCTCCCTGAGCATCCTGCTCTCCCTGACTGCTAGTAAAATCCTGACTACCTGACTCAGAGGCTGTGTCTGTCTCACTGCTGTCACACATGACAGAAAAGAGAGCACAGCCTGGCACAACTTCCTAAAATACAGGTGAAAAAATTTGAATATCGTGCAAAAGTTATCATTTTGATTATTATGAAAACCCCAAATTCAAAATCTCAGAAAATTAGAGTATTACATGAAATCAATAAAAAAAGGATTTTAAATACAGAAATGTCGACCCTCTGATAAGTATAATCATGCATATGTATATAGTTATATATACACAAAATATATTAGTTTCACCTTTTAATTTGAATTACTGAAATACATGAACTTTTGCACGATATTCTAATTTTTCTAGTTTCACCTGTAAATGGTGAAAAGACCTTACCTACACTGCCATATATATGTACTGAATCTTTTACATTAGACTAGTTGATTTGTTAGAGATATATGAACTATAACTTACTTTCAGGGCTTTAAAAAGCTTTTTTGGTGACCCATCTGGATTTAGTGGGGGAAGGCAGAGGGGAGCTTGTAGCTTGATCTTCTTGCCAGGTTTCAAGAAATCACACTGAGCTACTGGTTGTGGATCAGCCTGAAAGGATATTTGAAATGTACATTATACATAAATATACATGATAATAAAAATAATTATTAAGGAAAATTGGCATATGTAGTGTTGTACAAAATACCACCAAATGTACACTGATATTTGAAAAGACTAGGATATAATTATTAAATATAATAATTGTTAAAATGCTCCCCTTTTTAGTCACCCGTGACCAAACACTTGGTTTTGAAGTGACAGATGGGCCACTCTGGAGTCCATCCTGAACACACTGCTCCGCAGCAACCAAAATCGTACCCACATGGCTACACACCTCTCCATTGCTGCATAGATCCAGATAGACATTTTATCGGCGGGATAAATGCAAGTATTGAAAAAGTGTATCTAAATGCTATTGTAAAATGTAACGTTAGCTAGCCAGCCATACTTACCCTGCCATGCAGGTGCAATGCCCACTCTGGATTTCGCCGGACTTCATCGCAATGATCCAGGCGGAGTAGCTCTTTGAAAGCGTCTGACCCGCCTCGATTTCCCCGTAAACGATACAGGTATTTCCATCCGTGTGTGTTAGAATTTGTTTAACTTTTCCGGAATGAAAATAGTTATAGGCATCCAAGCTACGATATGCCTTGAACGCCTCCCTTGTGTACACACATTCCTTCTCGACTAAGTATTCAAATATATTTACCTGACTGACCTCCGGTAAATCAGACAGGTCTGTAGAAAAAAATGTTTGCCTCAAAATTTTGTTGAACGGGTCTGGTAGTGTAACGTTATCACATTTAAGTTTGTCCAAGTAACGGCTCTTTTCTTCTATTGGTAGTCCCATATAATACTGACTAGACATACTTGCTAGCTAATGTAATTTGCTTGTGTAGAAAGACCGGCTCTGCTACAGATGAACTCTGTTGTTATCGATTCTACCGGAAGTTAAGTTTGGGCCACAAAAGCTCGCATGCGCAGTAACGTTTGTTTATGTTGTTGCCGTTGAAACCGTCTATAGGTCTGCACTACATGACGTCACCGAAGTGTGGACTCTGAGGAAGTCCACAAGTCCGGAGTGTGCCATTTGGGACAGGGCCATTGTTGTTGGAGTGTGTAGTTGTAGAGAAGAGACACACATGTGTAGTGTATCAGTGAATCTGAAGTCACAGAGAGAAATGTTTTAAGAGTTGCAAACTTGTAGACTTTTCTCTCTCTCCCACAAACACAACACCACAGTTACACCTTCTCTAATTCTTCATTGCAGGAGCACAAATCCTATTCTACAAATCACACATTAATAAACTCATACGCTCACATTTGTGCTGCAGTGAATATGGTGCAAAACGCATTTACACACCCGCAGCAACACATGTGAAGTCACGGAGAAATGTTGGCTCATCCGAAAATCAGTGTAAATTCATCCAATTAGAGTTGCACACTTGTAGAATAACTTCTATGTAGAATAGGGCGCCTGTAATACTGAACAGACATCATCGATCGATCACACGCGTCATCGCTGACAGGCGCCTCAATCGAGCGCTGACGTCATCGAGCGAGTTAAGATGGCGGATCCAAATGCAAAACAAACAGGGCAGAAAAGGTAAAATATATATTTCTTCAACAATTTGTCTTGTTATTAAGAACTAAATCTCACGAATGCAGCTGCAACTATGGCCATAATGCGATATAGACCTCTGTGTGATTAAACATAGATAAAAAATAATCTAGATTTAAACAGACACACCCAACCTCATTTTGATACTTGTATTAATGATAATGCCTGCATCTGTATTAACATGCATTATGAATAATCTAGAGGAAAAGACCAGCGGCGGTTTAATTTACGTTTATTGTTATATTAATAATCAGGATAAATCGGAATGTTGGAGACAAATATCTCAAAATCATTTCAGATTTATCATCACTGTTTATTCATGATCGAGAGTAAGAACACAACTTGCTACTTTTAAGTGGGAAAAAGAAGCCACAAACTGCAGGATTTTTGTCTTTTGATTTGTAAGTTTAATTTCATGCCCGAATGAAGAAGGTCTTTCATCTGGTCACATGATGTTACAGGGATCAGAAAGAGATTGATGAATTAAAGAGACCCACGACTCGTCAAACATTAATTAACCCTCTGTACTGGATAATGTATCTCTCTGTGTCTCAGGAAATATTATTATTATTATTATTTTAGAAATATGAAACTGATGTGTTTGTCTGATATTCTCATGTTAACTCTTCCAGCACAGACTCAGCTGGTGTTTGGAAAGCTCGTCCCTAACACAGATTAAACAGTGATATAACAAACAGTCACTGAAGACCAAATCATATTTCTGGAGAATCATCCAGATGTTTCTGGTTTATTCAGTTCCTAACCCTAACCTGTAACTATAATAACTCGTTGTTTCAGACATCAGGTTATTATACTGCAGAATCATGTATTTAGATGATTGACATGTCAAAAGTGTCTTGATTCCTTTATAAAGATCATCAGTCTGATGTTTTCAATTCTGTTTTCAGTGTGAAGATCTTAGCAGGAGCCGTAGTGTGTGTGGAGAGTGACATCAGAGGAGACGTGACCATCGGTGAGTGTGTGTGTGTGTGTGTGTGTGTGGAGTGTGACATCAGAGGAGACGTGACCATCGGTGTGTGTGTGTGTGTGTGTGGAGAGTGACATCAGAGGAGACGTGACCATCGGTGAGTGTGTGTGTGTGGAGAGTGACATCAGAGGAGACGTGACCATCGGTGAGTGTGTGTGTGTGTGTGTGTGGAGAGTGACATCAGAGGAGACGTGACCATCGGTGAGTGTGTGTGTGTGTGTTTGTGTGTGTGGAGAGTGACATCAGAGGAGACGTGACCATCGGTGAGTGTGTGTGTGTGTGGAGAGTGACATCAGAGGAGACGTGACCATCGGTGAGTGTGTGTGTGTGTGTGTGTGTGTGGAGAGTGACATCAGAGGAGACGTGACCATCGGTGAGTATGTGTGTGTGTGTGTGTGTGGAGAGTGACATCAGAGGAGACGTGACCATCGGTGAGTGTGTGTGTGTGTGTGTGTGTGTGGAGAGTGACATCAGAGGAGACGTGACCATCGGTGAGTGTGTGTGTGTGTGTGTGTGTGTGTGGAGAGTGACATCAGAGGAGACGTGACCATCGGTGAGTGTGTGTGTGTGTGTGTGTGTGTGTGGAGAGTGACATCAGAGGAGACGTGACCATCGGTGAGTGTGTGTGTGTGTGTGTGTGTGTGGAGAGTGACATCAGAGGAGACGTGACCATCGGTGAGTGTGTGTGTGTGTGTGTGTGTGTGTGTGGAGAGTGACATCAGAGGAGACGTGACCATCGGTGAGTATGTGTGTGTGTGTGTGTGTGGAGAGTGACATCAGAGGAGACGTGACCATCGGTGAGTGTGTGTGTGTGTGTGTGTTTGTGTGTGTGGAGAGTGACATCAGAGGAGACGTGACCATCGGTGAGTGTGTGTGTGTGTGGAGAGTGACATCAGAGGAGACGTGACCATCGGTGAGTGTGTGTGTGTGTGTGTGTGTGTGTGGAGAGTGACATCAGAGGAGACGTGACCATCGGTGAGTGTGTGTGTGTGTGTGTGGAGAGTGACATCAGAGGAGACGTGACCATCGGTGAGTATGTGTGTGTGTGTGTGTGTGGAGAGTGACATCAGAGGAGACGTGACCATCGGTGAGTGTGTGTGTGTGTGTGTGTGTGTGGAGAGTGACATCAGAGGAGACGTGACCATCGGTGAGTGTGTGTGTGTGTGTGTGTGTGTGGAGAGTGACATCAGAGGAGACGTGACCATCGGTGAGTGTGTGTGTGTGTGTGTGTGTGTGTGGAGAGTGACATCAGAGGAGACGTGACCATCGGTGAGTATGTGTGTGTGTGTGTGTGTGGAGAGTGACATCAGAGGAGACGTGACCATCGGTGAGTGTGTGTGTGTGTGTGTGTTTGTGTGTGTGGAGAGTGACATCAGAGGAGACGTGACCATCGGTGAGTGTGTGTGTGTGTGGAGAGTGACATCAGAGGAGACGTGACCATCGGTGAGTGTGTGTGTGTGTGGAGAGTGACATCAGAGGAGACGTGACCATCGGTGAGTGTGTGTGTGTGTGTGTGTGTGTGGAGAGTGACATCAGAGGAGACGTGACCATCGGTGAGTGTGTGTGTGTGTGTGTGTGTGTGTGGAGAGTGACATCAGAGGAGACGTGACCATCGGTGAGTATGTGTGTGTGTGTGTGTGTGGAGAGTGACATCAGAGGAGACGTGACCATCGGTGAGTGTGTGTGTGTGTGTGTGTTTGTGTGTGTGGAGAGTGACATCAGAGGAGACGTGACCATCGGTGAGTGTGTGTGTGTGTGGAGAGTGACATCAGAGGAGACGTGACCATCGGTGAGTGTGTGTGTGTGTGTGTGTGTGTGGAGAGTGACATCAGAGGAGACGTGACCATCGGTGAGTGTGTGTGTGTGTGTGTGGAGAGTGACATCAGAGGAGACGTGACCATCGGTGAGTATGTGTGTGTGTGTGTGTGTGGAGAGTGACATCAGAGGAGACGTGACCATCGGTGAGTGTGTGTGTGTGTGTGTGTGTGTGGAGAGTGACATCAGAGGAGACGTGACCATCGGTGAGTGTGTGTGTGTGTGTGTGTGTGTGGAGAGTGACATCAGAGGAGACGTGACCATCGGTGAGTGTGTGTGTGTGTGTGTGTGTGTGTGGAGAGTGACATCAGAGGAGACGTGACCATCGGTGAGTATGTGTGTGTGTGTGTGTGTGGAGAGTGACATCAGAGGAGACGTGACCATCGGTGAGTGTGTGTGTGTGTGTGTGTTTGTGTGTGTGGAGAGTGACATCAGAGGAGACGTGACCATCGGTGAGTGTGTGTGTGTGTGGAGAGTGACATCAGAGGAGACGTGACCATCGGTGAGTGTGTGTGGAGAGTGACATCAGAGGAGACGTGACCATCGGTGAGTGTGTGTGTGTGTGTGTGTGTGTGGAGAGTGACATCAGAGGAGACGTGACCATCGGTGAGTGTGTGTGTGTGTGTGTGTGTGTGTGGAGAGTGACATCAGAGGAGACGTGACCATCGGTGAGTATGTGTGTGTGTGTGTGTGTGGAGAGTGACATCAGAGGAGACGTGACCATCGGTGAGTGTGTGTGTGTGTGTGTGTGTGTTTGTGTGTGTGGAGAGTGACATCAGAGGAGACGTGACCATCGGTGAGTGTGTGTGTGTGTGGAGAGTGACATCAGAGGAGACGTGACCATCGGTGAGTGTGTGTGTGTGTGGAGAGTGACATCAGAGGAGACGTGACCATCGGTGAGTGTGTGTGTGTGTGGAGAGTGACATCAGAGGAGACGTGACCATCGGTGAGTGTGTGTGTCGAGAGTGACCATTGGTGAGTGTGTGTGTGTGTGTGTGGAGAGAGTGACCATCGGTGAGTGTGTGTGTGTGTGTGTGTGTGTGTGTGTGTTTGTGTGTGTGGAGAGTGACATCAGAGGAGACATGACCATCGGTGATTGTGTGTGTGTGTGTGGAGAGTGACATCAGAGGAGACGTGACCATCGGTGAGTGTGTGTGTGTGTGTGTGTGTGTGTGTGTTTGTGTGTGTGGAGAGTGACATCAGAGGAGACGTGACCATCGGTGAGTGTGTGTGTGTGTGTGGAGAGTGACATCAGAGGAGACGTGACCATCGGTGAGTGTGTGTGTGTGTGTGGAGAGTGACATCAGAGGAGACGTGACCATCGGTGAGTGTGTGTGTGTGTGTGGAGAGTGACATCAGAGGAGACGTGACCATCGGTGTGTGTGTGTGTGTGTGTGGAGAGTGACATCAGAGGAGACGTGACCATCGGTGAGTGTGTGTGTGTGGAGAGTGACATCAGAGGAGACGTGACCATCGGTGAGTGTGTGTGTGTGTGGAGAGTGACATCAGAGGAATCGTGACCATCGGTGTGTGTGTGTGTGTGTGTGGAGAGTGACATCAGAGGAGACGTGACCATTGGTGAGTGTGTCTGTGTGTGTGTGTGTGTGTGGAGAGTGACATCAGAGGAGACGTGACCATCGGTGAGTGTGTGTGTGGAGAGTGACATCAGAGGAGACGTGACCATTGGTGAGTGTGTGTGTGTGGAGAGTGACATCAGAGGAGACGCGACCATCGGTGAGTGTGTGTGTGTGGAGAGTGACATCAGAGGAGACGTGACCATTGGTGAGTGTGTGTGTGTGGAGAGTGACATCAGAGGAGACGCGACCATTGGTGAGTGTGTGTGTGTGTGTGGAGAGTGACATCAGAGGAGACGTGACCATCGGTGTGTGTGTGTGTGTGTGTGTGTGGGTGGGTGTGTGTGTGGAAGGTGACATCAGAGGAGACGTGACCATCGGTGAGTGTGTGTGTGTGGGTGTGTGTGGTTGTGTGGTGAGTGACATCAGAGGAGACATGACCATCGGTGAGTGTGTGTGTGTGAGTGTGTATTGTGCGCGCACAGGGCGTGTGTCGCGTCAGTGCAGCAGTGTTGGAGGAGTAGTGCTGCTCCTGCTTTCAGCTTCTGCCACCGGATAGACCCTTGTTTATTCAGGAGCAGAAAAGAGGAGCCGAGTGTGTGAGTCTCCTCAGCCGGTACATAGCCTCTCCACTGCCGAGATCTCGTACACGCCTCCTCGTGGCACACATGGTAACTGGTCCCTTGCGGTCCCAGGCTAAGCTGTACAGGATCTCGGAGCAGCAGTGGCCCCAGAGACGCAGCATGAGGCCCATCGGTGAGTGAAACGCCCGTCAACCACTGACCCAGCTATGGGTAAACAGTGAAGACCCCAACGGCGGCGCAGGCGGAAGAAGGCATCCCTACAGCCACGTGGGTTAGCTCGGGACAAACAGTGGCTAGGGGAGCAAACCCCGAAGACAAACCTGCACCTGGGGACCGGCACAGGCGGAGCCCAACTGACCGGACCACCGGCAACTGCTGCCAGAAGAAGGTTGTCATGGGTTCCCTCATGCCACTGGAGGCCCGTCTGGCAGGAGTGAAGGCGGTGGGAGTGAGGTCTGCGTACCCACACCTTCACCTTAATCCTCACCTATGAGCAAACTTCTTGCCCCCCCTCCCCCCATAAAGTCCTGTGGCGATGTGGAATGGTGGTGGGCACAGGCCAAGGATGTGGCTGGGAGTGTCTAGCCAAACCATGCACACAGGTGGCAATGGAGTGATGGTCGCTAGGACTGCGGGATAGAGCAGCACGTCCTTTCGGCAGCTTCCACTGCGACTGAGCAGCCCCACACTGCTCACCCCTGTGATGGGGAAGGACCTGGAAAAGGTGGTCCAAACATCGCAACCGTCGGAGCATCCGCCCTCACGGTCGAAAAATCAAAGTGAAAAACAAGCTAAGCATTGCTTCGTGGAACGTTCGCACACTGCTGGACCTGGCCGAAACTCCTGACAGGTCTCACCGCAGGACAGCACTGGTGGCCCTGGAGCTCGCAAGATATAACATCGACATAGCAGCTCTCAGCGAGACCAGACTACACGGGGAGGACTCCCTGACAGAGGCTGGTGCTGGCTACACCTTCTTCTGGAAGTCCCCGAAGGCACTCGCCGTAATCATGGAGTTGGCTTTGCTGTGAAGTCTAAACTTCCGGAAACCCCTATCGGCATCAATGAAAGACTGATGACATGCGCATTCCCCTGGCAAAGGAACGCTTCGCCACTCTCATCAGTGCATACGCTCCCACTCTTGACACCGAGCACAACATCAAAGAGGATTTCTACAGAGCTCTTGTTGCCATCCTACAGAAACCCCGGCTACGGACAGGCTCATACTCCTGGGAGATCTCAATGCTGGAGTGGGCACGGAGCACCTGGTGTGGAGTAAAGGCATCGGCCAGCATGGTGTGGGAAAGATGAACCGTGAGTGGCTCAGACTCCTCTCCCTCTGTGCAGAGCACCAGCTGGTCATTACTAACACCGTCTCAGATGAAGAACAGGCTCAAGACCACCTGGCAGCACCCCCGCTCAAACACTGCCATCTTCTTGACTACGGGATTGTCCGTCAAAAGGACAGACAAGATGTCCTCACCACCCGTGTGATGCGCGGAGCTGAGAGCTGGACTGACCACCTCATGGTCAGATCCTTAACTACTCATGAGCACTCAGCCCCGTGGCCGAGGACAGGGTTAGGGTTAGGTGTGTCCCTTAAGCCCTCTCTTACTTGCAGCATTAAACCCCTTCAGTCTCACTGTGCCATTACGGGCATAGTTGTGTGTCGTTAAATTTCTTTAAATCCGGGTGATTTACTACTTTATGTTTGTAATTTGTCTGTTTCCGTCCCTGCTGCCCTGGCCACTCTTCAACCCTATGGTCAGATTTCTGGTTATAAATTGAACTTATCTAAAAGTGTAATATTTACCATTAATACATTAGCAAAGAATTTTCCTCTAAGTAGCCTACCCTTCAAAATCGCTTCATTTAGTTTTTCATGTATTTATGTTACACATAAATATGCAGATCTATTTAAAGCAAATTGGACTCCTTTGTTGTCCCGTTCTCGGGAGGATTTGATCGACGGCCCCTCTGAATCTCTCTAGATGCTCGAATTATTGCTGTGAAGATGTTTTTGTCCCACTATTTTTATATTTGTTTCAATGCATTCCTCTCTTTCTCCCCCAGATTTTTTTTTTTCGAGATTTAGACTCCAAGATACTGGGCTTTATCTGGAATAAAAAGGTCCCCATGTTACGTAAAGTATTTACAGAGACCCAAGCCATTGGGGGTTAGGCATTACCTAACCTGAGCTTCTATTATTGGGCCACCAATATTAGAGTTTTATATTGGAGTCTCTTCCCTCATGGCTTAATATGGAAGCTAATTCCCTAAACCCAGCTCACTGAGGGCTTTAGTGCATCCCCAACTCTATCTTACTCACCTTTTGCTAAGAATCTGATAGTTAAGACCACTCTGAAGATTTGATCATATGCCTTTTTGTTTTGGTCTAGTTGTGGCCTTTAATACATTTCATGATTTATATATTGATGGCACGTTTGCTTCTTTTCAATAGATTAGGGACAAATTTTCACTTCCGAACAGCATTTTTTCAGATACTTAAAAGCTTGTAGTTTTGCTCGGGCAGATTTCCAGTTTTTCCTCTCCTGCCTAATGATACTCCTTTGAATATTTTTTTTTTTTACTCCGATTTGTACAATAAAAGGTCTAATCTCACGAATCTACTTTCTATGTCGAGATTCTATAGTCACTACTTTGGCAAGGCGATGTGGAGGAGGAGCTATCAGAGGAACTCTGGGAAAGGGTCTCGACAGGGTACACAGATCCTCTATATGTGCCAGACACTCACGTATTTAAAGAATGTATTAGGCAACAGCTGGATTGCCAGAGATGTAGAAAGCTGTTTCTCCAGCATGTGACAGATGCTGTCAATGTTTAAGTATAAATTTGAATGTAGTTTTTCAGCCAGTGTGACAGCGCTGCCCTTTGACCTCAGCTCACACCAAACTCACACACTTCATGACGTGTGTGTGGTTCATATTTATTATAATTCAGTCGAGCAATAACTCGGTTGCGGTGCTGTAACTGAAGACTCAGTAATATCCTGATAAATATGAGTGTGTGTGTGTGTTATTGCTTAGCCTACAGCTTATTGCTCAGTAATATCCTGATAAATATGATCTGTTGTGACTGATGGTGTGTGTGTGTGTGTGTGTGTTCCAGGAGCTCGGACCGTGGTTATGGTTGGGTAATATCACACAGGGTCAGTAATATCCTGATGGTGTGTGTGTGTGTGTGTGTGTGTGTGTGTGTGTGTGTGTGTGTGTGTGTTCCAGGAGCTCGGACCGTGGTTATGGTTGGGTAATATCACACAGGGTCAGTAATATCCTGATGGTGTGTGTGTGTGTGTGTGTGTGTGTGTGTGTGTGTGTGTGTGTGTGTTCCAGGAGCTCGGACCGTGGTTATGGTTGGGTAATATCACACAGGGTCAGTAATATCCTGATGGTGTGTGTGTGTGTGTGTGTGTGTGTTCCAGGAGCTCGGACCGTGGTTATGGTTGGGTAATATCACACAGAGTCAGTAATATCCTGATGGTGTGTGTGTGTGTGTGTGTGTGTGTGTGTGTGTTTCAGGAGCTCGAACCGTGGTTATGGTTGGGTAATATCACACAGGGTCAGTAATATCCTGATGGTGTGTGTGTGTGTGTGTGTGTGTGTTTCAGGAGCTCGAACCGTGGTTATGGTTGGGTAATATCACACAGGGTCAGTAATATCCTGATGGTGTGTGTGTGTGTGTGTGTTTCAGGAGCTCGAACCGTGGTTATGGTTGGGTAATATCACACAGGGTCAGTAATATCCTGATGGTGTGTGTGTGTGTGTGTGTTCCAGGAGCTCGGACCGTGGTTATGGTTGGGTAATATCACACAGGGTCAGTAATATCCTGATGGTGTGTGTGTGTGTGTGTGTGTGTTCCAGGAGCTCGGACCGTGGTTATGGTTGGGTAATATCACACAGGGTCAGTAATATCCTGATGGTGTGTGTGTTTCAGGAGCTCGAACCGTGGTTATGGTTGGGTAATATCACACAGGGTCAGTAATATCCTGATGGTGTGTGTGTGTGTGTGTTCCAGGAGCTCGGACCGTGGTTATGGTTGGGTAATATCACACAGGGTCAGTAATATCCTGATTGTGTGTGTGTGTGTGTGTGTGTTTCAGGAGCTCGGACCGTGGTTATGGTTGGGTAATATCACACAGGGTCAGTAATATCCTGATTGTGTGTGTGTGTGTGTGTGTGTTTCAGGAGCTCGAACCGTGGTTATGGTTGGGTAATATCACACAGGGTCAGTAATATCCTGATTGTGTGTGTGTGTGTGTGTGTGTGTGTGTGTGTTCCAGGAGCTCGGACCGTGGTTATGGTTGGGTAATATCACACAGGGTCAGTAATATCCTGATTGTGTGTGTGTGTGTGTGTTCCAGGAGCTCGGACCGTGGTTATGGTTGGGTAATATCACACAGGGTCAGTAATATCCTGATTGTGTGTGTGTGTGTGTGTGTGTGTGTGTGTTCCAGGAGCTCGGACCGTGGTTCACCCGAAGGCGCGGATCATCGCGGAGGCCGGACCCATCGTGATCGGAGAGGGGAACCTGATCGAGGAACAGGCCTTGATCATCAACAGGTGAGTCACTCGAGACACTCTCTTTTCTCAAGCTATAGTTCTGCTGATTTTATCAGAAACTCGTGCATGTATACGATGTTAATAAAACTTATGGGACAACATATGATTGATTACTGTCTGCTTGCTTGCCATGTTTAAAATGATTCCCGTGTATCTCCACCAAATATGTAACAAATTAGCTCAAAAGAAATATTAACAATCAATCATAACATGTTATAATTAATTATGAATATTTAAATCAGTTAATAGAATTAACTTAATGTAGTAAAATTAATATTACAATCAATTAACCTGTTTGTCCAGTGAACACTCGGTGTTAATTGTTTATTAATTGACATTTATTAATTATAATTAAATCCGGGAAGGAAATTCTTCTGCGTTGAAGGAAGAAATTGTGATGAACTTTGGTTTGAAACATGGTTTGTTTGACTGTGTTCTGGTTGAAGGTTTTCTCTCTCTCCATGAGCTCATGGCTGGAGCGCCTCTACTATCAGATACACCATCATTTCAATCTTTAAAGCACCAATTTATAGAGATCCAACATGGTATAGTTGAGGTTACACTGACCGTTGGTTCTATCATAAAATACATAGCATCAAAGAAATAATAGTATCAAAAGACAGTAACTCATTCACACAGTGTCCTGGGATGCATGTTCATTTATAGATCAGTTCGTCTATAAACAAATGCAGGAAAGTCTGTTTTAAGATCTGTTTCTGTGTTTCCTATGGCCTCGGTCTGACCACATGACCACACGATCACATGACCACACGATCACATGACCACATGATCACATGACCACATTATTCACAGCAATAAAACACTCATCTGATGATCTGATGGTCTGATGACTATTTTTTAATTAGTATGAGTGGGCTTTAAAGTTAATTTGTTAAATGTAACAAATAGTTGTGTCTTGATTGTTTCAGTTGTTAAAAAAAGTGAACTAATCCTTTAATTTAGGGTTTTGTTCACACATAAATTACTGGCCTGGAACAGGCTGTGTGTGAACTAACCCGTAAAGTGTGTTTCTTCTGTCAGTTTTCCTGAAAACATCCTGCCGGACGCCGAGGACGTGGAGCCCAAAACCATGAGCATCGGGACCAACAACGTGTTCGAGGTCGGAAGCGGTGCGTGTGTGTGTGTGTGTGTGTTTCATTAGAGCATCGGGACCAACAACGTGTTCGAGGTC